>MNCI01006151.1:1179565-1441426 GCA_015680685.1 Gnetum montanum | reverse complement strand
GAATCTTGCTCTATTTCTAGTTTTCTTGTGGAACTATCTCTTTCTCTGGGGAAAATTAAGAGTAGATTTTGGAGTTGTGCTCAAATGTTTTTGCAAAATTTTGTTTGTTACAAGTAGGTATTATAAGGACCGCGTAGACTAGGTAGTTGAACAAAATAGGAAATTTTCAACAACTCACAGTACTTGGAAAAGTTGGCTAAATCTCTTTAAAGTAAGTCATTTGTAGTTTACACACAACGCAATCGTTACATTTCTCACAACCGCATGCCGCAACAACACACACACATACTCACATTAACTACTGAGTTTATTTGGAGGTATCTGGGCCTTGGTGTTGCCAGAGACCAGTAGGCACCTAAATCCTATTCGAGGACACTCGTTGGCGGTTGCGTCCCAAACGATCGCCAACACATTGGTTTATTGATCTTATAGAAATTCTCTATGAATTTTTGGTAGTAGCCAGTGTGTCCAAGGAATGACTGAACATGTTTAACAATCTTTGGTTGGCATGTTATTCCTTGGATGATCGTTGTCTTTTCTGGATCTACCTTAATCCCTTTTTGCAAAATTTGATGCCCTAGCACAATGCCTTCTTGGACCATGAGATGGCTCTTTTGCTAGTTGAGCCATAAGTTTGTTTCAACACATCTCTTCAACACTTACTCAAGGTGGTCTAAGGATTGCTCAAATGTAGCTTCATAGGTGGAAAAGTCATCCATCAAAACTTCCATACCAGTATCAACCTACTATTGAAAGATACTAAGGACCAGGTGTTGACATGTTGTAGGGGCATTATATAGACTAAATGACATCTTACAATATGAGAAAGTCCCCCAGGGACTCATGAATGTTGTTCTGGCTTGATCTTCTAGTACAATTTGGATTTTTTTATAGCCACTATAACCATTCAAGAAGCTATAATGACAATGGCTAGATACAATGTCCAACACTTGATTCATAAATGGAAATGGGAAATGATCTTTAAAAATTACCATATTCAACAATCTAAAGTTGATGTAGATCCATCATTTTCCACCTTTCTTAGTAGAATTACAAGTGGGCTAACCCACTTACTATCTGTGACTAGATAGATGAACCCAACCTTAAGGAGTTGTTCAATTTCCTCTTTGATGATCTGCTTCAATTTGGGATTCAATTACCTCTATGGCTACCTTCTAGGCTTCATGGCTAGGTCTATGTAAATATGATGCTAGCATATCCTTGGATTGATTGTAGTCAACTTGGAATATGTTTAAGCAAAGGCTATTGACCATTTTTTATCTACCTTTAACAACTTTTCCTTTTGTTTAGGAGCAAGTTTAACATTAATTATGACTAGTTTACCATTATTTAAAAATGCATATTCCATGCTGGCCAGTAAAGTTTTTAGCTCTAGGGGCTCATACTTGAAGCTATGAAAGATTTCCAACTCTCCCAAATAGGTATCACCATCTTCATCAGAGAGTTGGGAATGAACTTGTTAGGTTCTCAATTGGTTCCATGCATAATGTGTTGCTATCTAACTTAGCTTTCAGCCACTGCGTTTCCTCCTATTCTATGGCTACTATGTATAGACACCTTTGAATATTGATTTCTTATGCACAATGATTGCATGATTTAATGTATATACTTTTGATGAACCAAATCTTTTGCATGAAATTGCACCCATTATCATTATATGTGATGCATGGAATACATTTTTTCTCTATTTTTCCCAATTCATTTTCTTTGGATATTTCTAGAGATAGGTCCCTTATGCCCATACATGCATCGACTATGCTTAACCAAGCTCTCCCCATAATGATGGGGAACTCACTTTTATAGTTTTTAACCTTCATCATTAGAAAATTAGTAGGATAGGACCACTCACAAACTATGGTTACAATTTCATCTACTAATCCTAGAGGGATAGTAATTGACTAATTTGCCAATTCTAAAGGGATGGTGCTCTTCTTGAGAGGTGGTAGGTTCCAGCCCTTGTACATGTCATGGGAGATGAGATTAATTCTAGAACCAAAGTCAAGAAGTGCCTTGCATGGCTCATGTCTAGCAATCTATATGTTAATGAGTGGACTTCCTAGATTAGATTTTTTAGTAGAAATATTTCCAACCTTGATCCAGTTAGAAATAGCATGAGTTAGCATTATAGTGTGAATTTGAGGTAACACTTATTTTGAAGGGTACTTGAAGGTATTTTATGTAGAGAATGAAGGTCTTAGAGATGTAGGATGATCAACCAAACTAGGTTATGAGGGTTGAAGAGGATTTCTGGGTTGGAAGAAAGGTCTTTTTCTACATCGATTGTCCAAACCACTCAGTTGGAGAGCTGGCTATGAATGTACAACCCTCATAGCATTTCATTGTTGTAGCTATGAAGGAATCTCACCCTGCATGGATGGTGCAAGAGGTAACTAGGTTGAAGGTAGAGGTGTGTGTGTAGATGGATGTAGAGGGTGGTATGGATATGGATTTTCCCCTCTAATAGATGGTGAATGGATTTGGTGGTACTCTAAAGGGTAATAGAGATGTTGAAATGAGGTATGACTTGTAGAACTTTTTGGTGAGATAGGTTGCTGAACATAATACTCGTATGGATTTGGTTGCCTATAAGGGTACTACTACCTTGGCAGTAGCATTCCCCATGATTATGGTTGTTACCACTATTGGTATTATTCATAAGCTTGTGAAGGAGCTCCACTTGGGTAGTAAGCTTGTTTTTGTTGGTGGAACTTCCTTGGATTTCCTTAAGGATAAATCAATTTTCTAGGTGCTTACCTATGTGCTAGTCAAGGATTCAATACATACATCCCAAAATTTTGTAAGTGTGACACCACAAGGTAACAATCCTTTGGATGTTCATATTAATAAATGTTATAATCAATTTCATTATTAGATTTGGTTTCCACTACTTCTTCTACGTCAGCAACTTTGCCCTTCCCTCTTTGGTGAGCATGTTCAGCTTCTTTTCATCTTCTGTGGTTATGATCACTATTTTTCTCTTTGGATTCTTTAGTGATCTTCATAGCAGTTTGAAATTTTTCATCCAAAGAGTTCCATAATTTATCTACCCTTGCCAAAATATCAAAAACGAATTTTTGGATGGCAAGATTTTCCTATTCACCACTTCATCAAGTGGTGACTCCTCCTTATCACAAAATTAGACCTCCCATTTCCTAATGGAAGGACCCCTATTATACTCTTTTGCATTTTTCCTTTTTCATAGTTCACCTTTTTATTTTTCTACTTGCTCAATTAGCCTTTGGATTTGATGAGCTCTTAATTTAGACATCTTCCTTGGGCATAGACCCGAAGGGTTCTTCTAGTTTCTACTTTGAGTGCATTTATGATGTGGAAAAGTTGTTTCCTTTGAGAATAGCCATGGCTAGGGAATTGGTGTAAGAGTGAATAGTATCTACCCATGGCGGCATTTAAGGATTCATGTGTTACCTATTTCTAGCCTTTGATTTGCCTTCTTAGATTAGACACTCTAAAGTACATTTGATATTTGTTGTTGAATAGCTTCAACATGGTACTTCATTAGTGAATGGATTTTGGTTCCAAGGATTGGTACCAGCTTTTAGCTTCCTTGATGAGTATCCTAGGAAAGATTTTTTTTTTTGCCATTAATTTTCTATGTTCTATAAGGCATAAGCATCATGAAAAGCTTGTATATGTGTCTATGGATTAGAGTTGTATCTCCCCTTAAATCTTGGGATATTGTTCATGTCTAAGCACTTGATCTAACTATCTTTCATATACCTAGTTAGAATTGTAAGTGCCTCTACAATGTTGAGCATATTTTGTGTTGCCAATAGAGGTTCATCATCATCATTGCATCGATGACATTAATGATGGTTTGGCTCGCCCCTTCGATCTTGTTGACCTTCATGGTCATTGTTGTTTCATTGATCACCTTCATCATAAGCTTCTATGAGAATTGGTAGATGAAGAGGAATGTTTGGAATTAGATGAAGGGGATGAAGAGGGAGGTGAACGACCACTATCACCATGGTGTTCACCATTACATTTTCACTTGTTATGGTCATCATCCTTAGATCCCTTGCTATTGTAATGATTTTTCGAGTCCTTACCTTGGTTGTCGCTTTTTCCTGAAACTAGTTTATGAATAGGGGATTGTATATTCAAGTTTGCACCATCATCAATAATAATAGGGGGTGGAGAATCTTCATGTTGAGAACCTTAAAAGAGAGGATCCTCATTGTCATCTTAATCTAGTAGGAACAAGGGATTAGTGAAATGTTTTCCTTTCTTAGCCTCATAAAACTTCTCCTAACATCGATCTTACTTGCATTATGTTTTAGTAGAATAGTAGTTCCTAGTGTCATAACTATTTACAACGTATTGTTTGAAAATACCCATGATGCCCAACTTTTTAAGGGTTTGAAACAGCATCCCAGGCATAGATTGATCAGGGGGCAAGACAATGTTACCCTTCATATCACGCCATCATAGCTATTCATCCTAATGTAGGATGAAGGTGAAGTCTAGTACATAATCATCTAGATGAGTATATACCACTTTGCATTGTTGTGGGACTGACAATTTGACATCTTCGCACTTATGAGAAGAAGAAGACATTTTGAAAAACAAAATAAAATTATCAGTGTCCTTTTATAATTCTATATATAGTGGGAATGATATTGACCTTGAGGTTTGTACAATGATATTAATGGTATTTACTTAAACCTAAATAGCACATGTTTCAACAAACAAAGTCCTTGGCAACAACACCAATGATGAGTGGTGAGGTGCCCCTATGCCCAAACATACGAATCACAAGTGTTCACACATGATTCAGTCATATTTTATGGACCTTGTAGTTTTGGATGCACTAGTCTCTAGGAAGTGAATCTTTGCCTTAAGGTCAATCGTTGTCTTCCCATTTACACTTGTGACGTACACTAGTATGGTTAAGTGTAATTGAGGCATATTATTTTTATCATTTTATATTTTATGGTTTAGTGTTCAAAGGAAGCTAAAAGTGATTAGATTAACTAATTTAAATCAACTAATTGACTAGTGTTTAACTAGTCCTAACATAAGCATCTAGTTCCACTTTCCACATAAGTCTTGAACCAATGTACCCACTGCTAGGTGACCAAGCACTATGCTACTGGGTGTACCAAGTGATAATGCTATTGGGATTACCAAGCAAATATGTGTTATGCTCGAAGTGGTTGTACTTATATGTTTAATCTATCTTTCTTAATCACTTCATTAACTTAGTTACTGGAAACATTTAATAAGTAATTGAAAGCATTAAATAAATAATTGAAAACATTAAATGCATAAAAAATATTTAATCTATCCAAAGTGTTGCAAGGTTTATTAGAAAGCTTGTCTTTATTGCCGTACACACTATCATGCTAAGGTACAACAATGCTCAAATAAAGATTCATACACTCAATAACTCCTGATGTGGGCACTCAGGAGGAAAATTCTAACTCTTAATTAAACAAAGTATAAGAGCTTTGCTGTTGAAAAATCTCTATTGCCATAAATGTAGCTGGTAGATGTGTATTTATAGTTGAAAATAGACATTGCATTGATAGGCCCTCATCAATGCATGATACGATGTGTTGACAAGGCCTAGTCAATGAGGTTGTGTTGATGAGGCCTCATCAATGCAACAAAAAAAGCTACAACTCATCACCTTAGTTTTCTTTTAAGCACTAGGTGATTACAACATACTATGCCCAAGGCTATGAGGTAACTAAAATCATCAAGCTATTCACATTATTTTGATCAAATACTATTAGTTACCATGATGTTGAAAAATAAGATGTTGGAAAAATTTAAAAAATTTTAAAGTAGGCATCCCTCGCCCCCATGACTAATATGTATAACTCTAGAAGCACATAGGTTTTTGAATAATTAAAACCAAAGGTCTAATTTAGAAGATGATCAAGAAATATTAATGGATATGAAAATAGAAATTTAGGGAAAACTAATGAAACATATGAGAAGTAGTCCTAGAATCATGCATAAATTCAAAGAAATTGTCATTAATTTTCTAGAAGATGTCGAGGTTAGTTCAAAGATATGATCAACAAAAGTTATGCAAGTGGGTCCTTCCCAAAGTAGGCTCTTGCCATAATGCCCTTATATAACCACTTCTATAGATGTTCCTAGGTACCCTAGAAGGTAAATGTAGACCATGCCTTTTTTCGAAATAAAACACAATTGCCATGGTTAGGATGTTGTAGTATACTACACAAAACGAAAGGGCTCATAATCTCATGTAGTAGTGAGGTGAATAATATAATGAGAAGGGATTGTAGAGATCAAGATGTAAGGTAGTTTAACCATGTCCACAATAGGTTCTTATTATAACTGTGATTAAAATGATCAACATACCTATCTGTCCAAGTTTAGACCAAGTTCATACCATGAACAGTGACCTCGCTTCGATGTGTTCCATCCTAACAACCACCATGAGTCCACAACCATCTCAAAGAATAATCATCACTTCAAAAAGAGAAGAAAAAAGAAGAAGGAAGAAAGGGCCTTAGTTAGAAGGGTGCCTTTAGGCATGGGTAACATGTCTTTCTAGCCCCATAACCAATGCTTCTAGCCCATTATTATGTCTAAGGGGTGTGCTTTGAATTTCCATCATTATTTATTATTTTTTTTGTGTTTTTTTTTAATAGGAACCACACCATTCAAAGATAGAGCTTTCTTTTTATTGGTCAATTGAGGAGTGATGATATATTCCAAGAAGAGTCATAAATCACATAAAGGAAGTCAAGTAGAGAACCCAACAAGTCCCCCTAATGTCACACCCTTTGCCATTCCCACTTGGTCATTCCCTCTTTCTTCAAGGTACAATGATCATTAATTAATTGTAGTTTCATAAAAGAAAAACCAAATTGTTTCTGTGAAAAAGACCTTTTATTTAGAGAATTGGAGGGATGGATGAGGTGGTCTCATTGCTTTACACAATTACTTATCCAATCATCTTGATAGCATAGCACAAAAAATCCAACACATAGCATTGAATTTTGCATCATGACTTAGCAATTTTATTAATAAGAACATAAAATACATTCATTAATCATAAAGATAATGAATTAAGAAAAGATAAAAATATAAAGAAAATAAAAATATTAAGAAATGAAAAACATACGAAGAATCAGAAAATTCCAAAATCAATATGCAAATCAATTACTTAAATGCATCTTTGAAACAACTTTATATTCTCATTTTCAAGCCACTTGCTATCTTCTAGTTTAGTGGCTACTAAGGCTAGCTTTTGCTCACACACTTGCTCCTAAACTTTATGGTGGGTAGGTATAGGGATTGTATTAATATTTTGAACTTCTAACCCACAATTGCATCCTTTATCATTATTGGTGATGCATGGATTCTTTTGTCTCTTCACAATGATAGGTTTATCATTTATGTCTTATGTTGGAGTGGTGATGATTGTTGAATTTTATGTATTATTAGGAGACATCATTTTTGTGAGGAAGGTTGTTGCATTAGATTGGCCTTATGCTCATTCAAGTGATGCAGTAGGTCCATGAGTGTTTTGCCTTGGCTTACAACCTTTCCTATTGAAGAAGTGCTTCCAACATTGCAGTTGAGATCTACCAGCATTATCATTTATGTGTATGTTCACAGCATAAGTGTCATTCTCTTGTTGATGTTATGATGTTGGGCCTTCTTGTGTTGTTGTAGGTGACATATGGTGAGTGTGAGTATGAAAATATTGAGGATATGATGTAGGGTGAGAGGTGTGAGGTGGTGATCTTGTATAATATGTTAAGGGATAATGATATTCAAGAGAGTGGTAGCAGTGATTTAAAGTAGAGGAAGTAAAACTAGTTAATGAAACAAGGTGTTGAACATAATATTTGTGTGGGTTTAGTTGGTAGGAAGGATAGGGTTGGTTTGGTGGTGGCCTCCCCCATGATTGTAGCTATTTCCACTATGGTTGATGTCAGTGTTGAGGATGGTAATAAGTCCCACTAGGATAGTGGAATTGGTTGTACGACTGTCTAAAACTACCTTGTGAAAAAGGAAATCTCTGAGGCATGTGCTTTTGTACAAACTTTAGATTTAATGCCCCTACCTAATACTCATGTAGATGCAACAAGACTGAGAAATGACCCTTCAGATGGTCATATATGTAGATATCATATCCATTATCTTCCTCTATGATTGAGTCTATAGCCTCACTTCAACTATTTTTCCTATTTGTCGAAAAGTGTTCCTAGTTGTTTCTTGGTTATGCTTCCTTCATTTATTATGATCACTTAATTTGTTTTGTACTACTCTCTCCTCTATGATAGCTACCTCCTTTTCCTTATCATAGATATGAATGTCTTTTATTTGAAGAGTTGGATCCTAGTTATTTTCCTCTACATTCTTGCATTTGCATAGCTCTCCTTCTTCTTTTTCCACATGCTCAATCAACTCTCAAATATGATGGGTTCATAGCTTGTAGAACTAACCTAGGGAATACATCCCAAGGGTCTCCCTTATTTCATTACGAAGCCTATCAATGATGTGGAAAAGTTACCTTTCCTAAGAGAAATCATGACCTGGGCATCTATTTAGTAGAGAATAATATCTATCTAAAGCCATGTCCAAGGGTTCATCTTGTTCTTATCTCCATCCTTGGATTTGTCTCCTTAGGTTGGACACCCTTGCCTAGGTTTGGTATTTTTCATTGAAGAGTTCTAACATTGTGGACCATCGTTAAATTGAATTTGGTTTTAGTGATCTATAACACACTTTGGCTCTATCAATTAGTATCCTAGGAAAGAGCTTAAGCTTTTTCCACCTACTTTTAATGTTGTATGAGACATAGGCATCATGAAAATCTTATAGATGATGTTGTGAATTCGAATTGTAGCCTCTTGCAAATTTAGAGATATTATTTATGTGAAGCCTGGGTAAGAAACTATTTCTACAATGCCTATGAGGTATCTTAATCATGTTTATGATCTACATCAGGCCTTGGTGGCCAATAAGGATTCATCATCATCAAACATGTTGTGATGAAAATTTCTATTTCTAAGCATTTTATTGTGATGATCTTATCTATACTTCTTGTGATGTCTTCGATTTTGCCTTTGGGTCCAATTCCTATCTTTATCTTAACCTTGTAGTGGAGCTCTATCTCTATACCTACATTCATCTTTAGTAGAACAAGATGTTAAAGAGGAAGAGGAATATGAGGAACTGGGAGAATCACCATGGCTCCTTGCGGTCCTTTGATTTATCTTGTTTAGGTTTGGAGGAAGTCCTAGGCTGTGATATAGGACTTTTTCCATATCCTCTAGGATTGTTTGCCTTAGCTAAACATAGTATTTGAGTGTAGTAAGGGTCTAAATAAGTATAGAAAACCCCTGCTTGAGGTTTTTCACTCCACTTTTCTTTAGCATATATCCTATTATTTCTGCTATGACTACTTTCATCTTAGGATGCATTATTGGTCCTATGTGAAGAAGACATGGTTTTGTGTAATAATGTGTGTGATTTAAAATATTAACGTTTTCTAAGAGATATATTGATAATACCTTTATAGTAATAGTGTATAATATAACTAATCTAGATAACTAGTGCCATCACTAGCAATAGTTCCAATGATGAGCAGCGAGGTACCCCTATGCCCAACCATACAAATTACAAGCATTCATGCATGATCTAGTTGAATTCTGTGGATCTGGTTAAATCATGAAAGTTATCAAGTTTCTTTGGTGTTATTTTGGAAAGGGAAATTAAACTATTAGTTGTAATTTGTTATTTTCCTCAACTTTGTTTTAGAACAATATATTTTAGGAATATGTAATGCTTATCTTTATTCTTTGATTTCATGAATGGTAGGTTCTCCATTCTTTTAGAGTTTAGAATTTGGACTCATCTACTTATTTCAATTCTAAAATACTGAAGCCCAATTTTGTCTAGTTTATTTGACATTGAAGCATATAGGATATAGGACCTGGTAAATAATTTATTGATGTCTCTTATAATACTATCCAAATAGAGTAGTTTCTTTCCTATTGGGTTATTCTAGATGTACAGAAGAGCCTTGTTTTTTATCCGCTTATAGAGCTACTTTATATCATAATGTAAAATTTCTATCTCAATGTTCCATTTTTTGAGCTAAACTTTGTTCATAGCATCAAAATTTCTATTGTGTAGTAGCAAGAGACTTCCTTCAAAAGTTTATTTGATGTGCTACAAGATACTATGAATATATGCTGCAAATTGACAAAGTTTATATCTTTAAAGTATCATATTGGCTTGAGGAAGTAGAATATCATATTTTACCTACCTTTTAACTTGAAATTTTTCATCAAACAAATACTTTTAAATTTCTATTTTCTTCCAATATTTATTAGCTAGTCCAAAACCTTACACTTCACACCTATACAAAAGAAAAAAAAAGTAAGTTAATTAAAGAATAGAATGAAACAACTATTTTGTAGTTTGTTAGGAAAAAATAGCTTCCTTTTGATATTTTCCTTTTAAATTAAATATGAATTTCAATATGTTTATGATCCTCTCTTTTATGGAAGCCTTCCAAGATATTACATTTCGTATTTTTGCTACATCACATACAGAATGGCCAATAATACTATTTTAACTGTATAGAGAATGGTGGTGCAACTTTCAATGATATTTTCTTTAGTAAGGTCATGGATTTGATTCCCATCATTTACATGTTAGTTTTTTAAAAAATATATTTGTCACATTGGATATAATTATCAATGGTAATTGATGAGTGATGAGGTACCCCTATGCTCAACCATACGAATATGAGCATGTACATGCAATCTGGTTGAACTTTGTAGATAGACTAGTTGTGGAACTTAGATAGTTATACATTGATTGTAGTTCATTATGATCCTACCTAAACTAGTATTTTCTTTATCACGTATGGTTTAGTCTAGAGTGAGTTGTATGATGTGATTTCTAATATTATGCTACTCCTAGAGACAATGAGAAATAACCTGATTAAGCTAATAAGCAATAAGAAATAAAATCGAAGCCAACCTAAGTGTGATGAGCATCCATCCTTAATCATCTATATGGATCTTAGACTTCATGTACTACTTTTGGGATTACCAAGTGCATATTTACTTGAAGCACTACTTGATATGCTATTGGGTTACCATGTAGTTGCACTTAAATGTTCATGATCAAGATGTACTCATTCCACATTAACAACATGAATAGTAAATGATGATAAAAGAAATATTAACTATGAAAATAATAAATAATAATTAACAATTAAATAATTTAAAACTAGGTGAATGCTGCAATGATGGAGTAATCTCAATCTTTATTGCTGATTGTGTGCATGTCCAAGTACAACACACTCGAATAAATGTTTCATACAATTACAAGCATTACACTATAGGCATGCACTTGGAAAAGGACTGAAAGCTAACTAAAAACTAACAAAAATACTTGACCTAAAGACTTACAAAAAGACTCCTTTCCTATGCGTACAAGTGCTATATTTATAGGCTAATACAAGAATCATGATATCATGTATATGATATCATTACCCAGGCTGCAATATCATGTACCTGATATCGTGGACCTGATATTAGAGCCTGCAAATCATGATTCATTATACCCCCATGACTAAATAAAAACTTGTGCTTGAGTCAAAAAAAATGTGGAAGAAGATTATTTGATCACACAGTGGATAGGTATGGGATTATGGATTGACTATGGATTGTTTCATGCTACAATGTGGGATTAGAAAAAACAAAATTGGGACACCAACACAAGATACAAAATACAAAATTGTTTGGAACTGAGGTAGTTCCTGGTGGTGATGGCTTCTCCATGGACTTATTTGCTTTATATTGTGCTCTAGGCTTTAAAAATGGATACTTCTGAAGGACCACCTAAAGCTTTTCTTTCTCTATTCGAGAATCATGTGCCATCCATGCTATGTTCCAATGTTTGATAGAGTCAACACCTCCCATGGGCATGACAGTTGTAGAAACATCTAATTGGCCTTAACGTACTAGATCGAAAACAACTATTATTCCTTCTCAAAGGCTCTAAATTTGTCTTTAAAATCTTGATAATTTGTAAGCCATTGAGCCAAATATTCTGCAACATCCTTTTGACCTTGGTAGCTAGCTTTTACCACCTTTAACTTAGAATTTGCTACCTCCAATTTCTGCAGTGTTTTCATGTGTTCAACAAATTTTTGTTTCATATTTGGTGCAGGTGGTAGTTACTTGCTTTTGTAACTTGGTCCTTGAGCATCCTACTATTAACATGACTAGGTTGAGATACTATAGGTTTTCCAACTCCATGTATTCAATGAGATCCTAGATTTGCAGGTCTCAACCCTTTAGTGTTGCTTGGTGGAAAAAGGTGTAAGTATCCAATATGGCCTACCAATTAGTGTTTTGAGAATTGAAAGATTTGATGTGGGTCTTAGCCATATGGATTTATTTCTCAATGATTTTCTTATACATCCCCACCTGGTCCCAAAAATGCTTCTTTAATTTTTCATGTTGGTTAGCTTCGTTTTTCCACACGCTTATTTCAATGGTTGTCTTCTAATGAATGATGCGTACCTCCTCCATTGAGAGGATCTTGTTCTCTCTGGTTAAGTGATTTATGTCTTGGTTGATCCTTATTAGTTGTTCTTGCATTTGCTGAAAATTCTCCTTGAGAACATTCTTTTGTTTTTCAATTGTTATCAACTAAATATTGTTGGTAGCAAGGAGTTTATTTTCTTCCTATAAGGCTTTGAGTGATTTTTCATGTGCATATGTTTGAGCTTGTGTTTTCGAAGCATCCCAATCTACCTTGTCCTTTTTATTTGCTACTTGTTTATTCTCCTCTAACAATATATTTAGTTGATCTATCCTACATAATTCTAGCTAGTTAGCTGGGATAAGTTGGGATAGATCCTATTGTGCAACTTGTAGGGAAATGAACTTCTCTTAGAGTCTTCTCAAATCATCTTCTACGTGTTTGACCCTAACCTTAGCCATAATGAGCTTTCCCTTTGTGGAAATGAGGCTTGTTTGTGCTGTTGTAACATCTTGGGGGATGGCAAACAAGGATGTCATTACTTGTCCTATTTACAACAAACGATCCAAAGCATCCTCATGTTTTGTAGGAATCATTGAGGAACTAGTTAGAACCTAAGCATTGTGTGCTCCCTTGAGATCTACCAGTGGCACAACAAGAATGTTAAATGAGTCTTTATTGTGATCTGTGACTACTTATGCTACCCTAGTTGCATCCTGGTGTTGCATGACCACTACTATGGCACCTTCACCAATTTCTAATTATACTTGAAATAATGCAACATTCCTAGAAATCTGTTGTGACCGATGTGATTTCCCTCCTCTTATTTTTATTGAGACCTTGCCCCATGCATGAACAATTAAGATCGTGCACTGTACAACATCATTAGTTACCTTGAAGAAGTTGGCTTCATCATGACTCCCCTAGCTGATCATTTCTATGATGGCCCTGAGGTGGCTCATCAATGGTTAGTAATATTGAGGTGACGGTGATGGTTGGTCTTGCTAGCTTGTGGGCTATGTGTTGGGCCCTACTTCTAGTTGTTGACTAGGCCTCATGTTCAGAAGTTGGCTAGGCCTTGCTTTTTAAGGTGTAGTGGGTCCAACTATCTACTCTTGTTTAGGCTCTAGTGTTTCACCAACATCTTTTCCTGGTGTTGGTGGCTTTAGTAATTTGGCATATGAAGCATTTTGAGCCCTTCTAAGGATGTCATTAGTGTACCCTAGAATTCTAGCATGTCGGCACAGCTTCTTAATTAGGCAAGGGAATGACAATGCAAACTTCCTATCTTGCATTTTTTGAACTACCTAAATATTTCTATTAGATATAAATGGGGTAGATTGGCATCAATCTTACCCATCAATATTGCACTTCCTCTGGCTGCATAGGTAGAGATCCTATTTAGTCCCTTCATTGGGAAGATGTAATAGGTGTCAATTTTGAAATAGGTTCTCTCTTTACAGGTGAGATCCCCATATGTTTTTTCTTCCTTTCCATATGCCCTCTTTATCCATACTTTTCATGCATCAGCATTGGAGTGGGTGGATAGATGAGGAATCTTGGGACCTATATTTGGAATATTTAGAACTTTCACAATGGCCTTCATAGAGAAATCAACTAAAATTCCACCAATGTCAGTGGTAGTACCTTCCTCTTTATTATGCCAAAATTGATAAGTTTCTCCTAAATACCATTCTTCACTTTCCAAGAGGATAGGTCATATTGGAGATCCTTTGAGTTGATCTTTGATTAGCTTAAGAGAAAATCTAGTAAAAGGTCCAAAATTATGTTTCATGATTACTATAGCTAATGTGGACCTTTCTCAAATTACCGAATGCATTCTGGGGATAATGTGAGATGTTGTCCTTGTTTAGGTGGCATACCTTTTCTACCTTCTACTTGTTGGATTATGTAGTAATAGGGGTTTCTTGATGGATGTTGAATGATTGTGCCTTCCATTCTACATGTTTCGTAGGAGGTCCTTGGCCTCTGCCTCTCGTTGGATGTTTGGATGCACCTTGAGAGGGTCCTCCTTATTGTCCTTGTTTAGGGGCCATCTATAATCACATAGGAATAAATTATTAGTAAGGTCATTTAACATTTAACAAAATTTAATTATCTTATACCTTACTCATTACCATTAATGAATTTTTGAATTCTTGCTTAGTGTGATTTTAGGCTTAGAAATTTTCAAGGAAATCCTCCTAAACATTTTAATGTTAAGCCCAATTTCATTATGTAACTCCAATTAATAATTTAAATAATTTGGGTGAAGAAAAAAAATTAATTTGGCATGAGTGTTTAACACTTATTAATATTACTTACCCCTATGATATCCTTTAGGCAACAATGAATTTCAAAAAAGGTTGTGCACAAATCAAAGTATAAACCTTTCCCACGATTAAGTTAAATACTCCAAGTTTAAGTAGGTTCAATCAAAATGTAAATTAGAGTGTTAACAAGCAAGATATTGGTGATTAAATGTTAGACATGCAAAGCATGAAAAATTTTAAAAGAAAATTGCAACAACTCCCCTTGAATGAATAGTTGAAAATGACTTCTATGTGCATGAGGGGGCCCCCAATATATATAGGTTTTGTTGATGCAATATCGCATACATGATAGCATGGAACCATTATTGCATTGGATCTAATATTGGGTACTCAATATTGCATGCTATCCAGAATACGATACTTAGTAAAATTGATGAATTTTCAAGTTTTCTCAACCAAAAATGAAGCTTCTCAGGTAGATTTGAAAGATATGGAGTAATATTAAGTGGACATTAAGGCCCCAAAAGTGTAATCAAGTGGAATTATGTAATGAAGTTCTTGAATAAGGTGAGGAAAAGGGACATTTAGTGGTGCAAAGGAATGTTTGGTTGAAATAATGAAAAAGGAAAGAACAAATTTAGCAATGCAGTACTTGGAGGGTATAAAATGATGTGGTGGTGTGTAACAAGTACAAATTACAAAAGTCACATAAGTGGATCCTCCCAAAAGAAGGTTCCAACCTATCATGCCCTTGTGTAGCCATGCCTTGAAATGTCTATAACTACTAGAAGGGTTAAATGCAATTTGAACTTATGTAACAAGAACACACACATGTTAAGTACCACTACGAGGAGGTATGGATTCTATGCCATACAAGACACAAGTTAGAAGTACGTGGACTATGAGATGAGGCAAATCATAGAAGGGGTTGCAAAGATCAGGATGTAAGGTAACTTACCCTAGGCATAATGAATCCAAAGTGTTATGCATGATTAAGGTACCATTAGCCTATTGCTCCAAGATCAAAACCAAGTCCATTCCTCTAATCAGTGACATTACATTGTTTCATCCCAATGATAGACAACCATAAGAGCATCACCACAACAAGGTGTACAATCACTTGGCATTTTGTGCAAGGGAGGAGTGATCAAAACTTTTCCATGGGACATTTTTTTGATTTTTTTCTTTTCTATTTTTCTTCTTTCTTTTCTTTTTCTTCTTCTGGCTACTTTGACACTTTGTCTTTCCCCATAGGTGATCTGGAGAAGCCACTAATCTTCAAGCATGTGTGCATGTCTTTCTAGTGGGACTCTCCAAAACAACATTGAGTTCTTTTATTGAGTGCCTTTATCACAACTCTTACTCCCATTTTTTCGTCAAATCTACAAGGATCTTAGTACAACCAAGCTACATGATAGTTCATATAGATGTCACCAAAGAGAACCCACAAGTTCTCTTGATGTCACACCCTAGCCATTCCCTCTTAGTCTATCACTCTTTGCTTTGGGCATAATAAGTACAAAGTTACCTTAAGTTTTAATGATAACAAGAATATTATCATACCCAAAGTAGGACCTCTTATTAATAGAGTGGGTGCATGGATGTTGTGGCTCACTATCCAAATAATTAGTTACTTGTGACTTGATAGCATAGAAAAACACCTCAACTGACTAGTTACATGAGTATTTTTTTCACAGATGAGATTACCCACAAAAGATAAAATGACAAATTGAAAAATAAGAAATTAGAAAAGAAATAATTGAAAAAATGAAAAATTATAAAATCAAAGAAAAGGAAAAACATTTACTATTTCTACTTGTTATAATGGGGGGTATCCCCCATGACTAAACCTTTGATCATGGTGAAAATTAATAAATGGACAGTTTGGATCTATGCATGTTGGAAATATTGGGGTTTCATTATATCCAAACCACTAGGTGTCTTTTGGTGTGGTGGCAGGAATGTATCCAAATTTGGGTTCACACATGTGAGTAAAGTAGGCATAGTGGGGTAAATTATAAGATGTGATCATGTGATAAGGAGTTGACCTACTATGACACCTATGACCATATGATGGTATGCAAGGATCAATATGTCTCCCCATGTTGCTAGATTCATTGGGTCTCATGGTTGTTGAAGTGTTAATTGATGGCGTAGGTAAGGTAATAGGAGGCGTTGAGTTCAAAGAGGAAGGTGCATCACAGTGTTGTTCTTGTGTTGAGTTAGAGGATTTAGTGTTTTCAAAACCATGCTATCTCTTTCTACAGCCATGTCTAAGGAAAGGATGCTTCCAACATTGTGTAGGACTCCCATTGCTATTGATAGTAGTAGCATAAGTAATGATCATTGATTGGTGCTATGATGCCAAACCTTCTGATACAACTGGAGGTGATGTAGGAGGAGGTGAAGGATGAGAATATTGTAGGCAAGGAGAAGTGTAAGAAACATGAGGTGGTGAACCCATGGGAGAGGACATGGGTTGATGATACTCAAGAGAGTGATAACAATATGGTGAAGTAGAGGATGTTGATCTAGTTGGAGAAACAGGGTGTTGAACATAATAAGAACTTGGTTTCGGGTGGTATGAAGGCTATGGCTAGTTTGTTAGTGGCCTCCCCCACAACTAGGGGTTTTACCACAACAGTTGGACACAATACTTCTATATGAAATTTGGATGTAGCATTCCTCTCCAATGCTCATGTTAATGTGCAAAGATTGGGCATTGGCCCTTGGGGTGATCGTATAGGAAAACATCACATTAATACTTATGATTTGCAGTTGAGCCCCTATCCTTATTTTCTTGAACCCTTCTTTCTAATGGTTGAATGGTGTTCGGTCCTATTTCTAAGTTTGGCATCCTATGTTTGTTCTAGTTGTTAGAGTTATCTTGCATGGTTATACCTCTAATAATGTTTGCATATTCTTCACATTTTTAATGTATCCATTCCATCATCTTATTGATCTTTGCCTTGATTTCATCTAGTGATTTTTAGTATTGGCAAAGATGGGGATGGTTCCACCTCCTTCAGATGAGTTGATTTCTCCTCTTCATGATTATGGACCTTCATCACTTTAAGAGTTTGGTTCTATTGAGATCTTTCAATGTTCTCCCATCTGGCTATCTCCCCTTCTTCTTTTGCTACCCACTTAATAGTGTCTTGGAATTGGTGGGTTCGTAGTTCATATAGTTGACTTGGGACATACATCCCTAGGGTCTCCCTTGTTTCATTACGGAGCCCATCCATGATGTGACACATTAGCCTTTCCTTGAAGAACCCATGGCCTAAGAATTTTTTTAACAAATAGTAATATCTTCCTAAGGCCATGTACAAGGGTTCATATTACCCTTGTTTCCACTCTTGGATTTGCCTCCTCAAGGTTGACACTCTTGCACATGTTTGATATCTTTCATTAAAGAGTTCTACCATTGTTAGCCAATGGTGAATTGATTTTGGTTTTAAAGACCTATACCATACTTTTGTTTGGCCAACGACTGTTATTAGAAAGATCTTAAGTCTTTGCAACCCATTATCAATATTTAGTAGACAAGCTAGCTAGGGAACATACTACGCTAGGTTCCCCTAAACCTACCCCCTTGTCCACCGTTCCCATGGTCTCTTCATCATTATCTACCAATAGCAACACATAGACACAACCATCACCTTCTAGTTTAGGAAAGCTTAACATTCAACTTGAAACCACTCCCCCTCAAGAAATTTACCTCCTGGGGCATATATAGGAAGAGAAAGCTAGCAAAAAATAAGATGGTGGGCAAGCCTTTTTCAATGCCCTATCATAAGTTAAACAAGCCTTGAAGTAGAAAAAGACAACACTAAGCCTATATGACTTAATAATGACCTCTGCAATGCATTATGAGGCAATGGTTCACATGTTGGCTTCCATTCCTATTAACAAAAACATGCTGACTAAAGATAAAGTAATCTATGCTATCATGCTACCCTCTACGATTGAAGAACTGCAACCAACGCAGTTGACATTTCATGAAAAGTCCATTAAGGATGATCCTAAAAAGGGTCATGTGACAACTATGCCCATGTTCATCATAATTTAGGTCAGCTAGTACAAGATTCATAGGGTACACGTTGATGACGAGGCTGCCACCATCGTAATCCCATTTCCTATCATTGACAAG
Source organism: Gnetum montanum (assembly GCA_015680685.1). Lineage (NCBI taxonomy): Eukaryota > Viridiplantae > Streptophyta > Gnetopsida > Gnetales > Gnetaceae > Gnetum > Gnetum montanum. The sequence goes on along the minus strand of MNCI01006151.1, from coordinate 1,422,457 downwards.
TTGGGCTTGGTTGATAAAATCAAGACCACAACAAATTCATGCCTTAAGTCCTTTAATGGAGTGCATGTGGTGGGCAAGGGGACTGTAGACATCAACTTCATGGTAGGGGACCAGTTCCCCATGAGCGTGGTATTTATCGTGGTGGAGGAGATGCCAGGATTAAACCTGATCTTGGGGATGTCATGGTTAGCCCAATTAAGGGTTGTTTCTTCACCTATACATTAGGAAATCCACTTACCCTATGCAGGTGGGGAAGTAGTGATTTATGATGACAAATTAGCTCTATGGTCTATAAACAATGTAGATGTGGAGCAAGGTTCAAAGATAGAAATATTTGAAAATGAAGCATCCATTCAAACTAAAACACTATGTTTAACAAATGAATAGGCCAAAACCATCAACTCAAGCAATGAAACAACATTGGTTGAGTTGCCCTTCCAAACGGTAGATGATAACATAGATGAATACCATTGTAAGGCATCCTGACCATATGCCTTGCCTAACCCACATCAGGTTAGGAAACAATTGCATCATTAAAACTTGTTACCACATCACTTTAGTAAATTGTTATACTTCTGATTGCATGCTTTGCATTTTACATTAATTTTTTTGTTTTCATGATTTACATTTTACATTACGTTTTTTGTTTGCATTATTTACATTTTACATTAATTTTGCTAATTATATTTCCCTAGTCGTTAATACCTTACACATTGCCCAAAATGGCCAAAAACTAACGATGGCCAAAAATGGCCTAAAACTAGAAATAGCCTAGGATGGCCTTAAACTATTACCATGGCCTGCTAAGGCCTAAAACTAGCAGCCCACCCTTAGAAATCACATTACATGGCTGAAAATGGCCTAAAACTAGCAACTGCCTGGAATGACGTTAAACTATTAAACTAGAGCAAGGGGCCCACAAGGAGCCCAAACGTATTCATAAAATATTAACCATAAAATAAAACAAAAATGAAATAATTGTTTCACTTGTTACTCTTTGTCAAATTTGGGTCATTACAATAATTCTTACAAAAAATATAAAATACAAAAAAATAAAATAAAATCTTTTGCCACTACACTATGAGTCCCTGCTAGCATCATCATCTCTTATCCCACTAGGTCTTGCACCTCCATTTGGATCCTAAATAAAACAAAAAACACAAAATAAGGAATCAAATTATAATAAGGCTTTCATGAAAAAAATTATGATATGATAATGAATGGATAACCTGAGATGGGCCCACGTCCATCTTGGGGGGTATGTTGTCCATCCTAGCTGCAAGACACCATAGGATCTCTTCCTCGATTAGGTTGGTGCAATCGTCCTCCCCCAAGTTAACGCTTACCACAACTTTCCCCTTTTCCATAGCCATCCATCTATGTGGCCCTAGAGAAAAGGTGGCGATAGTGGTCTCCTCAGAAGGTACCTTTATCTCTCTTTTAGGAGACTCACTTACCACTACTTGTTGCATGAACTTTTCTTAGGCCTTAGTAGCACCAATAACATCGAGAAATAACTTATGGATATGTAGCTCAACAGAAGCATCATGATATTGTTGATGGTAGGTAGCACATTCCATTTTGTACATGTGCTTATGGTTCTTTTGTGCTTGCCCCCATTTGTACACTTTGGTGTTGTAGTCCTTATAGTCTTAATTCTTCTGGGCCAGAAGGTTTATTTGCAAGCATTGTTCAATAATCTCATGAGTGTCCTCTTTCTTACTCTGTACGACTGACTAGTATCTTGCATAGTCAACTACAATTGTATGCCAATTTCCATCACGAGCATCATGGGCCAATAAAAATTCATTTCATAAATAAAGATCCTCCAACTCAACTGCTTGACTTGCTTTCTCCTTTTCTAACTTTTGGACCTGCTTCTAGAGATCCTCATTGACATGCCTGCACTCCCACAACAATCATGCTGAGTAGAGCACACACTTGCTTGTTTCCTCGTATACATCACGAGACACCTCGGTCACCTTTGGTGGGAGTACAGGAACCGCGTCAACCTCGACCACTTATCTGGGTCCCATTTAAGATGAGAAACTATCAATCACACATGAGAAAGCATTGGTCATAGCATGAGGGAAAAAATGAAATAACTTAGAGAGCCTAATTTTGTAATTTCAACACACCTTTTTTAGGATCAATCTGCCTTAGGTGGTCAATCATGTCATCAACAACCCCCTACATGAAGGTCAATTTGCCTAGAGTTTCAATCCATGGGTGGAGGAAAATCAAAGATGAAGAATCGAGGGCCTTAATAGTAGTGTCCATTGCACAATAAGGCATGTTAGCATAATGAAGAGGAAGGTAAACAACAAAAAATATAGTAAATAACATAAATGATAGTGCAAAGCTCCTACCTAGCAAACCCTCAGGGGTGATAGCAGGGGGATTGCCCATCGACACACTATCAAGTAAACGGTCAAGCTCACCAACATCGAATTGAAGCCCTTCCCCCTCTAACTGACTAAATAGCATAGCTGCATCTTCGACTGACATATGCCCCTCAAGTGCTGGGTCACACTCTACAAAAGGATCATAAATAGTAGGAGACTCTTCCTCTATGGCAGGGGCCTCCTCCTCTACGACTAGGGCCTCTTCTTCTTCTACAATGGGGGCCCCTGCTTTAGGGGCTAAAACTTCCTCTTCTTCTTCTATTAAACATGTCTATAATAAGTAGGCTATCCTAAAACAAAATAGGAGGGGTAACCAACAAGATAATTAAATAGACTTACCAATTGTGGGTTGCACCTTGCAAACTTTGATCTGTAACTTTCTCCCCTTTTCCTCATTAGTGTAGGGAGGTTCTTTCGCTGGGTGAGACTTTTTGCGTTGCAACCTAGTTTTTACTATTTCTACAATAAGGAACATCCCCCTTAGCACATTTCCTGTGTTAATGGGAGGTGCCTCTCCAATGCTATCTAGTGCATGAAAAGGACATCCCACCCGATCCCTCATCATTATCAAAAGTGATTCCCTAATAGCTTCTAAGGGGTCTTGGGATCAGGTGGTGTGGAATACCTGACAAATCCATAGCCTGGATATCTAGATATGATCCTACTGTATCCAAATGTCATTTTCATGGACCATCAAGAATTCCACAAACTACTACAAGTAGGCTATGAAGAAAGCATAATGCATGTTGAAATGGGCATCAGGCTTTTCACAAAGCTTAACCATTTCAGCCCGCATGCCTTTAGAAAGGTACTTGGCCTGATTGTAGTAGGTCCCTTCTTCCATAACATCGCTCATGATCTAAGCTTGCTATACTCTAAGAATTTCCCCTAGAAGAGTAGCTTGGGGAAGGCACAAGCCCAGAAGATAGGGTAAACCTTTTGCACCACCCCTAGCCTGACTTTATGCATTTAAATACCTTTTTAGTCCTTACTCGTCCCTAGCCATTCCTCTATGTTCCCCTGATGGTTAACATCCTTGCTAGTCTTATCTCCTATAGGGAGACCATTAGAGGGAACATCCAAAAGATTAGCAAAAAGTTTTTCATTAATCTCAAACACTACTTGCACATTGTGAACCCATGTGTGGAAGTGGTTAGCCTTTTCGGAAAAGAAATCAACTAGGGAAAGCATTTCTGTAGCTAGGACACTTGGATTTACTGCTAGGAATAAATCCATGAGCCCAACCTCTTGAACGTTGTGAACAAGGATGGCTGGGGCCCCATTGCATAACCAATGTTGCATCTCATTCGCCTCCACGTACTTGAAGAAGAGGTTAGTTTCATCACGCCTAGAGGTGATTACTGTAACCTCTTGGGATTCACTTTCTACTGCAATAATCAATGCCAAAATTAACAAAAATAAAAAGCAAAATCAATGACTTGAACACATGGAAAAAAAATGTATAATTTAACATACCAGGTCTGAATGGCATAGGAAATGATGGAATTTCCGCTAAGACATCTTCTATAGTAAGCACTCGATGGGATGCCCATTCACTATCCAAACAGCCAAGTTCTTTACATTTTGCATAGAACTTGGCATACTTGGTTGCGTAGCTTTTGAAATTAGTCCCAAGTTATTCTATGATGTTGACATGTACATTCTTGATAGAAGAGAACTCTTGCAAAGTCGTTTGGGCCAACACCAGTGTCCCCTCATTACGGTGAAGACCATCCTTTTCAATTAGAAATATGGTGATGCCCAAAGTATGAAAAGAATTTTTTATCAAAGCAAGACAAATGATACAACATGTTTAAAACATCTTCATATGACTCACTTCCCAACACAATACATGGTTTCGGGTGGGTTCTAGAAGGAAGTGCCCATGTGACGGGCAACAAATAATGTGTTGTATTTGTGATAGCATTTGAATTTGGGCATGTTCCAAATCCAACACAAGCATATCATTCCTCTTGGGTGCTAATTCGAGCCTTCTTCCCCTTCATCCTCAATTGACCCATCAACCATGAACTTCAAAATACATTGCTTCACCCTGGGCAACAACGTTTCAACAAGTACAATAGCTATTTCAACCAATAAGTGTGACCACACTATCACATTGAAGTGGTAAAGGAGGAATTCTAGGAATTCCTATGCACCTTCCTAGAACTAGATCGCCTGATCCCCTACCCATGCATGGGGATGGGGGATGTTAGCCATGAGTTCACTCAAGTAGCATAAGACTCCCACTAGCTCAAGAACAATTAGGATGGATTTTAACATGACCCTGCATGACACAACAACAAGCATTAGTATAGTGTTCAAGTGACAATTATTGAGTAGTGTAGCGTAACCCTTAGTCTACAAAGTTTCCCTTAGGCATGAAATAGTAAGTCTTAGGCATGGTAAAACAAAACCAAACACTGCATGCAACATAGTAGGGTGTTACATGTAGCGTACTGCAACAGTTACACTTTGCACAGCATAGCGGGATGACCGCACCCCATGCAGTGTAGCAAAGTGGCAAGTATGACAAATGCAATAATATAGCAAGCATGAAAATGTAGCAGATACAATATTGTAATCAGTGTAGTAGCATAGTGACATTAATAGCATAGCAACATAGTAGGTCTACTAATGTAGTAGTGTAGCTGGCTTGCCAGTGTAGTAGCATAGTAGTGTAACGGTGTAGCGTAGCGACTACCAAAAACACAACAATATGATAGTCATGTTAACAAAAATAATTCATACATACAATGTTCTTGTTACCTTGGCCCTACCCCACTACATGAAATTTAGCAAAATGAAATGAAAAAAAAAGGAAAGCTCCCCCTTGCACATGCTATGCTACACCAGACATACACTACGGTGCCTAGAAACTTTGTAGGCAAAAATCCCCTCCATGGGTGCTACACTACGCTAAATGTGAATTACACCAAAACCACCCAAACCCTTGCAATGCACATAAGCCATTCCCAATAATGGTGGCTTGGGTAGTGCTGTATGCTAACTATAGCATAGAAAATGCCATGGCCGTTGTGGCTAGAGTGGGGACAGCTACGATATAACAGCCAAAATGGTAGCCAAAGCAATAACAACAGTTGTAGCATAGCAATGGTGACAACCATAGCGACCAAGACATATTAACTACAAAAACAATCTAACTTGATAAATCACACGATGTAAACAAGGGTAGCGTAGTGACTTATCAGGTGGATGGGATCTCCTGCCCCTCCTTAATGCGTGACTTGGGAAGTTGTCACAAGGTGTGGTCCCCTTAATCTAGGTTGGCAAGCCCCTGATGCCTGCGTTCGCTCTTGCAAGCCATATTTTTGCTCACAAATTGGGTATATCAACCACTACATTGTCTTTCAACTCAACTATGCTACGCTTTGGAAGTTAACTCTAGCAATGAAAGTAATAGGATTACCATGGGGGAATCCCCTATTTATAGCTTATGCGGTCAAAACATTGATTACTTTTTGGAGTCTTATATATCTTGCATGTAATGGAAGGCGTTCCGCATCCCACACATGATGTGGAGTGCCCTTGTCTACTATAGTGTAGCAGGGATCTATTGTAGCATAGCATGTAGCTGCAGTGTAGCACCTAAATATACTAAAAGTCTCACTTCATTTTCTTACAACGTGGCATGGTTATGATCCGCTACAACCTTAAACTGGAAATCTTAACATCTCTTTTACATTTTAAACCTATTGATGGTCCACTATGACCTTAAACTAGTAATTTTCAGCATGAAAGTTTGCATGGTTACAGTGTGCTAAGACCTTAAACTGGAAATATTAAAATATAATTTTGCATGGTCACGGTTTGCTAGGATCTTAAACTAGCAATTATGTTGCATCACATGATTACCTTGCATACATTTCATTATATGTTATTCTATTAAATAGGTACGACTTGATGTTTGTTTGTTTTGCTTGTTTTGTAGGAGTACTTCGAAAATGGCTATGCAGAGCAATCTCCACTTGCCCGTTGTCCTACTAGGACCTCATGGCAAGCTTATGAGACACTTAAGCTTAGAATTAGTAGATTTGGAACCATCTAGTCATGATACCAACATAGCGTTTTTGGAAACATCTCTGGACTACCCTGAATATCTGGTCTAAGCCTTAGACATAAAGGCTAGCAATGTAATCTAGGACCCCCTTATTGAAATCCCTATGACTAGGTCTAGAGGTGAGGAAAAAACATTAAAAGTTAGTTCCCTACTAGAGCCATAGGTGCAACAAAAAATTTCATAAGTCCTTAATGATAATGTTAAAATGTTTGTGTGGTCATATAAAGACATGCTAGGCCTGGACCCATGACTCATACAACACAATATTATCTTAGATCCATGTGTCAAGGTAGTTAAACAAAAAGCTCGCAAATTCAAACTAGAAGTTACCTTAGTTGTACATGATGAAATTACCAAACTCTATCAAGCTGGTTTCATTCAAGAAGTTAATTACTCGAATTGGGTCTCAAACATTGTAGTCGTACCTAGGAAGACTAGGAGTATACGAATTTGTATAGAATTCCAAGATTTAAATAGGACAACAATTAAGGATGACTTCCCATTGCCTAGTATCGATCAACTTATCGATACTACGGTTGGTCATGCCTTACTCTCCTTCATGGATGGGTTTTTAGGCTATAATCAAATCCATATAAACCCAGAGCATCAATTGGCAACTATGTTTATGACCCCTTGGAGAACTTTTTGTTATATAATGATGTCCTTTGGGCTAAAAAATGCTGGAGTAATATATCAATGAGTAATGACATACATCTTTAGCAATTACCTCTTGGAAAGATTAAATGACTACATCGATGACATAGCGGTTAAGTCTAAGGAAGCTACTGATAATCCCAACGATCTAAACGTAGTCCTTCAATGTTGTCGTAGGCATGTCCTGTGCCTCAACCATAGTAAATGCATTTTTGAAGTAAAAACTAGATGCATGTTAGAATTTGTAGTGTCAAAAATAGGGATACATGTAGAACTCGATAAAGTTAAGGCTATCATCAACTTAGAATTACCTAGAAATCTTAGAGAGTTACGTGGGTTGCAAGGTAGAGTGCAGTTTATAAAAGGGTTTATTGCAAGGTTGATGGACAAACTACATCCAATGCAACACCTACTTAAGAAGGGAGTCAACTTTGAGTGGACAAATCAATGTCAAAAAGCCTTTGATAACCTAAAGAAAGAGCTTTTGCACCTTCCCACTATTTACCCTCCATAGAGGGATAGCCCTTTCTACATCTATCTTGCCACCTCAAACACATCTATTGCGACACTGCTATGTCAAAAGAGAGATGACGAGTCTGAAATCCTAGTCTACTACTTAAGTCATGCATTGATATCTCACAAAGCAAAGTACAATGAGGTAGAGAAAAATTTTCTTTCCCTAGTATTCGCACATAAAAAGTAGAGACATTACCTATTTTGTAGTAAAGTCAACGTTATATACGAAAGCAACATACTTCAGGTTATTACAACCAACTTATACGAGAGTAGTAGAATAGCTCGATGGAAAGCCATAACTGTAGAGTTCGATCTACATTATGTGGCACAATCATCCATAAAGGATCAACCAATAGCCACATAGCTTACGACTTCACCCATTGATGACCATGAAATAATAGAACCCAAGTTCCTGGATGAGTATATCAATAGCATAAGTCCTGTACCATCATATTTCGAGGCCATGGTACATTTTGACACTGCATCAACTACATGAGGTGGTAGCATTATTACTATTCTTACATTTCCATCTAGGGAAATTTGATCCTCCACATATCATTTTATATTCCTTTGCACAAACAATGTAGCTGAGTATGAAGGACTCCTTAGGGACCTTCTAGCCGCTCAAGAGTTAAGGATCCAACACTTAGCAATTTGAGGCGACTCGCAACTAGTTATCAACTAGATCACTAAATTTTATGCTTGAAAGGCCCAACATTTGCAACCTTATTGTGATTTAGCCAAAAGTCTACTAAATAAATTTATAACTTTAGACATCCAACATGTGCCCCGTAACAAAAACACTGTAGCTAATGCACTAGCCACGTTAGTGTTAAATGTGCCATCACACATGTTTCCTACCTTACCTACTTCAATAGTAGAATGCACCAATCCTATTACTCAAGTGGCCCACATCACATCTATAAGTATAAAACATACTCAAGAATGGTATGAAAACATTAAAGCATACCTCCAACATGGCAAACCGCCACATGACTTGACATCTACTCAAAAGGATGCAATACGAAAACGAACCCGACAATATGTCCTCGTAGGAGACAATAATTTATGAAAATGCTCTTATGATGGAATATTGCTAACTTGCATTAGTGGCAAAGAAGCACAAAATATTGTTGACTAAGTTCATGAGGGATTATGTGGGGGACACATAGCCCCTAGGGCTATGGCAACAAAAATCAGACTCTTAGGTTACTAATAGCCTTGCATGGAATGTGATTGCATTGCCAAGGTTAGGAAATGTGATGTATGTCAATGCCATGGAAACTTTATACATGTATCACCTACTAAATTACATACCACATAGATCACATGGTCATTCCAATGTTGGGAACTAGATATCATAGGACCCATTACACCTAAGTCTTCTGCAGGGCATAGTTTCATTATTACTGCAACTAAATACTTCACAAAATGGGTACAAGCTATTCCCCTCAGAAAGATCACATCCTAAAAAGTTTGCAACTTCATTCTAGACAACATAGTGACATGATTTGGCCTTCTGATGACTATTGTCACTGACAACAGACCATAATTTAGTAGCACAAAAACAAAAGCCTTTTATGAAAACCTTGCTATCAAGCATTCTTTTTCATCATCATACTACCCCTAGGAAAATAGTTAGGTAGAGGTAACCAACAAGGCCATCATCAACCTTATGAAAAATATGCTTAGTAGAAGCAAGAGGCAATAGCATGAGCAAATCCTCTACGTGTAATGGGCTTACCATACAACATGCAGAATAGCTATAGGTAAGACTCCATATAGTCTTGTTTACAGATCTGAAGCAGTGTTACCTCTTGAATTGTAGGTTCCATCACTTCGAATGATCCTCTCAAGAATCATGGAAGAAGCTCAAAATAATGAATCAAGGATCATTAATCTTGACTTTGTAGAGGAGGAGCACACCTAAACACTTGGCCGTATTGAATGGTACCAAGACAAGAAATAGTGGAAGCATCACCGCAATCTACACTAATGATCGATTAAAAAGGGGAACTTGGTTCTCAAGGCTGTTTGTGAGCCCATGAGCAAGTTCTCAACCAATTGGGAAGGCTGTTTCATAGTCATGAAAGACTATGAAAATGGGGCATTCAAGTTGGCTAATGTAGATGGCAATGAGTTTGCAAATCCCAACAACCACTTCTACTTGAAGCCATACTATGTTTAACATGAAGGATCACACCAAACACGAAGCAAGGTAAGTACCATGTCCGCTACGATGTAAAACTGGCACAACTAGTCTACTATGACTATAAACTGGCATAGCTCATCTGCTATGACATAAAATTAGCATAACACATCTGCTATGATATTAAACTGGTACAACATGTCTTTGGGCCATGACATAAAATTGGCACTCATAGCATGGTCTGCTATGACCTTAAATTGGCCATCCACCATCCTCTATGATGATAAACTAGCACAACGATCTGCTAGGACCTTAAACTAGCACATCAGTCTACTGCTGGGATCTTAAACCAGCACATGTAACAGTCTACCAAGACCTTAAACTAGGTTCGCAATGCAACTCCTCCTAGCTCACACATGTGACCCTTGTAAATAGGCGAGTGTGCACGTCTCCAAGTTTCCTAGGTAGATGGGGTGAGACATTGTAATTCCAGAATGAAGTTCAAGTTCCCATGAAAAAGCCCTCTAGAACACATGTAGCATCGTCACCCTTGGCATCTTGCTGATCTTCCAGAGATGTTGTTTGACATCTTGCTAACCTTTCAGAGCTACCACTACCATAGCCAATCATCTCGGTCATAACTCTCACTGTTAGTGCCTACCACTAGAGTCCCAACACTATTATGGCCCAGCCACAAGGTCGCCATCCTCTAGCCCTTGCCATTGTTTGAGTTCAAAAAGGCATTTGGCTATTAGGCTACTCACCTTATAACTATATTGCATGATGCTTACCTTTGGTAGGGATTCCTAAGCACCTACATCATCATCTCTCCTAGCCTCTTTAATGCCCATTCTCGGTAAGGCCATAGAAGCTTTCCAGCCTACCACTGCTGAACTTGCATTTGCCTTCCTGCTTTTGGACATCACACATGTCAAACACAACACTTACCACCTTGGCAGTGTCCCAAGTAAGCAGGACTTTGCACTCACTTCACTTGATGGTTTTTTTTCTAGTTTTCTCTCTGTTGTGTTTGCAGGATAAAAGCCAAGATGGCGTCACTTAGAGATGCATTTCACCATGAGAGAAAGATACTACATTGTTTTGAAGTACTCTCTTTGATTAGCCTAGCTACTTAAGAGTGCATAGCCTACTCTCCCTTTAGCCAACTTAGTATTAATTCCCCATACCCACAATTTTCCATATCCTCTTTGCAAGCTTCCTTGATGTACATAAAGCCCTTTCACATGCCCAACCACCAAGTCCATGATGGATGTAATGCAACTCATCCCATGGGAAGCCTCTGTAAGTATGTTAAAGCCCCATATGGATGTAACACAACTCATGTTGGGGAGGAAACACCTACCCTACAATGATGACAAGGTTATCTTCAAATGAATGTGGGTGTGTAGTAAAAAAGCAAAAAAGTAAAGAAAAAAAAGATAAGGCCTAAAACAAATGGCACAAAAGGTGCTTTGCAATAATTTTAGCTATAAATCAACTATCTCCAACTACTCTGGTGAGAGGTCAAGGGCCAAAGGCAAAGACACCCATGTATGTTGACTCCCTCATAAGCATTCCGATGAGGGATCACACTATGGGAATAGTTTTCATGGTGTAGCATTCTACATTCATCTCTTCCATGATCCTATTTCCTTAAATCCATTCATTTTTTCCTACCTTACAATCACTCTCAAAGTACTCTCAAACATAGTGAAGCATCATCCAAGCAGGCACTAAAGAGCGATGTTGATGTCATGTTCTTCATGGAGTTTCATATTCTTTGTCGACGTCTCTCAAGTAGATACGTCAACAAAGAGGGGTCATTGAAACACCATCAATTTTGGGACTTGGATAATTTAGCATGGTCCCAAAATCTGGGTAAGGATCTTTGCAAGAGTGGTGTCAAGATGGACTATGTGTACTGCCTGAAATCGTCGGTCACTGGCTGGAAAGAAACAGAGATCGTGGGATCGCAGAACGTGCACAGAAGACCCTGCCTTCACCTAAGGGCAAGTTGGAATGCATGAAGGCAGAGCACCTTGGATGTTCTGCATGAGGATCAGACAAGGATTTACCCACATGTATGCCGAAGTGCTATATGCTAGGTATAAACAGCGTAAACGGGCGTAAACGAGAGCGTAAACAGCGTAGTAGATATAACAGGGCCTAAACGTAAATGAGCATAAATAGACAACATGGGAGAAATTGATGCAAACTATAAATAGTGGTATTATAGAGTCAAAATACAGTGCACCAGTCTGACACAGTTGTGATGAACACAAGGTAGACGAGAAGCCCCGGTGGATGCAGGGATGACTCGGCGGATTTGCACGGTAGGCGGAGCGTAGAGACTATGTGCATGGCGTACAGGGCTTTCCAGCGTAAGAGGGTTTTAGCTTTGGTGCGCAGTGTAAATGTCTCTGGTATGCTCTGGGATTTTTGCCAACCATCCTGGGTGAAATGGAAAAGTGGGGTTTTTATACCGGTTGTTACACTAGACTCGGGTTAGGAGACACGTGGCGTGTTAACCGGCTGCATACAATTTACAAATATACAACATATTACATCTGCTGGCCGTATATGCGGGGCGTATACGCTACATCAGGCCGCCCTACATGCTGGGCAGATACGCTAGACGTTCTGGGCATGTGAACTTGGGTGGAGATGCCATGGACGCTGGGCGTACACGCCGATAATGGCTGGGCATATACACCAGGCATATACGCTGACGGCTGCCGATTTGCTTCAATTCTTGCTCTTCGGTGCTTTCTCCATTCTGTCATTGAGACTTCATCGTCAGGCGTGTGCATCTGTGGTGCCGAGTGTGCAGGCGAGGCATGTACATTGGGCGCGTAAGTTGGATGTCTGCTGGGCGTATACGCTAGTACTGCACTTAGCGAAAAGTAAGCCTTTTGATTTCAGAAGTTGCAATGTGTGACGCCAAATGTAGCCGTGGCCATTTGTGGGTCCCAGGGACCTGCTTCTTGCGGGGGAAGCACTAAGCTCGAAATTTTGTGGTGTTTCATTGGCTCCTCTTTGTTGACGCTTGGAGGAATCTACCCGAGAAGCATCGACAAAGAAGTGCAAAGCACCACAAGCAACTTGATATAGACTTTGTTCTTTGCCACGTGACTAGACGTCATCGCACTGTGTTCAGTAGTACATGAGATTGAAAAAGGGAAATTTGTAGCTGATAGGAGAAGAGAGATTGTGGGGAGTGGCAACTCCCCAAGAAATTATGTTGGGAGATGGGGTGCCCAGGTGTGCGGCATGCTGGTCCTTTTCAATAGCCATTGTTTAGCAGACTCGGAGTTCAGACATGCGATGGGCATCCTTTGGCAGAAAAAGGCTCCTAGTTAGTGTTCAAGAGCACTTGTTGGCAAGACCAAAGCCATGGGGAGTTGTGTTACATGCTTTAGAGGAACAGGGCTCGTGTTTAATGTTTAGGGGGAGCTGTTGGCAGAGAGCCAGAGCCATGCAACTATATGCTTCTTGACCATTTTAGACATGAGTACTTGGTTTTGAGACTTCTGCCCTCCCGCCTGGGGCTTATATGGGAAGTTCTAGGAGTTTCATTTTTTTTTGGAATTGTAAACTCTGCATTGATTTTTTACTTATGTGTGAAAATACGTGACAACATGTTAAAAATTTTGGGTGTACTGGATGTATCAGAGGTATGGTTGAATAAAATGTATTTGTGAATGGATAGGGAATGAGTCGGTGAATGGGGATGTAGTAGTGAATGGTTTGATTTAATCTCGCCATGTGTGCTATGAACATTGTCTCATCTTGTCACTTGCGATGAGATGCATTCTTGTGCAAAAATCTCTGGGTGTCATCCTGCAAACACAACTCCAAGAAGACAAGAAAACCATGAGTGAATGATCGAGCTCAGACTTACACGGCGGCAGGTTGTATGTCGATAGTAGCAACGTTGGTAGGATCTCCTAATGGTGGGTGATGCAGTGATGAAGTGTGAATGTGGTGGCAGATTGATGAACCAGCGATGAACTTGCTAGTTTATAGTCTTGGTGGACTGCCATGGGTTGGTTTTATGTCATAACCCATTGGACATTGCCTATTTAGCGTCGTGGCGGACGTTACATTGCCAGTTTTTAGTCTTAGCAGACTATGAGGAGGCAAGCTAGTTTATAGTCTTAGCAGACTCCGATGGTTGTGACAGTGGCAGTTTACTGTCGTGCCATATGGGTGCTAGTTTATCGTCATTGCGGACACTGTGGGGTATCAATTTACCGTCATGATCCCAGGATGAGCTATGGTATCAATTTATAGTCATGATTCCAGGACTTGCTATGGCGTTAGTTTTAAGTCATAACCAAGGACTGTTTTGTGGTATCAATTTACCATCATGATCCCAGGACGAGCTGTGGTATCAATTTATAGTCATGATTCCAGGACTTGTGTGTACCTGAGCTTGAACTCAAATGTAAAACGGCTTGAGGTACAAGTGATTGGTCGGATTGGCAAGCTCGTTTCCTTCCATGTCAGCTAGTTTGAATGCTCCATTGTCGAATGCTTTAGTAACCAAGTAAGGCCCTTCCCAGTTAGCTGAGAATTTGTCCGGGTGTTCTCGAACGGCTTTAAGCACAAGGTCACCTTCTTTGATAGGGTGCTTGTTGATGTCATGCCGATGTCATTGCCATTGTCGTTTTTGGTACCATTCGATCTGATTGAGGGCACGCACATGTTCTTCCTCCACCAAGTCAAGATCAACGGTTCGTAGATCATTGTTTTGTCCATTGTCGAGGAGCCCAAAAAGTGTGATCCTTAAAGATGGTACCTGCAGTTCCAAAGGTAAAACAGCTTCTGAACCATAAACAAGACTATATGGTGTCTTACCCGTCGAAGTTCGGTGCGTAGTACGGTATGTCCACAATGCGTACACCAATTTTTCGTGCCATTTTCTTTTGCTCTGGGTAAGCATTTTCTTATGTATTGTAACAATTGTCTTATTTTTTTCCTCCGCTTGTCCATTGCTCTAAGGATAGTAAGGGGATGAAAACGAGTGTTTGATCCCTAAATTTTCATAAAAGGATTTGGTTTCGGCCTGTTGTCAGTGATGATTGTCATGGGAATGCCAAAGCGGGTTATAATGTTTTCTAGAATGAAATTGCACACATTCTTGGATGTAGTTTTTCGAAGGGGATCAGCTTCTACCCATTTCGTGAAGTATTCTGTGGCAGTTATAATGAAACTATGGCCCGCGGAAGACAAGGGGGTTATCTGAACAATGAGATCCAACCCCCACTTTTGAAAGGGCCATGTGATTTGTGTTGTATGCAACTCGTTCGGTGGGACATGTATCAGATTGCTATGTTTTTGACAGGTGCTACATGTTTTGACTTCAGTGAGACAGTCGTATTCCATGTGTGGCCAATAATAGCCCAAGCGTCTGATTTTTGTGGTCATGGCTTTCGGTGCTATATGTCCTCCGCATACTCCTTCATGTACCTGTTCGACAATAGTTTGGGCATCGGTACTACTAACACATGTTAGCAATATGCCTTCGTAAGATCATTGACACAGCGTGTTCCCTACCAAGGTATATTGCTTAGAACGTTTCCGCACTACGTCTCTCTGTGCATTTGTTAGATGTCGTGGTGTTTCACTGCGTAGAAGGTATTCTTTTATGTCATCGTACCATTCTATCGCATGTGTTGAACTAACAGATGCAATTGGCAACGTGTCAAGGGTGTCGGTGATTGGTTCAGCACAACTGGTTATGGAGCTTGGCAACGTGTGGAACATGTTTGGAGATATGTTTAGTGCTAATGTGGCTAACGCATCTATGATGGTGTTATCATTTCTGGAGACGTGTTGCACATCAATGTTTTCGAATCACCTCATTAGGTGTTTTGCCAAGTCGTAGTATGGCTATAAATGTTGGGCTTTGCATGTATAGACATCCGTGACTTGGTTTACGACCAGTTGCGAGTCCCCTCTGACTACAAGACGTGTGATGTTTAAAGCCAAAGCTACCACGAGACCTCTAAGGAGACCTTCATACTCCGCTATGTTGTTCGTACAAGGAAAGTCCCAAGAGGTGGATGCCCCATCAAAGTTTAAAATAGCATCGTAGTCATCGGGCACTATGTCTATGGCGCTTATATTCTCATCTAGGAAGTCTGGGTCTATAGTTGCTTGGTCGTGCATTGATGATGTTGCCATTTGATTTACTATAGCTTGACCCTTAACTGATTATTGCGCTACGTAGTACAGGTCAAATTCGGCTATCATGGCCTTCCACCGGGCTATACGACTTGTTTCATAAATATTCCTTGTTATGGCTCTTAGCACATTGTCCTTGCAAATTATGTAAACCTGGTTGCGGAAGAGGTAATGTCGCCATTTTCTTAAAAAAAAGACCAAAGCTAAACATGACTTCTCCACGTCATTGTACCTTTTCTCATGGGCAACTAATGCGTGGCCCAGGTAATATACAGGGACTTCGGTTCCGTCATCTTGTTTCTGGCAAAGCATAGATGTAATGGACGAATCCAAAGTCGCAAGGTAGATGTAGAATGGTTTATCGTTTTGAGGTGGATAAACCATGGGTAGCCGGGAAAGTGTCATTTTAATGTCGTCGAATGCCTGTTGACACTGCGAAGTCCATTCAAAATGTACGTTCTTGCGTAACAGGTGGTTCATGGCTTTTAATTTATCTGTTAGTTTTTCTATGAAGCGCTTGATGAACTATAATCTACCTTGTAGACCTCGAAGTTCAGTAAGGTTGCCTGGTGGTTTCAAGTTTGTCATGGCCTTAATCTTATCGGGGTCTACTTGTATCCCTGCTTCTGATGCTATAAATCCAAGCATTTTTTCTATTTTGATGTCGAAGACACATTTTTTTAGGTTAAGCCTCTGTTCATACTTTAGACAACGTTTTAATACTAGGTCTAGATCTTATACATGTTGTTGATCCATTTTTGACTTAACCACAATGTCATCCACGTAGTTGTTGAGTGAGTGTAGTATGTAATCGCTAAAGATAAATGTCATCGCTCTTTGATACGTGGCCCCAACATTCTTGAGACCAAAGGGCATCATTGTGTAACAAAAGGTTCCCCATGGTGTCATAAAGGTTGTCTGAAGCTGATGTTCCGGGTTGATACATATTTGATTGTATCCTGAGAAGCCGTCCATGAAGGATAATAGCGCGTGCCCAGCAGTTGAATCAACAAGCTGATCAATGCTGGGTAGAGGAAAATCATCCTTTATGGTTGCAACATTCAAATCCCGGAAGTCAATACACAAACAAATACTTCTATTCTTCTTTGGAACAATGACCATGTTAGACACCCACTCGGTGTAATCAACAGCCCAAATGAAACCAGCTTAATAAAGCTTAGTGATCTCATTGCGAACTGCTAATGCTACCTCGGGCTTAACCTTTTATGCTTTTTGTTTTACTGGTCTCAACTTTGGATCAAGGATGATATTGTGTTGGACAATTTGGGGATCTAGCCCAGGCATGTCTGTGTAGGACCAAGCGAATGCTTTCATATTTTCCCTAAGCACGTTCTCAATGTTTTTGGCTAATGGTGGTTGTAATAAGGTGCTTAACTTTAGAATTTTAGTTTCTCCATCGGGCATGATGATAGGAGTTTCAAACAATGGGTCTTCAGTGATATTCTCAGCCTCTATGTCAAGGAATTTTGTCATGCCTTTGTAATCGTCTGTTATTTGCTGCGTTGAGGCTATGACTGCATTGTCCGTTGGTGAACTCAAGTTGATGAGATTTATGTTAATGTCTCTTGTAATTTTGCCATATGGTCCATCAATGATTAACGGTGCAGTTAAATGCTGGCAGTCCATTGAGCTTGCTCCTGCTAATAAACAGAGAGCTGAATAAGAAAAGGTGTATCATTCTATGTCTTTTGGTGATTTTAAACTATGCATACATGCATAATGGTGGATTACCGTCACACCTGGACACATGGCAGTTTAAGGCCGTACCGGGCCATAAGTGGCAGTTTAAGGCTGTACCAGGCCATAAGTGGCAATTTAAGGCCTTACCGGGCCGTAAGTGGCATTTTAAGGCCTTACCAGGCTGTAAGTGGTAGTTTAAGGCCTTACCAGGTCGTAAGTGGATGGGGAAATGACAGTTTAAGGCCGTACTGGGCCAAATGGTGGTTTAAACTATAACGTTTAGAGTAAACGTGTAAAATGGGATCCATGGAGGAACCAAGACGTAGCAATCTCTATTTTTAATAATTTTTATTAGTTTTATTATATACCCTTTTTTTTATTTTTTATTTTTTTGGTCGAAAAATAAGGAAAAAGGCGAAAAAAAGGCAAAAACTCATAACGGCGATGTCAGCGTCAGCGTCAGCGTCAATGCAGCGGAGCGTCAGCATTAGCGGAACACTATATAAAAGCGGGGTGCATTTGCTTCTTACTTTGAAAGCGATAGAGCGTAAGCGACAGCGTAAACTATGAAAGCATCAGCGTAAACTACATTGCCTTAGTATAGGTGTAAATTTCCTCAAGCGTAGATGTCGAAGAATAATCCTAGCGTAGACGCGTAACATTAAACCCCAACGTAGACGCGGAGTGGAAACTTCTGGGCGTTAGCGTAGACACTTCTCTTCAGCGTAAACGTGTATCGGTAGCGTAAACAGGCCGAGATGTGCAAGGGCAAAGAAGTGGAGGGTCAGGGGAGGAAGGATCCCGACTTGACCTTTGCGGAGGAGACAGAAGCTATGCTGCAGGGCCTCCCCAGGCCAAGGATCCCATCCTAGCCCATGACATCCCACAGGTAGGCTTTCATCTTTGCCTCTGATTATTTCTGTGCTTTTTCTTTTATAGCGTAGACAGTTTCGGCGTATACGCCGAGCGTAGGGGTTTTTAGGTGTATGGGGTTTTGCGGCGTATACGCCGAGTGTCACTTTGTAGCGTAAAGTTTTGTTAGTTTAAACATTTTCCCTGTACTAGCATATCAGTGTAAGCCACGACGTCATGAGTTTTTTATGCAGTCTTGTCAATGTGATTTGTTTGTTTTATTAGCGTAAACTCTTTGCTGTGACGGCGTATACGCTGAGGGTTTATTCGGTGTATACGCTGTTAGTCTGCAGTTGTCTTTCAGCGTAAACTTGTTTTTCCCATTTCTGGCGTAAACTTGTTTATTCCGTGCTGGCGTACACTGCTTACGCTTAAATTGAGCTGCGGCGTATACGCCGAGGGTTTCATCGACCTATACGCTGAGCATAAGACAGTTAATTTTTGGCGTATACGCTGAGTTAGGCAGCGTATACGCTTAGTGTATAGCATATACGCCGTGTTCAAGCCGCATATTACGCTAACTGTGGACAGCTTCGCCGGCGTATACACTGGTCTACGGGGCATATACGCTGAATGCAAACAGTTAGTAAAAGTTTTCCAGATTTTACGTGTCGATTTATGATGTAAACTTTCACTTTTTCAGGCTAATCTATCATGGCATCGTGATTTTTTTATAGGGATAGCAAGTTCTTCCTCATCATTGTCGAACTTGTCGGGGTATTAACATGGGTTGGCCCTATTGAGGAAGACGAGGTTCCCCTGGATCTGACCATGGATGATAACGGGGTTTGGTTCAGGGGAGGCGCGTGTGGATTTCCATCCTTCCTGTTGGACAATTTCGAGATGGCTATCTGGTCAAACTTTGATGAGGTGACTGCACGGAGAGTGCTTGAGGAGATGCTACTGGGGGCTGCAGAGGGTGTCATGGTTTTCATACAGGACATTGACAAGGGGCCTCTTATTAATGAGGATGGTACTACCCGTGGACCTCGGTCTACATGCCCATTAACGCGCGTGTGGACACTATTGCTGCGAGGGTTAGACTACCTCAACAATATGTTGTTCGTAGCTACCCGTGCACATACATTATTCCAGAACCCTCCCGGCATGGTGTATCGAGTGGCTAGGTAGGCATGTTTAAGTTTACTGTTTCCTTTCACTGTTTAGCGTTTGTTTCTTATTTTGACCCATATTTGCTTACAGGCCGAAGACCAACTTGGATGGGACACTTATTGAAGATGAAGGATTAGCCCTTTCTCGCACTACCCTGGAGGCATTCATGAAGGGCCCCACCCTTCGTGGGACCGTACTGGGTCAAACGAAGGATTCGATGGTTCATTTTCATAAGCAGTTCTCTAGAGCATTTGCGATGTGGAAGGCTCGTGGGTGGCTTCATGAAGACTGGACTGACAACGGGCCAATCTTCCCCCGTGACCTTGGCAGCACATCTAGATCTGCCACTAATGGTAAATGATAACATTTCTTAGACATGTTGGTGGGTTTGTCCGATTGTTTTGATTTATGCTGATACGATCATTTTAAATTGCTTTTACAGTTGATGTACCTTCTAGTGAGGATCCAGTGACCACTGGGCGAACCGAGACGACTTTGTCGATGAAGTTTAAAGGAGTGGCTAAGGCCCAGAAGTGGTTGTGTAATCATGCTCCTCCGTCCCTCACTCGTTGCCTAGATAACGTTGGCCTCATGGAGCTTTTTATGACTCCGAGTCCTGACGTTTCCATTGGGGAGATGATTGGGATAGTAGACTCCTTTAATGAGTCTGTCTCATACTACAGCACCCAAATTAAGGGTGTGAAGGTAGTTTTCCATCTGTCGCCCGAGTTCTTTCGAACCTATTTGGCGTACCGGTAGATGGCTTGAATGTAGTACTAGACAAAGCTCATAAGGAGCTCTAGACGATTCGGGAGTTGGAAGATTGGCTAGGCGTGGCCAAGGGTGCCAAGGGATTTCCGATGCAAGGGAAGGCAAAAGTTGTAGAAGTGAATGAACTATATCCCCTATTCAGAGCACGGGTATTCCCCAAAACTCTTTCCCAGGTGAGGTGCCCTGGGGTTGAGGCTGTTCGTGTCATGCGAACTGTTTTGGAAACAAGCATGCGATATAACTGGGCACAATTTTTGTTGTCGGGCATGCACAAGGAGATAGTGCGATTGAGTTCGAATGTCGAGGCACAATCCCATTTCACCTTCGCATTCTTCACCGGTTATCTTCACTGTTTTGCCGAGTTCCTGGTAGTTCGCGTAGACAACAAGTTTATTCTGCGGGATCGAGGTCAAATATCCCGCCCGTGGATCAACCACTTGTTTGAGACAGATAAATCCCAAGATGCCCCTAAAGGTATTGATGAATCTGCTTCTATCACTACAGGGGGGTCATTTGGCAGTTCAATACACGTGATAGTTTGGGGTTGGAGCCAGACGAGGTACCCTACACTGCTAGAAGGGCAGAACGGGTCATCAAGGAGACCGTTGGCCAAGCTAAGTCAAAGCTAAAGAGTCTTGAGCGCCCAGCTGAGGAAATCTCCGGTGTGAACCAACCACGCGTGAAGCGGATACACTTCAAGATGCCTGGTAAGCGGACCTCGCCCATTTATTGTTTTCATTTTGTTTATAAGTTATACCTCAATCGCTTACATGTCTTTGATATTTTTGGCCTGATTTTAAAACAGTGAGGAAGCAGGCTCTAGAGACTATCACCGAGGAGGAGGAGACCAATACGAAGAGAAACAACGAGGAGGAACATACAGAGAAGAGCCAGGGTGGAGGGACGGAGGAGTTAAAGGAGAAAACCATAGAAACTGAGCCATTGGATGACCAGGGCAGTGTTGATCAAGTGTTCTGCAGGTTTCTTCAGGGAGACCTGGATTTAGGCGACCCCCCAGAGAGTGACAAGGATCATGGTATGTTTTTTTTTGTCTTTATCTCATTTTAATTTCTCCTATCAGTTGTCATTCTTGTGGTATATATATTTTTTTACTTTTCGCATTTTTATCCTATCCAGATGAAGGTAATGAGACTAAGATGGTGCATTTGGATGTACCAATGAAGATGGTTCCCTCGGAGAGGACCGCTGAGGTTAGTTCATCGCGTACCCGTGAGCCATTTACTTGGTTTGAAATGCCAAGCAAAATGGATTTTGTGGCTGGACTTGCAGAAGAAGTTGTTGAATGGATCCAGGAGGCCCACCCTGACATAGGTATAAATCATTCAAAGGTTTGGAATTCCACATTTTATTTATATTGTCCTAACATTCGTATTTTTCATGTGGGTAGGTGCTAAATTGAGATGGGATCCCTCTGAAAGTGTTAGTATAGAAAGTTTAACCACACTTTCCCCAAAAGTGGAACAGGTGCCAAGGCCTGTTTACGATGGAGTTGTGGAAGGCTTTGTGCACAATGCTAAATCGTTATGGACCTGTAGGTGTTCCATTGAGCTGTCGTGGCTATAGATTCAAGCAAAAGAAAGGGAAGTCTCTGAGTTGTCGGTGGAACATGATGATCTGAAGGCCCGGTACGAGTTCGCCGCTGCTAGGCTAAGCAGTGATCACTCTTGGTGAATGTCCTAGGTCACATACATAAGATATTGGAATCTACTGAATCGTCACGCATCGTTGACTCGGAGAATGGTAGAGCGCAAAGCCCAAATTGATCTCCTAAACCTTAAATGTCAAGATTGGAAAGCCTTTGCTTCCAAGGTTCATAAATAGGGTCAGGATGAGAAAAATCACAAACATTATTACAAGAAATCGCTAAAAGAGGTGTCTATTGAAAAGTGGCAACTAGAGATGTTTGTGGAGGGTTTGGGTTTGTGTTCTGCTTTCGATACTTTTGCTCAGAATACAACTGTGGAAATGGAGTCGCCTACAAGGGTAATCACAACTGCTTCTGGGGAAGTGTTGGTTGGCGAATTCTCTCTGAAATGTCCTACCTGGTCAGCTGTCGACAAAGGGAAGACTTTGGTAGATGTTGACTTAGGCCTGGATGGGACAAACTGGGCCAGCGTTTCAGAAGAAGAAATCCTCTGTCGGTTGGAGTTTGGCTTAGGGGGATCTCCTATGGTAAGCGTCTTGTCCTTATGAAATTTACTGAATAGTGTTTAAAACTTTGACATTCACTTATTCTTATGTTGGTTGTTCTCTTTGGTATTTCCATGATGAAGGTGGCGATGATGCTCAAGAAGCTGGCCCCAGTGGAGCAGGGGCCTCTGATGCTAGTGGATCCAAAGGGGACGATCCTCCTGTCCCAGATGCTTAGGCTCTTTTTTTAGTCTTTTAAGTTTTTGTTGTTTTGCTGACTTAGGCTGATACGGGAATCGTAACTTGAAAATTTTGAGATGGAGGAAAACAGTTGATACTTGTAATTGTACAACATTGCATGTAAAAATTTTTTTTGTTGATTTTGACTTTAGTTGTAAACACGACATGGCAATGAAAAATGTTATGGCTTGTTTTTTCTATTTTGTCTTAAGTGTAAAGTAGAGATGTGATTGTAAATGCTAAACAAAAAGGAGAACTAAGTATGCGTGCATGAACTAGTTTAAGGCCATTTTGGGCCCCAGTCGTAAACGAGGAATATTTCGAATGACACGGGCAGATTTTTTTCTGTTTACCGATCATTGCTGATCGTGGCTAGTTTTACGTCTTTGTGGACATGATAGTTTAACGTCATTTCGGACAAGAAGTGTAGTTTAGTAATAATAATTTTTTTTGTTTTTCAATTTATCATAGTTTAGTGTCATTTCAGACGGATGGTAGTTTAACGTCGTTTCGAACATGTTATAGTTTAACGTCATTTCAGGCTAAGAGTGTTGATATTATTGTAATAGTTTTTTGATTTTCTTCTTTTTAAGGTTAGGTGATATGTCAACTGAGATGATTCTGTATTCAGCGTCCCCTTCACTGATTACGTTAAATGGTAATTTAGCCCAAGGGACCTCTGATGGAATGGCTTCCATGTCAATGTTTTCAGATGTTTCGATAATTGGCAGGGGTTCTGTGTTATTTTCCATTTGAGACGTTGTATGTACAGAGTCATACGTAGGTGTTTTTGTTTTAGGAGGCTCTTGTTCTATGTTCGAAGGTTTACTGCTTACCAGTGGGTGCACATTTTTATCGTTTTGTTTAGGCTCTTCAAGTTCGACTTCTGATCCTTAGTCCATGTCCACGTGTGATGAGATAATAGGCGTAGCGGCTTCCCTGTGTATGATGATTTCACCGCCTTCATAAGGTAGATGGATCTTCTGATGTACAAGGGAAGAGACAACTCTCAGTTGGGCCAACCAGGGTCTTCCTAATATTAGGTTGAACCCTGGCATCTCATCGACTACTAGGAATTCGGCAGATGTAGGGAACTGGTCTCCCGCTATGAAATCTAAAGTTATTGTGCCTTTTACCATTACGCGTGACTCGTTGAACAATTTTAAACATGTAGTCGTGGTTGGTTTAATTAATTCAGTAAGCCCCAATTGTTCAACAATGGGATATGGTACAACATTTGTTGCGGCTCCATTGTCTACGTGGACCCTATGTATCTTAAACTGGTTGATACTTATCATTATAAACATGGGGGCTGTTGTTATTTTTCCTATTTTCTTGTCCACCCTAATGTTGCCATCATGGAAGCTCAAGGGTTTAGGAGTGGTCCCGTGAGATGAGTACATTACCGCATGGATGGTGGGTTCGTTTGGGGGCAAGTCCTCGCTTACTGGGATTGACGTTAACATGCGTACTAGAGCTTCTCGATGTGTTTGGGATGTTAGCACCAAATCATACAAGCTCAACGAAGTGTTCTTTTGCTTCAATGCTTCGGTGACTTGTGTTAAGGCCATTGCTAAATCTTTACTGTTTGGAGCTTTTTTATCAATGATAACTGGGTCTATTTGGCCCAACAGTTTTATTTCATGTTTTGTTGGTTTGTCATTTTTGTTCAAAGCTATCATTTTAAGCGGTTCATGTTTTTCAGATGATTTGCCTTCATTTCCCACATCTGATTGGTTGTTAGGCGACGACATAGGCATAGAGTTAAGTGGAATGGGCTTAGGTGGCCCCAGAGCTAACCGTTGGTGTTCCTTCTCCATACGTTCACGTGTAAGCCTATCTGCTAGGCGTTCTCGTGTGTGGCACGGAGGTGGGATTGGTCTTGGAGCCTCGGGCTGCCCTGGGATTCGCACCACATACGGAGTTGGGAGGGGTTGCGATTGTGCTGTTGGAGGTGACTGGTTAGAAGGCGGGCCAGGGACCCTGATGATGTAGGGACTGGGTTGGCCTGACGCTCGTGAGATGGAGGTTTGGTAATCATTAGGAGTTTCAGGTATCCTAACGACATATGGAGTTGGTTTTAGTGGATGTTGGACCTCCGTTGTTGCAACCGAGGGTGGTACCCGGACTACGAAAGGAGTAGGCCAAGTATGAGGGGTTGACGCATTTGAGGGGACAATGAGAGGGACATGTACTACATACGGTTTGTCCTGTGTCATGGTGTTAAGCGTGGGCATGGGCACAGCGGGGGGAATCTGAACTACGAATGACCTATTAGGTGTTTCCTGTTTATACTGGGGATAGACAGTGTTAATGTGTGGTGCTTCAGAGTCATCATCAGGGTAGACTGTATTAATGACGTAGGGTGCCTCCTTGGTGTTCAGGGGGTCTTTGTACACCCCCATAGCTTGATTCTGCGGTTGGACCGAGTTGGCTTCGTCAAAAGTGAGTTGGCCTTCATCGATCATCTGCTGAATATCTTGTTTCAAGGTGAAATAGTAGTCCGTACTGTGTCCATTTCGTTGATGGTAGTCGCAAAAGTGATCCATTCTGAAACCTTTGGGTACGGGAGGCTCATTTGGCGTTGCTAAACTTGGGTTCTGAATGAGTTGGCAGAACCGGTCATGTCTTTGGATGGCCGTAGGGGACAACTGTTTATGCTTCATCAGCCTAGCCTTCAAGAGTTGATCGAAGAGCTGGGAAGGCTTCATTGGTAGAGGCGTGTATTGCGAGGGTTCTTTTCTCTCGAAGTTTCACGTATGGTTCGTTGGGTTTTGCGATGATGATGATTCTGGCGCAGCTGTGGGAGTTGGTTTATTGTAGTTAGTAGGGGCTGTGGGTGGTTTGTTTTGTTGTTGTGCCCCTGCTATCGCTGCTATAGTTACCTTAGCCTTCTCTTTATCTTTTTTGGTGTGTTGATTCTTAAAGGCTAGGTATGCAGGGTCATGGATGTTTTGGGCCACTTCTTCTATGTTTTTAATTTGTACAAATGCTTGGTTAAGATCACGTGCGTTAAGGTAATACAGCTTGGATTTAAAGAAATCGTTAATAGCTCCTTTTAGAATAGTAAGCAGGTAGGTCTGGGAGATTGGCTCATGCAGTTCGTTGAGAGTAGCGCTCCATCTCTAAATAAATTTCTGTACAGGTTCAAGCGGTGCTTGCTTAACCTATATGAGGCTGTCCAGGGTGGCCTCGGGTTTCAAGTTGTACTTGAACTGAGTCACGAACTGGTGTAATAAGTCTTCCAAGGAGAAGATGGAATTCCTTGGCAGGGCCTGATACCAATCAAGTGCCCTCCCTGCGAGGGACATGGGGAACACTTGGAGAATGGAATGGGGCCATGCCTGGAGCAGTGCACATTCTAGCCTAAATGTTATCAAGTGTGCATTGGGATCTATCTCCCCATTGTATTTGGTTAGTGTTGATAAGGGAACACCTTTGGGCAAGGTTAAGGGTGGGATAGATGAGCTGATGGGGTAATCTTGGTAGAAATCCACTACCTTCAGCTCCCCATCGGCGGCTGTTTTAAGGTGTTTTACCTCGTCAGCTAATTCTTGCATCAGTTTCTTGGCATCCGCTCAATCTTGGGCACTCGGTAGCATGGCAGCTTGAGGTTGTGCTATATTATACGGGTTAGACTGTTGGACGGTGGGTTGAAAGGCCGAGAGTTGTGTGGCTGGGGGTTGCACTTGTGGCACATGATAGGGGAAAGGCTGTGGTTACTGTGGTGGCGGCTGTACTGGGGGAACGTTGGCTAGTTACACCATAGGGGGTGGGACGTTATAGTGAGGAGGTTGATGTTACTGTGGTTGAGTGCCCATCGTTACTCGTTGTGCAGCTACGTTTTGTGGAGGGACCCCCTGTTGGGTTACGGTGGTAGAAGTGGCTGTATGCGTTTGAATGTGTGGGATGTAGTGAGCAGATGTGGATGTCAGCATTACGTGTGGCATCCCTATCACTCGGGGTGGGAGTGTCACTCCCACGCTATCGTGAGGGGCGGTGCTTGTGAAGATGGGCCGGATGCTGCATCGGGAATGATGGCGAGAGGGAGCATGCTGAATTGCGGATCCGTTGGAGGTGGCACATGAGCAAATGAGGATGTGTGCGATGGAGGCATTTGTATGTGAGTTAATATGAGGGGTTGGATGGGTAGGATCTCCCCTGTACCGGGATGAAAAATGGGGTTAACCTATGCTTGCGGGCTCAGAGTGTGGTAAGAATCCTCTTGTTCAGATTGGGCGGCAAAGTCGTCCTCTTCCTCTAGTTGGGACTCTAGTGCAGGCTGATCCAAGGAACGTCTCCTTTGCCGGAGGAGCCATGTGACGAGCTCCGAATACTACTCCGGAACAGGGATGATGTCATATGGTGAGGGGATAAACTTGCGTCCCCCTTTGTAAAAGAGTTTGAACTGCCTCTTTACCTCCAGTTCGGCTCGGTCTACTACCAGGCGAGCTTGTATCTTGATGCATATAAAGTTATATTGATCCTGAGTTATGATGTCGGAGGCCGGGTCTCTCCCTTGCAACCTTAGGGACCGGCGGGGCCCCGTGGTGGGTTGTACTCCCAGGTGTTGTGTGGCAGGCTGTTGGACAGCCATGGTATCCATGATGTCGGTTATTTGAGCTGTTGTAGTGGTGGTGTTCATGGGGTTCATGATGAATCGTTAAGGGTATGACATAGGGTAGAGGAGCAAAATTAGTGTACTTGGTACAACATGAACTAAGGGACAAAGTGTAGCATATACGCTTTAACGTTCAGCGTATGGCGTCGGCGTAGACAGCGTAAGGGGTGTAGCGTATACAGCTTCGGCGTAAAACACAGTATAGCGTAGACATAGTACAGCGTAAATAGGATAGAGCGTAAAATAGAGTAGGGTGTAAACAAAGTACAGCATAAAACAGGACAACATAGACAAGGCTCAGCGTAAAACAAGCACAACATAAACAGAATACAGCGTAAATAATGCTCAGCATAAGACAAGGCACAGCGTAAACACTGAACAGTGTACACGCTGGACAGTTCGTAGGATGAGTTTTCAGGCTCGGCTGCGTAGATGCTAGGGTTTGTGGATAGTCCACGTGATGTTGGTAGTGTATACGTTGAAAGACTTGCAGAGTTTGACACAGGGCAGCAAAAACGCTGATGAGCATAGATGCTATTAAGTGTGTAGGGAAGGTTTTCAAATGAGGCTGAGGTTTCAGTAGAAAACGGCGTGGTTGGCGGCGTATACACTCAGCAGGGTAGACGCTGAGAAGTTTGGGAGTGAGTTTTTTAGGAGGCCCTCCTTCTAGCGTCAATTTCTATACCGCCTGAAATCGTCGATCAGTAGCTGGAAAGAAACAGAGACCGTGGGATCGTAGGACGTGCACAGAAAACCCTACCTTCTCCTGAGGACGAGCTGGAATGCACGAAGGTAGAGCACCTTGGGTGGTCTGCACGTGGATCAGACAAGGATTTACCCATGCGTATGTCGAAGTGCTATATGTTGGGTTATGCGTAAACAACGTAAACGGGCGTAAACTTGAGCGTAAACGACGTAGTAGATATAACAGGGCATAAATGTAAATGAGCGTAAACAAACAACATGCGAGAAATTGACACAAACTGTAAACAGTGGTATTACAGAGTCAAAATACAATGCAATGGTCTGACGTAGTTGTGATGAACACAAGGCGGAGAAAAAGCCCCGGTGGATGCAGGGATGACTCGGCGGATTTGCACGGTAGGCGGAGCATAGAGACTATGTGCACAACGTACAGGGCTTTCCAGCATAAGAGGGTTTCAGCTCTGCTGCGCAGCGTAAATGTCTCTAGTATGCTTTGGGATTTTTGTCAACCGTCTTGGCTGAAGTGGAAAAGTGAGGTTTTTATACCAGTTGTTACGCTAGACTCGGGTTAGGAGACACGTGGCGCATTGACCGGGTGCATACAATTTACAAATATACAACATATTACATCTACTTGGCATATATGCGGGGCGTATATGCTACATCAGGCCGGCGTACACGCTGGGCGTATACGGTGGACGTGCTGGGCGTGTGAGCTTGGGTGGAGATGCCATGGACGCTGGGCGTACAGGCCGACAATGGCTGGGCGTATACGCTGACGGCTGCCAACTTGCTTTAATTCTTGCTCTTCGGTGCTGTCTCCATTCTATCATTGAGATTTCATCGTCGAGCATGTGCATCTGTGGTGCCAAGCGTACAGGCGAGGCATGTACATTGGGTGCGTAAGTTGGATGTCTGCTGGGCGTATATGCTATTGATGCTGGGCGTATACGCTGGTACTGTACTTAGCAAAAAGTAAGTCTTTTGATTCCAGAAGTTGCAATGTGCAACGCCAAATGTAGCCGTGGCCGTTTGTGGGTCCCAGCGACTTGCTTCTTGCTAGGGAAGCACTAAGCTCGAAATTTTGTGGTGTTTCACTATGTAGATAGCATGGCATCCAGGAAGACCTAATGCCTACAAAGCTACTTCTGAGCTAGTTGACGATCTACGTAAGGACCATGGTAGGAGTTACCAAAAGTGTTTAGGATGGACTAAATAATTCGACAAGTATTCTAACTATGAAACCTACTACCCTACACTACGTTACAGAGTGTAGTAGGCCATATGGAGACTAAATAAGCACAAAATATGTAATTAACATTGGTTCAGCCCTTTGGGATACCTACTCCACTTCATCTTTGAAGCATGATTAGCATGATGCAGGAGAATATGGAAAATTTTATTAAAAATCATCTTTATTTGAGTGCTATGCTGTGCTACACTACACAATGTAGCAAAGCATAGAAAGGCTCCACTATGATAATGCTTCCGCTCAGACTGTTTTGGCGAAGTAAACATAATTTCCCATGCTTCAACCATCAAACATGCTTACTCTGCTGACATTCCAGGACATGATTAAAATCCCATGAAAAAACATTTTCAAAGTGAGTTAAAATTCAAGTTAAACAAGGTACTATGCTATGCTACACCACACAACGTAGCATAGTGTAGCAAGGACAAAAGGCACAAAGGTCGTCTGGCAAGTGGACTTAGCAAAGGAATTGTAGTTAGCCATACTATGATCTCCAAGACTACCTATCCTACTTCACCCCCAGGTTCTAAGCAAAGTTTCTTGATAAAGCATTACAAATCAAGAAAGGATGCATGTCACACTGGCTGCTATGCTATGCTACACTACACAACATAGCACAGCATAGCAAGGACATGAAGCACGAAAGTGTCCCAAGGATGAACTTCACAGGTCCCAAGACCTTTCAACATGGGAGGCAGGGTTGTCAATTGCAGAAATTGCTTGCTTAGCAAAGCCTTAGACAAGTATCTTTGGTTTTTAGGTAATATTTATCCCAAGACTGGAGGCTACGCTACGCAGTGTAGCATAGTGTAGCGTGTGGGTGTTTACACTACGTCGATATGTTGGGTAGCATACGTAGCGTAACACTCTTGTGGAAGCCCCATGATGTCTCCAACATCTCCAAAACTCATTGACAATGCTAATTTTTGCTCTGGCATCTTCTCAATATACAAGATCAACAGTTTGCTCTATTTTGCACCCTCTTATTAACTCCCAAAATTGTCCCTATGCTTGACCCTACTCCCAAGAGACTAGCAAGTAGAAGGCTAACTTCTCTTAGCCTAGCAAGCACTAGCTCATCAATTCCTGTTGATAGACCATTGGCAGCAGTTAAGGAGTTTTGACCATACCATTTCATTATAAGCTGTGCCCATCCACACTGCACATTTTTTGTACATCTTCTTTTGTCAAAAAAATATTAAATCCCTCAATCTTGGGGTAGTGCATTTCCTCTCACTCAAGCTCACTTCATTCCATTTCATAATATTTTTCATCATTTTCTATTAGTTTACATTTATTGCTTAAGCTACATACTTTGCTACGCATTTCATTTTACCATAGTTTGCATCATTGTCTATCAGTTTTCATTTATTGCTTATTCTATGTGTTGCAAATTTCATTGCCTAAATATCAGCATGACATATTAAAAAAAAACATTCACAAAAGGTTATTTTACATCGAGTAAGTCCTTGTCTGATCGACCAAACCGTTTAGGGCACCCCATTTCCACTTTCTCCAGCACAGTCCTCACATGGATCTGGGGTTAGGCTATATGCTCGGTAACCTCTCAGTGTTCCATCCACCTATGTTTTCAATTATTACATAATATTGATCTTTATTGTTGATTATGTGCAGGTCAAAGTACAACACACTTGAACAAATGTTCCATACAATTACAAGCATCACACTATAGGCATGCACTTGGACAAGAACTGAAAGATAACTAAAAACTTACAAAAATACTTGCCCTAAAGACTTAAAAAAAGACTCATTTCCTATGTGCTCGAGTGATATACTTATAGGATAACATAAGAATCACAATATCATGTATACGATATTGTTACCTAGGCTGCAATATCACATACCCAATATTGGAGCCTGGAAAACTGCGATTCATCAATAATGTTAACCCACCCTAGCTTGACAAAGTTTTTCTTTACTTAATTAAGCCAATAATAGGCATGACTATGCCTTTCTTATGGTAAAGTTAGTATGCGGAATGACTATGTATTTTGCATGATAAATTAGTTATAAGTTTTCTTTCAAAATTAAATATATTTTTAACCTACATTAGAATTTGTTTGTAAGCTTTTTATTGTAACTTCAAATATTTTTGCAATTTTAATATAAGTATGGATGTTGAAAGTGACATAAATGTTGTTAAGTCTAGAGCTATCCTTGGTACTAATAATTAATTTTTTTCTTAAGTTTCAAAAACATTAGGTATTGAAATCCCAAAATAATTATAATATAGGTACACCCTAATATATATGGTCCAATTAGAATTTTATAACTCAACATTTCCTATCAAAATCAAACTCATAACATGGAACCTTAAAAATATTAATCCTTAAGTTGTACACTTGAGTAAATATCCTTAAGATTGGAAAGCTTTTTCTTTTCATGTTGCTTTATATTTTATACCTAGTATCAAGCATATGATATACTCCAAATTGTTTGCTTATTATTAATAATTTTTTGGTTTTGATAATCTTCCCATGTTTAGCACATGTAAAAATTGTAATAAGTAAATAATTACTTAATCTTTCTATCTCTTACAGTGATTCTATATTTCTTCTAATTTTCGAGGGTTTTCTTTCATATGTAGTGTTAAAACTTCTATAAATCCTAAGGGTTTCATCAATAAAACTAATTTATCTATAATTATCATTCATCCATAGGGGATTTGAGATTACTTCCATCTTCTTCTACTAATGTTTATATAATTTCTTCTTTTATTAGTATGAAAATTCCATTTGTTTCTTATAATGAAAATTTACTAGCTAGTGAGTAAAACTTTGCAATACATTCTTCTAATAATATTGATGCAAATAAGATGTTTAATTTTGCTCTTCTCAATAATATATATGGGTCATTGGTTATTGATCTTACATTATGATATGTGGTCATTAAAATTTTAGGTTACCTATATTGTATTCAATGTTTGGGTTTATAGTTAAATGATGTGAGAAATAAGTATTACCAAAAAGTGTAATTTCAAGGCATGGTTTTTGGTAAGAAAAAATCATTCTCATGAAAAATATAATACTTAAGTTATTTATGTCAAGTAATATTCTTAAATAATTGTTCTTGTTAAGCGAGGTAATGCTTGAATGATGTAGCATACCCTAAATAAATAGCTAATTGTACATAAGTATGCAGTGTTGTTCATTTGGAAACAATATTTTAATACCTAATTTAAAGAATATGCTAAAGTTCCATATTTTATTGAGCTATTTAATCTTTCATTGATTTTTCAAAGAGTTGAGTAGTAAATTGTTGGTTGTTGTAGTTCTAATAATCCTATAGAATCCATTTCGATACCAGTTGGTTCTTGTACATATTTTTTTGATTGAAATCATTCTTAACAATAAAAAGGAAATGGTACTGTCAAGTAGGGCCACTCCAATTTTCTTTAACCCTTCAAACACATCAAATTTATAATTTATGAAAGATCATTCAATTATTAGAAAATAAGAAAACTAGCTATCTTCAATTAATTGAGAAGAAGATTACAATTACAATAGAACCACTATCCTACAAAAAACACACTCAGACACTCAACGATATTGTAGAGAATGAGGCTCTACAATCACACATGTGATTGACCTCAATGAAATGCACAATTGAATGAGATATCTCTCACACATATAGAACTGAGATCCATACATACACAAAGAATTACATGTAACAAAATCTATGGAAAAATCTTGAGATAGAACAACAGATTCAAGGAAGAATGTTGAATGTAATACCATGAATAAAAATGAGAAACAGAACAAAAGAACAACAAATAAATAAATGTAGAAAAGAACAGAGACACACCTACATTTATGGGAATGGAGGATTCTCTTAAGTAGATGTAAGAAGGAAAAATATAAACACCCACACTACAATACAATAGCTACTTATAGATATGCCTCTAGTCACTCTTCTTGTTGATCTGACACACACCCCATCACAACATTATATAGTAGTTAGGCACATACTAAAACAATAAGTAATGATAACCACTCATATTCTTATATTTTAGCAATGAGAATAAACACCCAAAATAGCTAGGATAATTACAATCTCAAGATAGAAAACTAGCATACACAGTTTTAGAACTCCTAATTTTCACTCACATTGTTACAAGCTCCACCTTGAGCCAAAATTGATCCTTGTATTTGCTTCACCAATTCCTCCATATTAGATTCTCAACTACCTTTGAGGAAGCTATAAAACTTCAAGCTCTACCTGAACTTTTCCAATAGAAGAGGCTTTGTTAACATATCCACTAGATTTATCAAAGTGTAAACCTTCTACATTCTACATACCTTTCCTCCACCTCTTGTTAAAAAAAGTGGTATTTCACTTGGATGTTCTTGGATCTTTCATGAAATGTTGGATTGCATGCCAAAAAGGTGATACTTTGACTATCACAAAAGATTGGAATCTTCTCCTCGTGCTAGTCTAAACCCCTCAAAAGATTCTTTAGCAAAATCCCTTCTCTACAAGCTTGCAAATTAGTAATGTATTTTTCCTCCATGGTAGAAATAACCACCACTAAATAAAGCTTGGACATCCAAGAATTACATTCTCCTAAAATTGTGAATACTTACCCTAATGTAGAATCTCTTTTGTCTAAATCCCTTGCAAACTCTAAATCACAATAGCCTACTAAGCTCTTCTTATCTCTGCTATAGCAAATAGATAGCCTTGATGTTCTTGTAAGATACCTAAGAATCCATTGCATAATTTTCCAATGCTTCTTTCCTGGATTTTTCATGAACTTGCTAACATGTCCAACACTATGTGTAATGTCTATTCTTGTACTTACCATTGCATACATCAAGCTACCAATAGCATTAGAGTAGGAAACTCAAGACATATACTCCTTTGCTTTCTCACTTTGAGAGCAAATCTAAGAAGACAACTAGAGTTTCCACTGGTTTGGCATATGGCATACCAAACCTCTTAAGAGCCTTTTTAATGTAGTATTTTTAAGATAATCATAACTTTCCATTTCTTCAATCATGAGTCATATCTATGCCAAGGATATTCTTAGTTACCCCCAAGTCTTTCATGTCAAACACTATTGCCAATAGCTCTTTAAGTTTCCTAATCTCCACCTTATTCTTGCCTAAAATAAGCATGTCATCCACATATAGAACTAATGAAATGAGGTTTTCATCCTCACACTTTTTTCTATACACACATGAATCTACAATATACCTATGGAAATCAAATCTACACATGAAAGAATCAAACATTTTGTACCATTGCCTTGGACTCTATTTTAGCCATTACAATGCCTTCTTCAGCTTGCACACAAGATTTTCCTTGCCTTTCACAACAAACCCTTTAGGTTATTTCATGAAAATTTCCTCTACTAATTCACCATGTAGAAAAGCTATCCTAGCATCCATCTACTTTAGCTCTAGATCATTCTAAAGGTACCCTTTTGCCACCAACCTTACCTAAAACCTTTTAATAATTCCTATTATAGTATGCTTTACATTGAATAACCATACACAGTCAATTACATTCCTTCCCTTAGGAAGCTCCACCAACTTCCAAGTCACATTCTTTAAAAGATATTACATATCTACTTCCATGGCTACTTGCCACTATTTCTACTATTCACTTCTCAATGCCTCTTGATAATACATTAACTTCTCTATATCTACTACCAAAGCAAGATAGGAAAACTTGTCATGGAAGCTTCTTACTAGATTGCCTTTGGTTACCCTTGAAGATCTTCTAGCTTCACTTGTGTCTACATTCCTTTAGGTGCTTCCACTTGAGTCTTTTTTCTATTCTCCTTATTGTTGTTACTTTTAAGTGACTACAGCTCCATAAAAACTTCCTCTGGAGAATGATCCTCTATAGTCTATTCTGAAACACATCCAAAATTGCATGTTGTAACCATTTTGATCATGTAGCCTTCACCCCCATTAAACCTGAGGCTAGAAATTCATTGTAAATGTGAAGATTGTAATCCAAGAGATGCAATCTCACATAGTTCATACTATTGGAGCTAAAAATGCCTCATAAGTGGTCAAAGCCTCATCCCCCAAGTGAGAAAACCTATGTACTATCTATATTTGGATTGGGGTGGGGGTGGCGGGGGGATGTTAGAAATGCCTTTTAGAATGCTAAAAGAAGTAATTTATTAGATTTTATGAAGCTATAGCATTTTCTATGCTAGACATGGATGCATCTCATCTACTCTCAGCATGGAAGGGTAGATCTCACCTACCCCTAGCATGGAGGGGTGCAACCCATCTACTCCCCGCATGAAGGCTGTGGTATCCATCATAAATATCATGAAGGGTGGGGGGGGGGGGGGGTGTGTGACCATTCCCCCAATGTTGATGCACCTACCTCTAGTATGGATGCATGGGAGTGTAACTCACCTCCCTTTAGTGTGGATGCATGTGAGTAAAACTAACCTACCCCCAATGTGGATGCATGACAATGCAACTCACCTACCCCCAGCATGGATGCATGTGGGTACAACTCACCTACCTTCATCTTAGAAGCATGGGGATGCAACTCACCTATATCTAGTGTGGATGCATGGGGATGCAACTCACCTACCTCTAATGTGGGTGAATTGGGATGCAACTAACCTATCTCCAACATGGATGCATGGGGGTGTAACTCACCTACCTCCAACATGGATGCATGGGAGTGCAACTCACCTACCTCCAACATGGATGCATGAGGGTGTAACTCACCTACCCCCAATATGACAGATCTACCTCTAGTGTGGATGTTGTACCCATGTTACTATTTTTGATAAACAAAATGGCCATGGAGGTATGACACGTTCCATATATAGTAACCCTTAGATTTTTCACCTACCCCACCTAAAATGTAACATAAATTTGTAATAGTTTTGTAGCCCAATTTGTAGCAAAAATTATGGACAAAACCCTATATAAACTAGTCCCAAACATCATTTTGAGGTTCCACCTTCTTAGCATTTGCATACTTTGGCATTTTTGGTATCCAAGAGCTCTTGCACACTTGAAAAAACATAGCTTCTTGGATTTTCTCAACATGGAATTCCCTTTTTAGGTAATTATTACTTCCATCGCCATTTTTAGAGCCCCCCTCTAGATTTGGTGCAAGGAGCAACAAAGGTTCAAAAGCATTGGGATTTGTGGAGCATCGAGATTGTGAAGCAATGGATTCCAGGCCCCACCTAAATGAACCCTACTACTACCCCAAGAAATTTTTTTTATTTGATTTGAAATAATTTTTATATTCTATTTGTATGCAAGATAGATTTATTTATTACATTTTGGTGCATTTATTTTCTCAAATTTGCATTTATTTTTTATTTTTCTACCCACATTTTACATTTTCCACATCCCTGGGTGATTTTCCAGACCATCAAGGGAACCTTGAATCCCATTTTTTTGGAGGCCCTAGAGATTCATTGTTAAAGTTGCATTGGGATTTTTAATTTTCTAGCAACTAATGTTTTAGTCACTACAGTTTTCGAGCATTAGAAGAAGGGCCTCTACCCAAATTCTGTGACCAAACCTATTGCCAATGTGCTAATGTTACCTACAACTTGAAAATTTTAATGTCTTTAAAACATTTTTTGAAATTTTTTAAATCCTTATTTCTATTGTTAA
Organism: Gnetum montanum; assembly: GCA_015680685.1. NCBI lineage: Eukaryota > Viridiplantae > Streptophyta > Gnetopsida > Gnetales > Gnetaceae > Gnetum > Gnetum montanum. The sequence continues at coordinate 1,385,363 of MNCI01006151.1, read as the reverse complement.
AATCCAATGCTAAAAACCATTCCTCTACCACTAAAAACTCAGTGTGGGTATTTGAGTTTTGGCACAAATTTTAGAGTAATTGAGAGAAATTTTAAAGTTTGTGTGGGTGTGTCATACCACCTTAGTGTGGAGGATCTACCCTCCCTTCCCATTAGCATGGGTGTTTCATTTTTGATAGAAAATTCACAAGAGTTGCTAGAAATTTCAAAACTATCATTGGTGTTCCACCCAAAACCTTACCTCCTTACTGTAAAACAATTTTCCAAAAAAACCAACAATAGTAGCCTAGCAAAAAAAACATACTTTTGGAAAAATTAACATTTTCACTTTATTTTTGCAAAAGAAAAATCATACTTTCAAAAAAGTAAACCCCCTCTCCACCAACATTGGAAAGAAAGGTGTAAGACCTTCCATCTTACCCACCCCCACCCCCACCTCTCTTTTATGTTGCTAAATCTAGCATAGGTGTAACTGGGAAGCCTAGTGTGGGTGGGGTTGATATCATCACTTGCCATATTTAGTAAAGGGGTAGATTCCTCTGACAACCCCCTTATCATTTATAGTAAGTGAGTCACTTTGGTCATTTTTTATCATTTTTCCCAACTAGGAAGCCTAGCGTGGATGAGATTGATACCATCCTTTACCATATTTAGTAAGGGGGTATACCCCCTTTGAAAACCAACTTACTATTTATATTAAATGATATATTTTTAGTTGTTTCTAATTTTTTTAGCCTTTTGTAAATTCCACTTGCTGGAATTTTCACTTTTAGCAATAAATTTAACATTTCATCGAGAAAGCTCTAAGATTTTCACATTGTCTTTCAAAAAATCAACTATATTTTCCCTTAACCTAAAAAATATGGTATAAAGCCAAGATGTAGTTCGTATCTATGATTCAAAAGGCCTCATGATCATAGAACAAAGGCAATAGCTTAGGCAAAGAGGAAAACACTTGGATTTCATGGTTATTAATGAGGAGTTCTACAACTTCCTCTATGCCAAGATACAAGTCATTTTATTGATACCATGCCTTGAATTTGATGCTAAACATTAATTCAAAATCATACTTTGGGACAGGAAAGAATACATCCCATCCCCTTATGACCAAAACCCCCTCATAGAGTTTTATGCACAAATTCTCATGTAACTCATAGAGGATGATGAGTTTAGTAAGGGAATTAACCTAAAGGATTGACAAGAAGTAGAAGATGAGTTTGAAGCTGAATAAGAGTTAGAAACCTTCATTGAAAGTATTTTCCAATCTTCAGCTTCCTAAACAACCACATCCAACTCCACATTTCTTACCTCATTGATGAAATAGATCCTTCAACCCAACCCTCCTCCTATCAATTCTACCATGTTTGGATCCACATCCATCATTGCCACATACCAAACAAAACTTCTGTCTTAATCCACCTTCTTATTATCATCGCTACTCTTTGCCACACAACCTATCTCCATTCACCTTGTCTACCATACCATCTCCCTTTGACATATCAATAGGACCATCATTAGGACCCCAAGCAATGTAAGAATCCCATACATTATTTGTCCTCCTTTTGCCATAGATACTAGCACAAAATTCTTTCTCATTTTTTAGCCCACCTAGAATAGTGATGGACTAGCCTCTCCGTTTGATATTGTAGCCTATCGTGAAGTCACAAGCCTCTTAACTTCCTTTGCAACCATCAATACAGGCAATGCAGTCCACAAGGATGTCCCAAGGCTTGGAGCAAGCCTTTCAAATGATCCATGACCTTAGTGAAGAGCTATGAAAAATTAAGGCCAACACAACTCAGATGGTCAAGGTTCTAGATTTCTACCAAGATAGTCCTATAAGTCCTACGATGGCTCACATAACCTTGGTTGCAAGCTTGCCTATTCCAAACTTCACTAATTAGAATGGTAAAGGGGATCCCAACACACATCTAGTAAGCTTTTAGTGTGAGTACCCCTTTTTGCAAGCTTGGCCTCATATAGTATTGAGGATTTTCCCTATGTCCCTCAAAGGAAAGGATCTATATTGGTATTGAGCCTTGCCTAGAGGTTCTATCTCTTCCCTTGAGAACATTATTAGGCAATTTTTCAATCATTTCAAATTTAAGTTAAAGAAAGATGTTACATTGGATCAACTGATGAAGGTAAGGTAGGGGTCACTTGAACCATTCAAAAGGTTTATTCAAAGGCAGAACTTAATGCTTAATGAGATTCTAGAGCATAATTCTTAAACTCATATGTTGGCCATCTACAAGGGATTAGTAAATGATGTTATCAAGTCAAAGCTATACTACCTAGAGTTGGATCACTAAGCCAAGCCTTCTCACAAACCAAAGACATTGAGGAGGTAGCTAAGGCTAGCAACAACCTGGTCTACATGGCCTACAAAAATCAACATGCAAGGAAGGATAGCAATGAGACTAAAAAAGAACATACAATTATGGTTGTGGTAGAAAAAGAGATAAAAAAAGAAGAGAGGAGGGGATCACCAGCATGTAACACATCCTATCACTCATTGCAACCATCCACTTCCTACACCTCAAATCAACTAAGACCAAACTTTGGGTAGAAGGATAGGTCTAAGTATGCAAAGTTGCCTTTAAACCCCTTTGAGCTATTGGAATAGTTACTTAAAGACAACCATATACAACATAAGAAAATTTTTGAAGAGGCTCATAAGTGGTATGATTGTGTTTATGACATATCTAGAGACTTAACATTAGCTATCAAAGATGATCCTAAGCTACCAAGGTACTTTAGGCTACATAGGCATTACCATTATCATTAAATGATTGATCAATACACTAATGTTTTCCTAGCATTAAAGGATGACCTCTAGAAGATGATAAATTATGAAGAGTTCATAGTGAATGAGCCCAGCTCTCCAAGAGCTAATAGAAACTCCTATACTACAGCCTTGTTCACTAAAACCAAATGGTCTAATCCTCCTAGGGAACCATTTTTTATGAGAGTACCATTGTAGCCCCAAAACACAAATCCTGGAGAACTCTTTGTCATACAAATACCACCTCCTCTAGCTTCTAAGAAGCCTTTCATCATACATGTCCCTCCTTCAGTGGATTTAACATGATAGCATAATCAATGAGTTGCTAATCCTCTAAAGCATAGGAAACCATTTGTTATCTAGGTCCCTCCACCTCCAATAAGCAAAACAACAATGGCCCATGACCATAGCTCACTTATTATGGCCAATAACTTAGAGGTTAGCAAGAAATCATTATCACAATAGTGATGAAAATAGTTTGTTGCAAAACCAACAAATAAGCCTAATAAAGGTAACCAACCAAGACCTACACCAAGACCAACTATACCTAGGGACAAGGGACCCAAAGAACATGCATCAAAACCTAATCCACAAGCTCTAGTAAGGATGGAGGAGGTTAGAACTGCTATGGCCCAGACATCATAAGCCAAGAAGAATAGCTTCCTTGAAACCATGGAATAAGCAAAATGATCCCTTAAGAAAAAGAACACGTCACTAAACTTGTACAATTAGTCATAACCTCTCTTGCACATAGGGATGTACTAGCTCAAGTGTTAACCTCTATCCTTGTGAGCAGAAACATGCTAGCCAATAAAGGATCAGTCCACTCTATTATTGAGAAACCATCATTTAGAGAAAATGGACATCAACCAATGCTTAACCTTTTTGATAGTGAGTTGAGGATTGACTGTAGAAATGGAGAATTGCTAATAGCTCCTCTTCTCATCACCATACGCATTGGCAAACATAAGGCTTATCATGTTTATGTGGATGATGGGGTGGCCACAAATGTGATACCATATTCCATTATTGACAAGCTAGGCCTAACTGAGAATATCCAAGTAACCACTACCTCAAAACTCAAGTCATTTAATGGCTCACAATTAGTAGTTCATAGTTCCATCACTTTGGATTTTGTAGTCGGTGAGCAATTACGTACATCCACTAACTTCCTAGTAGTCGAAGAGACACTCAATTTCAACTTGATCCTAGGAAGACCATGGTTGGTAAAGCTTTGGTTAGTTTCATCTCTATTACATTAGGAGATTCACTTGCCACACGAAGATGGAAAAGTTATGATCTGTGTGGACAATGTATCACTACCTGTAGTTAACAATGTTAACATGGACTGAGGTTCAAAGGTGGAATTTCAAGAGAAAACTCCTAAAAATTAGGCTAGGGACAATGATAAGGAAAAAAAATGCTAATAACATTACCTCTATGACACTAATTTACCATGGAAAATGCACGCAAGTGGGCATGGTAAACAAAAGATATGGTGAACATAGATTGTGCAAAAGAGATTTGTTGATCTATCAAAGATCAAACAACAAGTTTCTAGCAAGCACCTTATCCTCTCTTTTGTTAAGGGTCATCTATTCACTTTTGTAACATTGTATCATGTTTCACTGTTGATTTTATCCTTGTATGATCTTTTGAGAGCATCCCATAATTATTATATAGCATATGGACTATGGCTTGCTAAGGCCTAAAACTAGCACTATGACCCACTAAGGCCTAAAATTGACAATCTTATGACATGATAGTGCCTAAAACTAGTGTTTCCCAAGGGGTATACATCTATATTCATCCTCTACTATCCACCTTACCTTGATCTAATGCCTAGGTGGCCCCACATAGCCTCAAACCCCTTTGATCACCCTCGATAGCCTTGAAACCTTATCAAACCTAGTCAAAAGTGTTCAAAAATTTTAGATCTAGTTGATCTACATTGAGGAGAGGTCCATCCATGTTGACCAACATGGATGAATGGAGAAAACCTTAAATTACTAAATCTGACCATCCAATTGCCATATTTTAACTTGAAAACCCATTGTCAACTCTTGGTAACATAGACTAACAAAGAACAACCTAGTTTTTGCATCTAAACACCTTCCCCATGCTGGTGAATCATCCATCGACATTTCCCAACATTGATCTAGCATGAATACCCTAGGGGTATACCACAAAAGCCTTTCCAAAGCTTAAATAGCCCTAAAATGCACTCTAATAATCCTAGTATCCATCCATGACCTCTAGTAGTTAATAGTTGCTAAAACTTGAGTTAAGTTTTAGCCTTGAAGCCTTATCCATGTTGGTGAACCCTCCATCCATGCTACCTAGCATGGATCTAGTGTGGATGCCTTGGGGATGTGTCAAAAAACCTATTTTATAGTTGAAAATAGCCTCATGACCTACCCTACTAACCGCTAGATCCTATTAGAGCCTACCAAAGCCTTCAAACACCTTGAAATCAATCAAAAATGGAAAAAACCCATCATCACCTTCCAATCCATGTTGGGGCCACCTTACCCAGTAGGATGAAGGGGGGGATGACTACATGAGAGATCAATAAGCCTTTAAAATAGTTGATTTCAACACCAAATCTTGCCCCTCAATCTTTGCAACCCCATGTAGCTTCAAAACCCTATCAAATCTTCGCAGAAGTGGGAAAAATTACCCATGCAAGTAGAGCCATACTAGAGTGATCCTATCCATGCTAAGCAGTGTAACCTTAGTGTGGATGAAAGGGGGGGATAGTCAAAAATCCAAAGATTGGCCTTGAAATTAACTTTAGTTGACAACCTCATCCTCTTGGAGGCTCTGATAGCTAAAACTTCATAGAAATGGTTCCATTTCAATATTTTCCTATCTTTCATGCTAAGAACCCCCATCTTCCACACTAGCTAGTGTGAAGCTAGTATAGATGTAGCTAGGGAGGCTCATGAGGGATCCCAAATGCATCAAAATAACACCAAATTACCTTGTACTTACACCAAAACCCTATCAATCCTTTTGGAAGTTACTAGACTTTCAAAAGTCAACCAAATATAGCCAAAAATAAATCCCTTAGGGTCCTCCATGCTTGTTCCACAGTACACAATGTGGAGCCAACATGAAATTAGAAGGGGTAAGCCTAAAAACCTTTTAAATACCCTTAAAATTACCAAAATTTGAGCCTAGGCATCAACCATTAACATCAACAACCCTCAAGATATTCATGCATGATCAAAATTAACCAAAAATTATCAAAAAATAATGTCCTTTGATCCTACATGTTGGCTAGCATGGAGCCAATGTGAAACCAAAGGGATGACCCATAAAATCACTTAAAAACCCTATAAACTTTCTAAGTTTGATCCTAAACCCTAATCCTTGACACTGGCAACCCTAGAAGTTGACATGCATGATTGATTATGGTCAAACCTAGCAAAGATATGGTATTTTTTATCCATCCATGTTGAGCACCTACTCATCCATGCTAGGTGGCAGGGAGTAACTATGGATTAGTTGTCTTTTCCCCTCTGATAATATATCAACACCCTAAGAAATCAAAAACCTACATTGACAAAGCCTAGGACCTTACATCCTTGAGATTACACTTATTTGATCTTGTTTTAGCTCCTATAATCCATCAACTCCGCTCCTTCATCTTGGGGAAATCCCTCAACATGGATCAAGGGGGTATAACCTTGCATGGTCCTAAATAGTGTCCAAACATAATAAAAAAACCTTATGAAATGATAGTTTAAAGCCCTAGGAGCCTTGAAACTTGGTTGATTTTCTGAGTAGATCATTCCAAGATCAAAAGGCAAGGGCATCCTTTTGCTCCATGCTAGCTCCACACTAGTCAATGTGGATTCAACATGGAGACTATCCCAAACTTGTTTGAACACTCAAAACCCCATCCAAATAGCCTCAAAATGTAGCTAGGGGATGCACAACTATTAGGAGTTCTAGCTACCCATCTAACCCTATTTGACCTTGTTTTGGCCTAAAATTTGATCCTCTGTGTTGAGCCCTCTCCTATCCATGTTGGCCAATGTGGAGCCAAGGAGGTATGACTTTAAGGCCTACTTTAAAACCATTTTTAACCTTCAAAGTTATCAATTCTGGAAAATCTAGCCTTGCACTACCTTGGAAAGGCCTAAAAACCCCAATTATGATCCTCTTAATCTCATAAAACACATTTCCATTAGTCTCCATGTTGGCAACATGCTAGCCAGCATGGATCCAACATGAAAGACACTTTCAAGCTCCAAAGAGAGGTTCTAGAGGTTGAAAGTAATGCTAAAGTTATTCCATTCCCTTCCTCAATCAATTGTGTTGACATGTAAGGCATCAAAAGTCAAAAAATAGATAAAATAACTGTAGGAAATTGTCTAAATGTCCCATCCATGCTAGGGATCACTCCTTCCACATTGGCTAGTGTCGATCTAGTTTTTGTTCCCTAAAACCTTTGCTTTTTCAATCTAGATAGCCCAGAAACAACCTTTGTTGATGCTCAACCTTACCCAACAACTTTGTATCCTAAAACCATGGTCCTTCATGGCCTTAAACTAGTAATCTTATGGCCTTAAATTGGCAACATGGCTCACTAAGACCTAAAACTAGCAAAATATAACCATATTTGATCATGTCTAACCTTATATTATCCTAAACTCATGCATTGTAGCCTGGTTGACCCTATTTAGATACTGGTGGCTATTGTTGTAACATGTTTGTCTAGCTTATGTACTACTACCATGATATATTTCATTATTAACATTATTTTATTAGTCTTTATCAATTTTAACAATCTTATTGCACAAGTGCCACTTGATGTGCTTATGTTTTCATGTAGGAATAAGTTAGGAAGATAAGGAAGAAAACTGAACCCATTCTATTATATCAAATATCCAAACCTTAAGCACTGAACCCATTCTATTATATAGCCATAACACCCTAAAGTAGGCTTATGACCATTGACCTTGAATCTAGAAACATCATAGAGGGTTCCTTAGTGGAAATTCACATCAAGAACACAATGGTGAGGATATGATGCATAGGATGAAGTTCCTCACTAGAACTTGAACTTTCTCATGACCACATCAATCCCTTGTTTTGCAATATTAAAGCCATCATGTAGCCTTGATTATATGTAATTCTCACATTTTCACCTATAGTATTGTTTATCATTGTTGATAGGTTGAAACGAATAATTGATGTTGATAAGTTTGATGATCTAAACCAAGTGATCTTGCTTGACATCTTTTGGCATAATAAAGAAACATCTTTTGATGGTCTAATAAGACCTTAAACTGGTGCCATGATCCACCATGATCATAAGCTTCTTGGATCTATTTAGTGTGGAACCCCCTTTTTAGGAAATTGTTACCCCCATAGCCATTATTACACATCCTATAGATCTAGTGAAAGGATTAGACAAGGTTCAAAAGCATTGGGAGTTGTAGAGCATCTAGATCGTGGAGTAATGGATTCCAAGCCCTCACTAAAGTGAACCTCGCTACAACCCCACATACATTTTTGTACACGTTTATTCAATCATTATTTATTTCTTTTAAAATAAAACTTATAGTTATATTTGTATGCAAGATAGATTTATTTGTTCCATTTCAGTGCATTTAATTTTTTTAGATTTGCATTTCATTTTTATTTTTCTACCCATATTTTACATTTTCCAAGTCCCTAAGTGATATACTAGACCATCTAGGATACACTAAATTCCATTTTTTGGAGGCCTTGGGGATTTAGGGATAAAGCTATATACTAGGATTTTCAATTTTCTAGCAACCAATTTTTTTAATCATTACATGTTCCTGTCCATTATTCTGTAAAGGAGAAGATTCATCAAACACTACATCCTGGCTAATGGATATCTTCCTAGAGATAAGATCCCATAACCTGTATTCCTTGTTGCTATTTGCATATCCAAGAAATGTACATTTCTTGGATTTAGGATCTAGCTTTCTTCTCTAGATACTTAGAACATGAACATACGTTGTGCAACCAAAGGTCCTAAGATGATCATATCTCCCTAGTGATCCACTCCATATCTCCTCTAGAGACTTATAAATTATTGCAAGAGAAGTCTTGTTCATCAAATAACATGCTGTATTAATTACCTTCATCCAAAATGCCATGTCTAGTCTTGCAAAGCTCATTATGCTTCTAGAAGTGTATGATTCCTTCTTTCTATGACACCATTCTATTGCAATGTGCCTAGAACATTCAAATTCCTTTTGACTCCTTTAGACTTGTAGTACATCTTAAAATCCATTAAGATATATTCTCCCTTGCAATTTGACCTTAGAAACTTAATCTTCTTATCAATGCTCCTTTCCAATAAGGCTTTAAAAAATTTAAACCTTTCAAAAGCATCAGATTTTCCTTTCAAAGGAAAGACCCATACCTTTATCGATTTTTCATCAATGAAAGTAATGAAATACCTTGTGCCTCCCAAAGATACATGAGGAGCCAAATCCCAAACATCACTATGCACAAGATCCAAGGTATCCTTACTTCTAGTTGCACTACTTACAGACTTGACCTTGCATTGCTTTCCATATACACAATGCTTGCAAAATTTTTATTCTATTCTATGAACTCCTAGTATCATATTCTTCTTGAGTAGATTATTAAACCCAAACTCACTAATGTGTCCAAGTAGCCTATTCCATAACATTAATATAGTAGCTTCTCCAATTGTAGCATATTCTTCTTCAAACATTATTTTTCCAATTAGCTTGTAGATATTCCCATGCTTCTTACCCTTCATCACCACAAGAGAACCTTTGGAAACCTTCAAGAGACCATTATCAACTATGTATTTGTAGCCAAGTCCATCCAAAGATCAAAGAGAAATTATACTTCTCCTCATCTTTGGTGCATGCTTCACATCTATGAGAGTTCTCATAACTCCATCATGTATCCTAATCTGAACAATACCAACACCAAAAATTCTAGCCTCATCATTTATTCCCATTATAATTTCTCTCCCATAAATATCCTAATATGTCAAAAATTTAATTTTTGACTTTGACCTTCAATAGTTGTGTCTTGTTTTTAGTTATCCTTTTTCTTTTTCAATTGCTTGATGAAGTGTTTGTAGCTTCGTTTTCTAATGGAGGTGAGTCGAAACTTTTCTTGTCTTCATGTTTTTCTTTAATTGGGGTTTTTGATTTTATAATTTTAGGGGCTTGTATTTTTTCTTTAATTAGAATTTGAAAACATTGCTCCAAGTCTTCTATTTCTTTAGCTTTTTTTCATTCCTTGAGGGCACCTTTTAATTTTTCTTATTACTTGATTTCTTTGATTTTGGAATTGATTCTATACAATAAATCTACTTTCATAATAAATAATGGAAGATGTTTTGTCAAATATCAACTATTTAATCATCACTTGTCAATTTTTTGATTGATAATAGAGACTTAAAGGTTTGGAATATAAAACACATTTCTAATTTCACATTGATTCCCATATTTTAAATTGATATTTATGCTACTTGTTTTAAGTATCTCTAGTTTTCTTCCATCTTCAGAATATATCTTACACTTATGCATTTGAGTTTGAATTATACCCTTCTTGTTCTAATATTTATCTTGTACATCTTTGCTAGTCTTCATGTTTGAAATTGTATTTTTGACTTTGTTACATAGTGAATTGCAAATTATTCCTTTTGCTAACTCTTCTTCTTTGGTAACTTTTTAAGATTTCTTTCTCAAATTCTTATTCATGGTTTTTTATTTTTTAATGTCTCTATTTACAACAATCCAAACATCATTAGAATCCAATAACACCTTTATCAATCATTACCATAATCTAAAATTTTGAGTACCATCAAACATCCTAGATAAATTTTTCTTTGTACTTTAGCTTTGATACTAATTATGGGTATTTAGAGGATGAATCTCTTAATGAATGCTCTAAAATTTTCATAAAATTTGATCAAAATGTTCAAAATTTTAATTAACACATAGTTTAGTCTTTAAACCACAAGCTGACCATGGGTCATGATCTTTAAAATAGTAAACAAAATCAAATTTAATGATATCACAAGTGAATCATGAGGGTGTCACAGGTCATGATTTGATAAAAATTTTTAAAAATTTGAAACTTACAATACTATGGATTTTAATATGTTCACCATGACCTAACCACAAGTCATTGTGATAGACCAGGTTGTAATCTTTGGATGAAACTAGTAGAGTATCTTGGTAGTTAAATATAAGATCATGAATCACTATCTTCCCACTTGACCTAGTAGTAACCTTATCTTATATCATTTAGGCCAAGGTGAGGTATATGATCATGATGTTATTTTACATTTAATAAAACTAAGTAAAATATAAAAATTAACTAAGTAATTAATTTAAGTAATAATAAAGTAAATTATATACTATTCTAAAGTAATAATTGTCTAATCCTTAATTTTTCATACATGTTTTAAATTTATGTACCCATTGTTGCAATAATTAAGCATTATGTTACTATGAGAGCTAAGCAATGTTGCTATTTGGGTTACCAAGAAAATACACATTTACAAAAATTGATCATGCTCATTTCATCATGATTAATAGGTATGAAAATATAAATATTATGCTAAGTTTCAATGAAAGTAAATACAAGGAAATAAATCTATTCTATGTCAGAGTGTTGAAATGGAATGAAATCAATGTTGATCTTTATTACCATTCATGAAATATTTCTATGTATATCCAATTTGAATAGATATACCATACAATTAACTCAACCATTCTGGGATACTTGTTGATTACTATAAGAATTGAGAAATAAAAGTAATAGTCTTACTATTGTTTCAATCATAAATGTAGTAGGCAAACTATATTTTTAGAAATTTATTGCAATTATGACTTTGTATCTTAGGCTATAAAATCGTAGCTACATCTGTGATGTCACATATAATTGCAAAAATATTTTATTGATCATCAATTGTTATTGCCTAAGGGGATAGCTCTTCTAAATTCTTTAGGAATGACATTAATAATTATGATTTTCTTGTTCTAGTTATTTCCCTAAATAATCATTGATAAAAGATCAACTTTATTAAATTCAAATTATTGCATATATAAATTATTAGTGATAATCTTGTGATGTTTATTTTTTCTCACTCCTAGGAGATATAGGTTCACCTCATTGTTGTCATTTTGTAAAGATATTATTATTCCATGTAATCTATAACTAAGAGTAAAAGATGTAGTAATCCTTAAAATTATAGTAAGCCAATTATTCATGCACTCTATCTCAATACCTTATTCCAACCATTTTACATTGACTTCTTTGAAAATGATTTGATGTTAGTAGATATTGATTTAGTATTTCAAAACCATATTCAATATCATCTTGCTTTTTAAGAATGATGTCTATGTATTGCTTCTCTTCTTTATAAGCATGTTCAAAATTTTCATCCAATGTCTTTACTTCAACTTCATATATGTGTTAATAGATAATCAATTTAGTTTAATTTCTTTATTAGTTCTATCCAGATCATGTTTTACATCTCTAAATAAATAGTAAAGCAACAACTATGCTTAACAATAATCTCTCCATTTTTTCTCACTTTTCCTTAAACGGACTTTGAACCTATGATATGTTCTAATCATAACTAGTTGTGATTGAGTCCACCAAAATGGATCTTCTTTGCTTTTTATAATTAAATGTAAAATATTCAATAGCATTTAGTAATGAAACTCGCTAAATTTCTAGTGATTTCTTTTGATATGCATTGATAATGAATATGTATGTTTCATGATGAGAATATAATCTAGCCCTTGTATAATCTTCAATGCATTATTATATGTGTGTAACTTCTTGTGTGTATTTCCTTTATGTCTTAACAAGTTCAGGATGTATTTGAGACATTATGAAACTAATGTTATCATGTTTAGAGAGTTTGGGACTTTAGACTAGATGTCTATTTGTTGAAGGGTCTACTTGGAAAGATGTATTTTGAAGGCTTTGACTATAAAGAAATATTTTGAAGGTTCTCACTATAAAAGAAATCTTTTGTACTTGTGAAAGTTATCTTTTTCATGAACAAGATGTCTTTTGAAAAGGCTTAGCTCTAGGGCAAGATGTCTTTCTAGGATCAAGGATGTCTTTCTATAGATATTTTTCTATCGATAAGAACATATTTTAGACATCAAGGAAATCTTCTTGGGTGAGACCAAAAAATATTAATTTGTATTTTGTACACTAATGTAGGCAAAAGATCACCTAAAATATTATAGATATGTATCAAAGGTTTGAGTTTGGGTTAAGAGAGTTAAGATAGAGTTATGTAAGAGATTTGAGAGGTCTCTTGAGAACTTGTGTAAGAAGAGATCTTATGCAAGAAATTTAAGTGAGGGGAAAGAAAAAGCACTAAAGAAAGATTAGGAGAATCTCTTATAAGTATCTTTTCTTAAGCTTTGGTCCATTGGGGCCAATTGAGAATCGAGAGGAAATATGTATGGCATCTAAGATTTTTAGGAAAGGGGTGAGTTAAGCTTGGCTTCTCATATTTGGTGTATTTCTCTATATTTTAAGAGTTTATTTAATGAAAATAATAATTTTTTCAAATTATTTATGTTGTTTTTATTTTCTAAGCTTAATTTTGAGAATAATTGATATAATATCTTCTAGCCATCAAGAAAAGGAGGAAGTTCTATGGCTTGATGAAGTAAAGATCAATGAGAAAATGAGTTCTTAAGTATCTTTTATTAAGTAAAGTAGTGATCAATACTAAAGGTTTTAAGGGAGAAAACCAAGAGTGTCATCAAAGGAATCAAAATATATTTAAAGCCCAAGATGGTATACGATGTTGATCAAGGAGAGTTCCTACCTCAAAAATCATGGGAGGTAAAAGATCAAAGCCAAATAAAAGGAAAAGATCAAGGGACTTTTTCAAGGAGAATCAAAGGTAGCACTATAATGTATGATATTTTTTTTAATGAAATTTTTCTATATCTTGTGGTAAATGAAAGGAGATTCTAAGACAAGTTGAAGCTATCTCATGAAAGAGAAGTGAGTCTTCTAGCCAATGTATTAGAAGAATAATTTCTTTGATGATGTTTTTGATGAATCTACTATTAAAGCCATTGAGGAAAGTTTATCTTTTGAGTTGATATCTTCAAAATGGCATGAAGAGATTAATGATGATTCCTTTGAAGGGTAGAAACCAGATTAAACTCCTATTTGAAATCTTGAACCTTAAAATTTTAATGAGATTGGACAGCCATATGTTGAAGATCAAGTTGAACCAAAGATGGATGGGATAATTCATGAAGAGATAAGTCTAATATTTACCTTATAAATGGTAGTAATATCTCTCATGTTGAAGCTAGTATGATGGGTGCTAGTTTTTTACTTTAGCTTGATAGTGGTTTATTCAATTGTAATGATTTGAATAATGATAATTATGATGATTATGAAAAGATTGAGTGTCATGTTATATGTGATGGAGGAAATGTAATTTTTGTAGCCATTGTTAATGAGGGAAGTTCTAATAATGGTAATGTGTTTGATAATGATGGCTATTAGAATAGTCATTATGAGAAGATAATTATTGATGTTGGTGAGAACATTGATAATGATGGATTTAATCATCTTGGCTATGAAATGGATAAGTAGCATGAAGGAAATTTGCATTATATTGCTAATGGTGGAGAAAGGATGAGTGAGAGACTTTCAAACACTAAGAAGAAGAAGGTAAAGAAGAGGAAAAAGATGGATAAAAATGGATGTTGTATTAGGAAAGTCTAATCCTTTTGCTTTTTTCTATTCTTTATTATTACAAGTTTGAGTCATCATGGAGATGAAAAGAAGTCATTTTAAGGAGATGCTCAAATGAAGGAAGTATGAAGGGGCATGAGGACAAGCCTCCAAGAGTAATAGAAGCTCAAATTATAATTCTCATGATGTTTTTGATGTATTAAGCTATGGCAGTTGTACTAAGTGTGATGGTCATGAATCATGCTAGCATGATGCCTTCTAGCTTGTGAAAGGTCATTAAGCATGATAATTTTTAGGGTGGAAGAGATGATGAGGGCATCACCCAATCCTTGTGTAATCCTCAATGTATTATTTTTGTGTGTGTCTTCTTGTATGTTGCCATTTTGTATTGAGGAGTTTGGGATGTAATTGGGATGTTTTAGTGCTAATGATAGCTTTCTCGAAGAGTTTGGAACCTCAAACTATTTTTAAAAGGTTTTCACTATAATGACATCTTTTGTACTTGTGAGAGACATCTTTTCCATGAACAAGATGTCTTCTAACAGGGCTTGACTATTAGGAAAGACATCTTCTTGGTGTCAAAGATGTCTTTCTATATATGTTTTTCTTTTAAGAAGGACATCATCCTAGGTGAGACCAATGGATATTAATTTGTATTTTGGATGCTAGGGGAGCTGAAAGGACATAGAAGAGACTTGATTTTAAGATAAGAGAGTTAGGATAGAGTTGAGTAAGAGATTTGAGAGGTCTCTTAGGAGCTTATGCAAGGAATTTGAGTGAGAGAAAAGGGAGAGCACTTGAGAGAGTTTAAGAGAATCTCTTATAAATATCTTATCTTGAGCTTTGGCCCCATTATGAGTAATTCAAAATTGAGAGGAGATATGTATGGCCTCTAAGATCCTTGGGAGAGGTATGAGTTAAGCTTGACTTCTTTGATGTATTTCTCTATATTTTGAGAGTTGTTTTAATAAAAGTAAGAATTTTCTCTAATTCCTTGTGTTATTCTTATTTTATAAGTTTAATTTGCTTAGGAAGCTTGTGGAATGGGTCCTTTTAGGATCTATTGAGGTAGATTCATATTATTTTAGGTTCTTCATCTCTATCAATAGTTGGTACAACTCTTTTATAGATATTTATGGATACATTTATAGTACTGAATGTTTTACCACATTCAACCAAGGAAAGTTCATATAATATATGACAAATATCTATAAAACCAATGTCCTTATTAGCTACAACATCCATCATGAATCTTTTGTATGCATTCATTACATTCTCCATTGGTATTCATGAATTTGCAATATGAATTAACATATCATGAAAGGACTGTGATATTTTTTCATAATTTGCTACATATTTTTCATTGTATTTAATAACAATATATTTGTAAAACATTGGTTGAAAGTTTGTATTTGCTATCCATATTTACAAAATCATTCTAATATGAGCATTCAATCTTAAAAGAGTTTTTCTTGAAGCTGCAACATTCATGAAATATTTTACTTAAGGAAAAAATTGATCTAATATTAATTTCTTTTAATAACAAATACATTCATGATGAAAATAACAAAAAAATTAATTTCAAGAAAGAAAATTGTAGAGTATTATAAAAGAAGATAAAGTACCTACAAACTTATTCATTATTTCATAGTCGTAAATAAACTATACTTCTACATTATGTATGTTGCTAAACATAATTTAATAATTGATCATGATCCATATTAATTTGGCATAGATGCTTAGAATTATTAGCTCTTTGCCATTTGAGAATCACATCTAGGAAGAAAATTATTGAATATTTTAAACATTTACAACACTTATAAAAATTAAAAAGTTAACAAACAACATGCTTAATAACTTATATCATTTGTAGCTAGAATTTTATGTATTTGTTAGTTCATAACAAAATATATTATCTTTCCATTCATTTAAGATCATTCTAGTTAAGGTCACTTATATTTGGAGCTTCCTTGATCCAAAGAAAGCCATGGACATGTGGTGAATCTTGAAGTTATCATTCATATATTGTCTAGTGAGCAACCACATTGAAATCCTCAAGCAACACCTTCTCTTAGAATGATTTACATTAATGATGCATTGATGAACAATGGGCATCCTGTACACCCAACCATATGAATTACAAGCATTCAATAGTGATCTAGTCAAATTTCATAGACATAGTTACTAAGTTACCTATAGACTTAAACCATGAATCAAGAAGTTCCTAATGCTACTAGGTTATCAAGTGGCTATTATTGGGTGTACCATATATTCACTATTGGGATTACCAAGTGCAATATGTTATTCTTGAAGTAGTAGTACTTATATTTTTATGATTATTTATATTAATTATTTAAAACCATATATGAAAACTACATTGAAAGTAAAGTGTTGAATGTAAAGAGTTTTGCAATGAATGTAACAAATCTTGACTTTATTTATATTCATGCCAATTTGTTTAGGTTCATGGAATTTGAATAAAGTGTTGTACAATTTCTAAAATTCACACTACAGGCTCTTAAAGGAAAAATATTTCAACTTTGGAGAAAAGAAACTATAAGGGATTCACTATGCTATGAATCTAAGTTGTCATAAATGTAGCAGGTGGCCACATTTATATAGGCTTTGCATGTGTCAACGTTGATGCATCTGTATTAATACATCTAACCATGTGTCGATGGGGCTATGTCAACATAGCCTATCTAAGCAAGACTCATCATACCAGAACAACTGACTAAAAGCTCATCCTCAAGTGAACAAAAATAGGATCAATCTTCTTACAAAATTTGGGAACGCATGAAATTTATTAACAAAAGAAAAAAAAAGAATAGATAGACAAAACTAACTTTACTAATTTTGAGTGCCAAATTGTACAAGATTAGAAACATTAGTATCCATTACAATAAGATTAGACAAATTTAAAAAACTACATTAGGTGCTTGTAAGGTTGCCAAAGACATGATGAATTCTCAAAAAAGTACTTGGAAGTGGAGGATCTTGTGGCATTGAAGATACCAAGTTCTAGTGTTAGTGGTGGTTGAGGCTATTCTACTACTATTGCTACTTTTGCCAAGAGTTTGAAAGCATGTAGTAATGCTTTCATCTTTTCTTCCTTATCACATGGATCATAAATAATCCACATGGCTTCATTGATATGGGCTGACCTTGGAATGTTCCATGGGTGTAACATTGAAGCAAAGGATTCCTTTGTGTTGATGAATCATACTGCAAATTACTTACTTTCGATGTTGAACATCTTTGCTAGGTTTTGCAACTCATGGTAGTCATTCATTCTTCAAGTCAAGTTCTTAGCAATAGATCTTTGATTAATGAATTTACATCTAAAAACCTCAAGCTTTGCATTGGCGATCTCCAATTATTGTTTTGTTTCCTTGTGGTGCCTAAATTCATGCTATACAAGAGGTAGGAATTGGCCATATACTTTTCTAATTCAATCCTAATCCTTCTTGCTATTAACATAGCTAGGTTTGCATAGCAGAGGTTGGCAAGTTTGATGTATTCTATCATCTTTTTGGTCTACAACTCTTTTAGGTAGATCTCAACTTTGTTATATGCATTCAGTTAATCAAAGATGAGTTTCCCCATGTTGCCTCATTATTGGAGTTACTGGAGTACCTTGTTTATCTTCACCTTTGCCATCTAGATCTCCTTCTCATTAACTTCCTTGAGAAGCCCAACTTGGTCCCTATAATGATTTTTCACCCTTTCAAATTTTTGGACTTCATTCTTCTAGGTGGCTACCTTGATGGTTTTCTTCTAATGAAGTGCATGGACTTCCTCCCTAAAGAGATTATGATTCTCATCTCTCAATCTTCTTAGATTTAGGTTAACCTTGGCTAGCTACTCCTATTGTTAACACATGAATTTGACCATTTGGTTATTTTTTTCCCAACATTTCATAGGCAATGATTATCTTTTGTTAAGACTAAGTTTCTTTTCAAACTTGTCACAAGTCCTTGTCAGTGTTAAAGGCTAGGGCTTTCAACAAGGACATGTCAAAGACCACTACTTCCTTCACATTCTAGGCCTCTTGTAGTCTATGTTAAATCTAATGAAAGGCTTCATCCCTATTTAGGTTTAGCCTAAGAATGGTAGTGTTAGAGAGATGCACACGTAATTCTGCAAATTCCACGACCAACTAATAATTAACAGTAGTGGCTACCTTGAGTTGTTTATTGGAAATCAACAACTTGTTGTTTATCTCTAGTAGTTGTGACTGGATTTTAGTGATTTCATTTGGGACATTGAAGATTTCTAGAAGTGGTTGCTCAATTCCAACTAGTCATTCCAGCACTTCCTCATGTTGGGTAATACTTAACTAATCACTCCCTACTCTTACAAATGCTTGGATATTTGTCATGATAGTAATTTCTAGTATTGCTACTATAAGAGCATTCATGGCTTCAGCTATCCTATTGACCATCACTATTACTACTATGTCCTAGTATTTATGTTACAAGACCAAGATAGTCACCCCCTCACCTTTCTCCAACCTAATAGAGAAGGTTGCAACATTTCCTATGATTTCATGGAATGTTTATATAAGGATGAACATTGTGGCATCTCAGGCACTTGGATAAGATTTCATGGATACTTAGTGTCTTTGTGTTGAGAACAATGAGGTGGTTTCATAGTCAAGAAAACTGTAGAGCCTTTTTATTATTGTAGTTGTTGCTCATAAAGTTCTTGGATCCTTTTAGCAGCTAAAAGTATCTCTAGTGTTGTTTCCCTTGCAGGTGGTGGTAGTGATGACATCTCCTCTTCTTGTAGTGTATTTGCTAGCTTATCCTTCATCATCTCCCACTATAATGTAAAAAGAGCATGACAAACCACATTGTTAACATGTACATGCTATACCTCCTTTTTTACAGAGTTTGCGAATGAGACATGAAAAGGGAAGTGTCTTCCTTCCCTTATCAATTTCTTTGAAGCACTTCTCGATTTTTAGATAGATGAGCTAGGGAAGGTTGACTTGAAATGTTTTGCTTAGAGTGGCACATGCTCAAGTAGAGAAAGCTATTACCTTGTTAGGCCTCGTTGTTGGATTGAAATGGTAGGCTACATTCTTAAAGTAGGCACACTCCACCTTAGTAACAGCATCGTACTCCTTACGGTTGACTTCATAGCAATGATGAATCTACTCCATTTTGGCTCTAGGATCTTCTTGGGTAGAAATCTCTACCTACTTTGACTTAGTATTGGGTAACTTGAGGATCTTCACAATGGCCTCAACTAAGTAGGAGATAGTACTATCTTTGATTTTCATAGATGTGTCTTCTTGTTAGTTGTTCTAGAACATTTAGATCTTCTAAAGGTACCATTCTCCACTAGTGGAAAGAATGGATCACATGAAAGAGACTTTTAATGATGTGTAGACTTCTTTTGACACCAACTCTAAGAAGGGTCCAAAGTTCAATTCTTGGAGAATAGAACTATGAATCTCCTTGGTTCTAATCTTTTCCAGGTAGGCCCCCATAAGAATAACTTCAAGATTAGGCCTTGGCCTAGGGACCTCATCCTACCAAAAATGGCCTGTTTTCACCATGAGAATCTATTGAACAGATTCTACTTTGGACTTTTCTTGAAGAAGTTTTGTTGCATGGGTTACTTTAGTGACTTACTCTTGGGATTGTTGTTGTTGCTACTATTGGCTCCTTCCTCCTCTTGGTTACTTCTCCTTGGTCTAGGAAGGCCCTTTCACATGTGGTCTTTTCTTTAGTGCCATCTACAATACCAAATGTTACCCAGTATTAGCTTTTCACTTTATAACCCTTATTTCTTTTGATACATTTCATATTAGATCAGGTTATACTTAGGCTTATTTATGATCTTTGCATGATATATTATTTTAATATTATTTTATTGATTAGCTATCAATGTTTGTTTGTTATGTTTAACCCACTTGAAATGAGTAATTTAATATTATTGTAATGGATAAACCTTGTGGAATTGGAGAAATTTCAAATAATTTCTATAAGAAACAAAAGGTTTATTATCCCCATGATGTAAAGCTTAACTCTAGTAGCTCAAGGATTAAAAAATGGGATAAGACAAGTTAGTGGTGTGAGAGTTATAGCACTTGGAAGGTTTTTGGACTTTTATAAAATTGAAAAACTTCTCTTGTTTTTATGGAAACTAATACCAAAAATGGCTAACTTTTGTAGATATATATAGGTTTTCTTCCACTATGTTGAAGATGATGCATAAATGGAGCTACATTGACTCGTTCCACTACATTGATGGAGATGTGTAGATGTAGCTATTCATAGTCATCTTTTACACAAGGAAAATGAGGAATTTTGGACACATTTTGGGATGAAATAAGAACCCAATGAAAGCCAAAAAAGCATAAAAGGATGGTAAAAACATAGAAGAGGGTTACAAGTGAAACACCATAAAAAATACATGTGGTAACCTATGCGCATGGTGGAGGTGGTACAACACTTCCTATGCCTAGTGTTGGGGGTATAACTCCTTCAACCCTAGCATTGCATCTTTCCCCAAATGTTGCTCTAGCATGGACTGAAATTTCAGCATTGCTCTAACTCTAGTGTTGATCCTACACTTGAGCATTGCTATTGGAAGGCCTAGTGTAGGTGGAAGAAGAAAGCATGGGTGAAATCATTGTTTACTATTTTTGGTAAATGGAATGGTTTTGATGCCATTAGGATATGAAAACTTACCATACATAGTTACCCTACTAGATTTGTACACCTGCAACACCTCTACATAGTAGAAATATTTCAACAATCAGACAAAACTCTATAGCAAAATTAATTGCCATGAAATCTATAAAACCCAAGCTACAACACCATACAAAGGTTTTACACTTTTGCACATTCAAGAATATTTTTTCACTTAAGAGCTTTAAAGAACCTTGCAAAGACAAATCTTTTGAACTATACCCAAGATGGAACCTATAGCCATTACAACCATTATTTTACCCCCCTCTAATTGTGTATGATTTTGCAACAACACTTAGTAGCCTAGGCATCAAGACTCCCAAAGTGTCTCTTGCTTGTACCTCAAAACCCCCATGATATCACTATCATTGCATCATCAATGTTGTAGATCTAGTGAAAAGTGTAATAAGGTTTGATAGTATTGGGAGTTATTGAACTTCTAGATTGTAGAGCTAATTGTGGAATTTAAGATCATTGGTTTCAATAGAATCCAAATCCTTAGCAAATTAAAACCTTTTCTTCCTTAGGTACATCTTGTACACATTCTCTTAATCTTCTTTGTTTTTTTTAGACTAAATTTTACAACTTTGTTTGTTATAAAAGCTAGAGCATAGTTGCTTTTTCCTACTTTGTGCATTATTTTTAGATCTTTAAATATTTTCTTTGTAACCCCTTGTTGACAGTCTCTAAGTCCTTGGGTGATCTACTAAACCATCTAGGATACCTTGGATCCTATTTTTTTTCATAAAGGCCCTTAGAATCTAGGGTTAAGACTATTCCATGTGGTATTTTTGATTTTCAAGAAAATGAATTCTTCAGGTGCTAGAAGGAGGGATTTGACCAAAATTCTATATCTAAACCTATTACATGGTTGATAGCATTACTTGCAAACCAAAACATTTGAATCCTTTAAAACATTTTTAAAAAACTTTGTTAACACCTTTTCTACTACAAAACCAATGCTAACACCCATCCCCCTTGTCACCAAGACCCAACAAGGAGGTTGCAAGTGATTTGGATTTTGAGAAATTTCACAATAGTTGCTAGAAATTTTAAGAATAGTGTTGGTGTTCTACAAAACCATACCTCCCTATTATGAACATTTTCCAATAGGGCTTATGTTCATAGCATGGGAAAACAAATACCTTTTAAAAATTAAAATTTTCACTTTGTCTATAGCCAAAAATCATACCTACCAAAAGTAAACCCCCTCCAATGTTGTGAAAAGAGGTGTAAGATTTTTCATCTTATTCCCCTTCTTTCCCCCTTCTCATCCCCAATGTTGGTGTTGTTGACAAGCCTAACGTGGTTGGGATTTGATACCAACCTTTTTACAATCACATACAGTTTGTAGCATACGAACTTTGACAACTATACTTATTTGGACATTTTTGAAATTTCAAATTTTTGGAATTTTTATTTTCTTTTATTAATTAAACAATTTTTAACCAAAGTTTCAACATTTTCATCATGTCTTTTGAGAAATCAACCATCTTGCCCTTCAACTTCATTGATATTGAGTCTAGCCAATAGGCCATAAGGGTGTATGACCCTAAGGACCCCGCTATGGTTGAGTGTAGATAATATTTAAGACTTGGGGGATAAAGTTGTAAGCTCTTTGTCATAAATGAAGACCATTATAACTTCATTTGTGCCAAAATTTAGGTTGGCATGCTAAATCTAAGAATGGAAGTAGAAGCCAAAAGGGAGTATGAGCTCATACACTATGATGAGAGGGAATACATTCCTTTCCCATGCAACCAAATACTCCTTACTAAGACCTATTCTTACATCTTATCCTAATTAATTGAGATGGATAAGAAAGATAGAAAGACTAGCTTCAATGTGTAGCAGAAGGGAGAGGATGAGTTTGAGGTGGATTTTAAACATGATAACCTCATGGGAGGACTCTTTCAACAATGAACTTCAAAGGCCATAGTGCTTATCTCAATCCCCTTACCTCTTCCATGGGGTAGATGTCCTAGTTCTCAACCCCTTCCTACCTTACCATGTTTGGATTCATGCTTATGATAGCAATGCACCAAACATAGTTGGCATCACAACCCACAACATTTCACTTCTCCATGTCTTTTGAACATAGCCATGGTTTGTGCAGTCATGCTCGATGATTTTCACCACCACCAACCCTCTTATGACCAAAATGGAACCCAACGTGAAACCTGAAGTAACCTAAGGGTCACATATCCCTTTTGTCCCATTTGTGCCCTAGATACTTGCATAAACTTATTTTTTGTTGTTTATCCCACCTGCCACCATAATGACCTAGCCTCTCCCCTTGGTGCCACAATTGATATCAAGCCAATAGGTCTTCCAACATACACTGTAGCCTTTCATGTAGACTCCACAATTGACGAGGGCATCCAAGGATCTAAATCAAGCCCTTCAAATGATCTAGGATCTAATAGAATAGTTAAAGAGGCTTAAGGCTTCTACATCCTAAATTGTAAAAATCATAGATTTTTATCAAGATGATCCCATTAGTCATGCAATCCCATAAATAGCTCTTTCCCCTAGTGTCCCCATATTTTAGTTCACCAAGTACAATAATGAGGATGATCCCAACTCTCATCTCATAGCCTTTTGCTTTGAGTGCTTGTTATTGTAATCTTGGTTGCACACAATAACAAGAAAATCCCTATGTTTCTTAAAATAAAGGCCCTTGACTAGTACTGTGCCCTACCAAAAGGATCTATATCCTAATTAGAAGACTTAATTTTATAATTTTTTAACTCTTTCAAATACAACTTGAAGCTTGATAGCATCCTTGACCAGTTGATGAAGATCAAGTAAGGATCCCTTGAACCGGTGCAAAAGTTCATCCAATGATGGAACACTTTACTTAATTAAATACTAGAAAAAATAGATAAAATTCACCTTTTAGCTATTTTCAAGGGGATGGTTAACAATTTTATCAATTTAAATTTATACTATCTTAATCCACGATTACTAAGTTAGGCATTCTCCCAAATCAAAAACATGGAGGGTGTCATGGAGGCTAGCCATGACCTTGTCTACATGGCATATAAAAAATAACATGCACAAAAAGACAAAGAGAAAGAAAGAAAAAACAATGTGGTGGTGGTAACTATAACCAAAGAGAACAAAAAAATCAACCACGGGCCAAGGACTAACCTAAGACCCTTGCTAACAATAATAATGACCAACCCTCAACATCTGGGGCCTCTACATTAACCACTTCAAGGACTAACTTTGAGTAAAATGATCGTACCAAATACACTAAGATACCTCTAAAACCATCAAAACTCTTGGACCAACTATTAAAGAGTGGGAGGATACAATATAAAAAGATGATTGAAAATACCCAAAAGAGGCATGAGAGGCTATGTGAGATAGCCAAAGATCCCACTCAAGAAACCAGGGATGACCCTCAAGGACCTAAGTATTTTAAGTCTATTTATTTTGCCACTATCATTAGTTGCTAGTTCATGACACTAACTTTTATCTTGCATTAAAGGATGACCTATAAAAGATGATTGATAGGGATGCATTGGTACTTGATACTTCCAACCAAGTAAGGCCTCAAAACCAATCAATGCATGTATATAAAGACCTATTGAACACCAATAATAGCCCATACACCATAGTTGCATTCAACATTAACCACAATCTAAGGCTCATGATGGAATTGTTTATGATTTAGGTACCTCCTCGTAATGAAGAAGGCCCTTCAACTTCTACTAGTCTAAGGCCCCCCTTTGTTGTAAGGGTACCATTACCAATGTTCCCAAAGAATCTTTTGTAATTAAAATACCTCTCCTTCCTACTAGAAT
The DNA here is from genome assembly GCA_015680685.1 of Gnetum montanum. Lineage (NCBI taxonomy): Eukaryota > Viridiplantae > Streptophyta > Gnetopsida > Gnetales > Gnetaceae > Gnetum > Gnetum montanum. The sequence goes on along the minus strand of MNCI01006151.1, from coordinate 1,360,330 downwards.
TTAGTCCACTTATGCAACAGAACAACAACCACCCATGGTGGCTAATGCAATGACCTCTTCCTCCCAAACAACCAATGACAACCAAAAGGGTCCAACCATGTAAAGGAAGAAGCCTACACAAAAGCCCAAGAAAAAAAATCGTAAGTAGACCAAGGCATGGATGGAATTGAACTTGTTGAAGCCCACTCCCATATTATCTATACCCATGACCTCTTCAACCCAGGCTACTTCAACAAGAAAACCATAGGAGGGTCCTAAACCCCAAGGGAAAGGGAAAGAGGAGAATCCATAGCAACAAAAATATGAAGTATGCATTTTTGGGTGCATGGAGGAAGTTAAGAATAATAGGGATGACAAGCCCATGGCCAATAACAAAGACTTCCTAAATGTGATATAATAGCTCAAAAAATCATTGAAATAGAGAAATACAACTCTCAACCTATATGACCTAGTCATGACTTCTACTACATACCATGAAGGACTAGTTAAGATGTTGGCTTCCATCCTCATTAGTAAGAACATTCCTATGAATGAAAAATTCATTCTTGAAGTGATGATGCCATCTTCACCTAGGGAGATGAAGTTAGCATCACTAGTGTTTCATGATAGTGAAATTAAAACTAGTCCAAAAAATTGGAAAGTGACCAAGGCTCCTCTTTTCATAATGATATGGGTAGGATAATATAAAGTACATAGAGTGTATGTGGACAATGGAGCAGCCACAAATATCATCCCTTATACCATAGTTGAACGTTTTGGCCTAACGAAGCATATACAACATATGTCAACATTAGCTCTCAAATCCTTCAATGAATCACAAGTTGCCATTAAGGGGTCTATCTCCTTAGACTTTGTGGTAGGGAAGCAATTCCCGACAACTACTAATTTCTTGATGGTGGAAGAAACACCAAGCTTCAACCTTATCTTGGGAAGACCTTGGCTAGCTTAATTACAAGCTATGTCTTTAGCCATCAACTAAGAAATTCACTTGGCTAATGAAGGAGGTGAAATTATCATCAATGGTGATGATGTGGTTCTCCTAGAGGCTAACAATGTAGATGTGGGGTAGGTATCTAAGCTGAAGTTTCAAGAAAAACTCCTAGACATAAAGTTAAGTAACCCTAGAAAGTAGAGAAGGAAAAAAACAATAATGATGGATCAAGGGATATGCTATGGGGAGAACTCCCCTTTAACATTGTTAGAGAAGGGGATGGGGAGTACAAGGTTGTGCAAAATATGCCATATACATTTCCTAATCTCTCAAAGATTAGGAAACATGTGCACAAGTGATGTATGCCCCTAGTCTGCACTTGTGGCCTTGTAGTCATATGTCCCTATAGCCTGTTAGCCTAAATTACATTTTTTCTATTTGTGACATTTTTTTTCTTTATGTTAAACTTTCTTTTGCATATAACCTATGAGTTTACCTTTTTTTTGAATTTTTACTTATTAAAGCCTTCTCTTTATCTTTTGTCATGATATAAATACAAAAACCTCATAAAAACTTTAAAATCAAAAAACCATAAAATATTTAAGACATAAAATAGACAAAAATATATATCTCCTTTTGTCCAACGTGGGACTCATCATGGTCTAAAACTAGCAAACAATGAGGGGCTGACCATGGCCTAAAACTGGAAAGAATGTACAACCTACTAAGGCCTTAAATTGGCAAACATTGGACAACCTACCATGGCCTAAAATTGGCAAGTAACCTTTTAAATTATTTTCATTTTAGTCACCAGCCATGTTACTTAGCCAACCATTTTCATTGCATTATAAACTTATGACAAAGTTAGTCAATGTAGCCATGAACAAAATTTATAACTATGTGACTATAACATGAATAAGATCACAATGTCAAAAATGATATAGTCAAAACTCAAACTAAAAAATAAAATCAAGATACTTACAATATAAGTAAGCATAGCCACACTATGTGGAAAAATGTTCAAATACTAAGAACGAAAATATCCATAACCAAAACCTTAGCTAATAGTAGCCATCAACAACAACATCAGTGATTATCAATAAGAAAACCTAAAAGAAGGTTGCTAGTAATGCTAAGGACCATTTGGATGAGGAAGTCATGGATCATCCCTACCCTTACCATTGGGACTATCAATATTTCTTGATGCTTGTAAAACAACAACATAAGACCAATCAGTAATCAACACATAATAAAAACAAGCCAATTACTTAAGAAAAACTAAAAAAAAAAGAAAACAAATGAAAACAATCAAACTTGTAGGAAATCAAGCTCAATGAATTCTACAAGAAGATGCTAAATACCAACCTCCAAGTGATGAAGGATTTGGTCCTTTATCCTGTGGACCCAATCTACATCCCAAAGATTAATTACTATGAAGATGTTCCTCTTATTAATTTCTATCCATGTTGATGGCTCTTGTGATGCCATAGTATTAGAAACATCACTCATAGACATAGAGACCTGAGAAGTAGGAGATTTAGTCACCATGAGAGTGCCTTCAAAGAGTTTGTAGGAACTCTTGGCTTGAATCCCCTTTATGAATAGCTGCATCATGCATCATTTACTAATCTCCTCAAGATACTTTAGATATGCCTTGTGATCAACCTAGTATTTTGTTTTGTGGTCCTTTTGTACCCAAATCCACTCTAAGACCCAAGCATAATAATCTTTCCAATCCTTAGCTTTGTGGGAGATGAGGTTCATCTCTATCCATTACTCGATCATCTCCCTAACATGGTCAACCTTGTCATGGATGATGTTTTAGTAGCAGGTCCACATGATCTCCTTGGCTTATAAGTTTTTTGTGTTGGCCACTTGGGCTTTCAAAAAGGCCTTACAACCTTGAAGATTAGTGATCGTCTGGGCTTGCCTCTTCTTCTTTTGCTTCAATGTCATAACTAGTTCCATAGGGATTGGTTAGACCTTTGAAATTATCATGAAGTTTTTGTAGATGAAACTACAAGATTAGTATTAGCTTCATATAACTTTCATGGTACATTTTCAACCTCAAGAGGAAGCTTTGTCAAGAAGTCAATCTCCATGTCATGGTTAGGGTCCCATGAAACTGTAGGCATTATAAACAATATAACTATAAAATATATCAATAAGCACAATGTATAACATGAATGGCCATAAAAAAAAAACTTATAACCAAATATACCTCTAAAATAAACAACAAAAAATAATTAAGTTAAATAAAATAAAGTTCTTACTGATCTTAGGCGCAACTTGTTGTAACTAGTCAATGATGTTCTTAGCAACTCCTCACATAAATCTCACTTGGTTCAGAACCTCTACCCATGGTTTCATTTGAGATGTATGAATATAGGGTTTTTCTTGGGGCTTAGGAACTACAACAAGCATAACAATCATTGAAATGTTAGAATAAAAACTAAATGTAAAACCATAAATTATTGCAAACTACACTAAGGTGTATGCATACCTAGCTGCTCCTCCTCTGGGATGATGATGGAGGATTTCCCTAGCAACAACTCACCAAACAAGTTGTCTAGGTCATCCAATGCCATGTTGGCCAATCCATCCTCCTCATGTTGTTGTACAAGAGCTTCCTTTGCACACCTCTACTCCTTCACTATTGTTGTAGCTTGGACTACAAAGTCTTGCTGCTTACATACAAGAACCATAAATCAAAAATATTAGAACTTTCCAGTGCCATATGTTGGAAGATTAAAATAGACTAATATTTTAGGAACACCACATAAGATAGTGTGATTACATGATCACTAAAGGTCCTCTACAAGCTACAAGCTAGACTGAATGCTACACCCTTGGATGACAATCTTTTCTTAGGAGAGATGTTGTACATCCAACTCCATATGCCAAAGAAATATCATAGCAAATAGTTAGGAAAATTAAAACATAAGAAAAATCAAAACATAAAAATAGTTATCAATGTAATTGTGACCATATGATAATTCCTACCAAGCTTCAACCTGAACCTTCTCTTGAAAGATTTCTCTATTGCTGGTGCCACTTCCTCCATAAGATGCTTTAGTTTCACTCTAGCTACCCCATTAGCTTTAGCATGTAACTCTCTAGCCCTCTCAACATTAGCATGACCAATGTGAGGCTCCACCCCCATGTTATCAAGGGAAAAATACCACCTAGTAATAACTTCCTTAATGGTTGTAGGCATTGATTCCTCAACATCCTATGGTGGATTCTAGGCTTGCATGGTTGGATAAATGTGCTTTATCCAAGGCCTAGAGAGTTGGGATGAGTCTTGGCATATCCATCACCCATCCCTCATGACCAAGAATTCCATGAATCTCTTCAAATATGCTACAAAAAATTCATAGTGCATGTGACATATTGTGGAGAGATCCTCATAGAGTTTGAGAATTTCCTCATGAAATCTAGTGGCCAAGTGAGTAGCCTAGTTAAGGAGAGCACCTTCTCCTAGGACCTTCATCATGGTCCATGCCTAGGCAATGCCAATCTCCTTCTTTTGTGACAACAGCTTAGGGAATGCACAAGATCAAAATAAGGGATAGGAATCCCTTTCTTTGAAAACTTGGAAATCCTTAAAGGACAATCCAAAATGGCCACAATGAGCACTAGACCATGTCTCTACCTCCTCATAGTGGCCTGCCTCCTTAGCTGGTTTGGTGACAACCCTCATCCCTTCAGTGGAAACACCAAAGAGATCATAGAAGGTATCCTCATTAATGGGCAAGGTAACCGGTACACTAAAAATCTTGGTGATGAACTTACTGGCCCCTTTATCGAAGGATTTAATGATGTTCATCATCTTAGTAGTACAAATGGTTGGGATGGGTGCCATGAAAAGATCAAGCAAGCCTACATGAGCAATGCATGCTTGAAAACTTTTGGGGTGCCTTTTTCCTTAGCCAATGTTTCACTACTTCCATCTCACCAAATTTTAGGATGAAGGTTTCCTTAGCATGTTGTGAAATAGTCAAAGTGATGCTAGAAGAGGTGGAAACCCCTAAAAGATAGCAAAAACAACCTAGTTAGCTAAGGCATAAACACGTTATCTATAACCAAGATACAATAAGAACAAAAAATTATAATCATTAGAACACTTAAAACTAAAATAGCCTAAAATTGTATAATCATAAAAATGTTAGAAAAACTTAGCTAAGATCATATTCTTCTTACCTTTTTTCTTACTACTAGGTGAGGGTTGTGTGGTGATGTTGATGTTTGTGTCTTATAGTAGAAAGCATTTCAAGATGACCCACTAGCTATGGGTTATTTTGATGGCCACAAACCTCTTGAAGGTTGGGACAAGGACTTGAGTGTATTTATCAAAGTCATCCTTCCATTGGTCAATCACTATGGTTTTAATTTTAGGATCCTTGGTAGATACACCCATTGTAGTTTGAGCCACCTCTAAGGTTCAGTAATTCTTAACCAAGCCTTTTTCACTAATCCTATACCTATAAGATGATTAGCATTCAAAAAATTAGAAAATCATAATGCTAGAAAGAAGGTAGGTATAACAAATTAAAATCAAAATAGACCATAAGTTACAACCAAACCTAGCCAAATGATACATTGTACCAAGAGGATTCTAGAATAATGTGTGGGCTCAGTGTGCCTTCAGCTGAGTATTATCATCATTAGACTGAGAATACTCTAGCATGCTTCAAATTTGGGATAGCTTGAAGGTCCCTTAGATGCCTTTGCTATCATACACCTCCCCTTCTAGATGCATCTTAGGATCATCCATTATGAATTTGATTATGATATTAGATGAGTGAGGTAGTAGGGTCTCCACTATGACCCCAATCATATATGTGGATAAGTGTGACCACATCATCACACTGAGGTTTAGAAGGAGGTGGGAAAGGAATTCCCTTACACTTGGCCAAAACCATAGGGAACACCACTCCAGGACCATATCAACAAAGGGAGTGTTGGATTTTGGGAGATTGATGTAGTAGAGTATCTCCACTAGCTCCACCACAACCAGAATGGGTTTAAGGAAAGCCTTGTATGGAAAACAACAAATCATTATAACCTAGTCATAACACTTAGGCTAGAACAAGAAAAACTAGAAACAATAAAAATCACCACCAAGTACAATGAAAAATATGCAACACCTTGAATTTCCTGGAGATTTGGCCAAAAATATTGGTTAGTGGTGAAACTAGCCATTGTAAAAGCTCTAGGGTGTTATTTAAAATCTCTTCAAAAATTCATAAATTATCATTCTCATAGAATACAAAAAATTTAAACATTATAACTATAACATAAAAATGCTTACATTATTGATGAGTGGCGAGGTACCCCTACACTCAACCATACGAAACGAGCGTCGCACGCGCGATCCGGTCGAACTCCGCAGATGGACTAGTTGTGGCACCTAGATAGTTAGCCTTAGGTCGCAGTTCGCTGTCTTCCCATCTAGACTAGTTTTGCATATGTCACGTATGGTTTAGTCTAGATGAGGTGTATTATGTGTTTCTAAATCTAATGCTACTCCTGATGGCAGTGGAAAATAATATTAACTAATTCTAAGCTAAGAGGAAAAGGTAAGAAAATCTAATCTAGCTTAAGTGCGACGAGCAACTGATTCCTTGATCAACCGTACACATCTTGGACCTCGTGCACGACTACCACTGGGACTACCAAGCATAGGCCTAGGTACGCCACTGGGATTACCAAGCGCAGACCCCAAATATGCCACTGGGTTACCAAGCATAGATCCTCCTAGCTACACCACTGGGCTACCAAGCAGTCACACTTAAATGCTTGTAATCAAGTCGAACTCGTTCCGCTTCTAGGATTTCAGGGTTGAGAGACTAATCGTGATAAGTAACCGATTCCTTAACTAGCCGTACACACCCGTAGATGCTCGTAGTCAAGTCGTACTTACACCGGGCTATGAAAGCAATAAATAACATGAAATAAATAACAATAAATAAACTAAGTGAATGCTGCAATGATGAAGTAATCTCGATCTTTATTGCCGGTCATGTGCGTGTCCAAGTACGACACACTCGAATAAAGACACTGTACAATCACATTCACAACACTGCGGGCAGACACGGGAAAATTCTAACTCTGGAGGGATCAAACTGCCAGAGCTTCGCTACCTAAAACTGGGATGGAAATGAGGGAGAGCCGCCTCTTATTTATAGAAATTACGGTTGACTACGATACGCGTACGCGATATCGCGTATGCGATATCGCGGCCCATGATACATTGCATACGCGATATCACGGCCCATGATACATCGCGACCCATGATACAACATGGCCCATGATACAATGTGGGCCATGATACAACGTGGGTGCCTTAACGCGGCCGCCAGCACTATGTGCAATTCATGTCTCATCAATTATCATCCAAAACTTGAAACACATTCAAAACATCACGTCAAACCATTCCTAAGCTTAAATAACAACACTTGAGACCTAGAAAAATGGCCATATGAGAACATTGGTAAAAAACATTAGAAACATTTTCTTAACATTAATGAAAAAAAATCTACACCCCTTATAACATCCCCTAGTTTCTCTGGGGGCATGGGAAATTAACAAGAAAAATCTTCCAATGTGTCAACATTGCCCATCTCTAAGTGGTAAAAACACTAAAGCCCAAAAACATCAATTTTCATGACCATAAAAGAAAAAATATTAAAAATCAACCATAACTCCAAATATAATGATTCAAAGACCATTAGAAATCCTAAATCAAGACCTATGCATCCATAACTATAAAATACACAAACCACTTGCTATTCTTATAGAAACAATTCATGGATTTCCATGAAAAACTAAAAATGGCATAAACACACAACTATTTGACCTAACCAAGAAATTCATTGAAAATTAACCATAACTCCAAATTACACCAAACCATAGCCATTAGAAACATATAAATATTACCAAAAACCAAAAACCAAAAACCATAAAGTTTAACAATTCATATCCATTTTCTTAATAAAAAAAATTGAAAGTACTATTGCTCTTTTACTAAAAATAGAAAAAACACATAGAAATTATTAGAAACCTAAATTAAAATTCTCATAAAATGAAACCTAAATCACCAAGAAACAATGAGAACATATAAAATACAAAAAATAAAAATGTGGAATTTTGTCAAAATTTAATTTTACTGAATACAGTGCCTTAGATGTGGAAAAATGCCTACCTCCCAAACTAGGAAAATAATAGAAAAATGACTAGAAACACATGAAAAGGGGTTAGTAATGGTATAGTGCTAATCCTTGCCTAGTCATGGGCTATGGTAGGCATGAGATGCCCTTGGCTACAACATCTACATCTTTCAAAGCTAGGTTCTTGTAGCTTCCTCCCCTCTTCTTCAAGATCCTTATACCCAACGTTGAGAAAACCTTAAAATCTAAAGGTTCTAGGTATCAATGCTACCTTGGGGAAGAACATGAAGCAAAAATGGTACCGATTGATGAGTTTTGGAAGAAAGAAATTTCCTAGGAGCTTTGACCAATGTGTTGTAGGAGAAGAATGAGTGATGTAGTTAAACTTTTTGGCAAAATAAGCATTAAAACTAGATCTAAATGTAAGCGCCCTCCTTCATATCCCCATTACCAAATCCAAACAATGAAACTCATCATTGATTTTTTGAGAGAAAGATGTTGTGGCCATTGTATGGTTATAGGGGTAGGTTTGGTTATCGTTGGATGCAACACCTTGATGATGAAGGGCTCCTTGGGAGATGTCAATGATGGTATCCTTACAATAAAAGGGGGTCTTGAGCTAGTGGAGGCTAAAGAGTCTCTTTCATTATGAGGGGGTACTCGAATCATGAACGGTTCCATCATAGGCCTTCGATTGTCATCAACATTGAACACCAATGTGATGTACAAACTATTTTTGGTATCCAATGTGTCCTTGTACACATGCATCAACTAGTTCTTAGGTTGGACAGGGTTAGAAACATCTACAACCAACTTGCCTTTATCTGTCATCTTTTGCAATTCATCCTTTGATACAAGGTAGAAGTTAGTGTCATGACTAGGCAATTGATGATAGTGGCAAAAGTGGTTAAGCTTGAAATACTTAGGTACTTGAGGGTCATATTTAGTTACTTGAGTAGGAACCTTGGCTATCTCACATAGCCTTTCATGCTTTTTATGAGAAGTTTCAATCACCTACTTGTATTAGATCCTTTCACTCTTCAATATTTAATCTAATAGATCATATGGCTTTGAAGGTAGCCTAGTGTATTTAGTCTTATCTTTCCACTCAAAGTTGGATCTAGAGGTAGTTGATGCTATATCCCTAGATGTTGAAGGTTGGTTGTTTTAGTTGTTAGCGGGGGTCCTAAGTTGATTTTTTCTTGGCCCCTAGTTAGTTGTCTTGGTCTCTTTGGCCATCATTGCCACTGCAACATTGTTCTACCTATCCCTCTCCTTATCCCTTCACATGTGTTGGTTCTTGTATGCAATGTCGATAGGGTCATGGCTATCCTTCGCAACATCCTCTATGTTTTTAGTTTGGGAGATGGCTTGACTTAGTGATGGTAGGTCAAGGTAGTACAGTTTAGACTTGATGAAATTGTTAACTACCTCCTTGAATATAGTCAAAAGGTGGGTTTCAGCTATAGGTTCTACTATGTTATTAAGTAGACCATTCCATTGTTGGATAAACTTTTTCACTAGTTCAAGAGGTTCTTGCTTGACCTTCATTAGCTGGTCAAGGGTGGTGTCAAGCTTTAAGTTGTACTTAAATAAGTTAATGAATTATGTGATCAAGTCTTCAAGAGAGGATATAGATCCTCTCGATAGGGCACGGTACTAGTTAAGTGCTTTTCTTGTAAGAAACATAGGGAATATTCTCATGATTGTATGTGACCAGGCTTGTAACAACAAGCACTCCAAATAGAAGGTTATTAGGTGAGAATTGGGATTGCCTTCACTATTGTACTTTGTAAACTAAGGGATGGCAAAACCAGTAGGAAGCATTAAAGATGGAACCATAGGACCAATGGGATCATCCTAGTAGATGTCCATGACTTTAATAGTTTGAGATGTAGAGTATTTGAGCCTCTTCAATCCCTTTGTTAGGTCCTAGAATATCTATGATGCTTGATTTTGAGCCTAGGATTCCCTTTTTGGTTTTGGGATTTGTACAAAGGGCTACAGTGTTTGATGGAAGGCCTATGGCCTTACTATTGGATGTGGTATCAAGGGGAGTAGTTGTGTCATCATGGTGGATAGTGGACAAAAAAAAATAGAAAGATGATTGTACTAGTATTTGGGACACAAGTGGAACAAATGTGGTGTGTGACCATTGGGTTATTTGGGATTCCATAGTGGGCTCCACTTGAGTGCTTACAAGATTGGTTGTGGTGACCACCATCAATAATGGTCAAATTAACCTCGGTTGGGTCGCAAAAGGCATTAACATGTTATACATTATAGGCTATGGCACCAATTGTGTGTAGTTGATGATTATAATTGGTGTGGGCCTAAATATGGTTAGGTAAGAATTAGTAGATGATTATGGCATCTATTCCATGGAGGAGACAAGGGGATGTTGGTAGGCATTATGGCCTTGGGGGTTGTTAAAAAATCCCACCTTGGATGTTTTCAAGTTTAGATTCTACCTTGAACTCATCCTCCTTCTCTTATTGCTCATCTAAGCTAACCTTATGATACACTTCATCCTTCTTAATTAATTGAGATAAGATGCATGCATGAGTTTCATTGATGGGTATTTGGCAATATGGAAAAGGAATATATACCTTCCCATTTCCATCTAAGCTCAAATTCCCTCTTGGCCTTTGCTTCCATGTGAGGGATGAGCAGTCCAACCTAAATCTTAGAACAAATGAAGTTATAATGGTCTTCATTTATAACTAAGAAATTATGACTTTGCCCCCTAAGTCTCTAAGACTATCTACATTCAATCATGGTATAGTCCTTGGGGTTCTTACAACTTGTTGATTGGACTTGTTGTCGGTGATGTTGAAGGGTAGGACAATTGACTAGCTAAAAGACATGATTGAAATGCTAAAATTGTCTTATTAAGGTTATAAATGGATGGGTAAAAGTGCAAATTCATGCAAATGGAATTTATGGAGAGCTTAAAAAATTGTTAAAATGACCAAAAAAGGTTATATGCTATAAATAATAAATGATCATCAAAGGGGCTATGCCTCTTTACATAAAATACTAAAAGTGTGGGTATCAAACCCCAACCACACTAGTTGTAGTAAGGGGAAAGAAAGAAGGGTAATATGGAAAATCATACACCTTTCTATCTAGCATTAGAGGTGAGGGCTTAATTTTTGGCNGGTGTTTGGGGGTTGAGGATTTGGATGGTGAAACCACAAACACTAGCCTCACTAGAAAATTTTAGTAGCAAAAGGGGATAAAGGTTGGAATAGAAAACTAATGTTGCCCTTGGAATTCATAACAATTGTTGTGAAAATTAAAAAATCCAAACACTTGCAACTCCCATGCTAGGCTTTGGTGAAAGAAAGGGATGGATTGCAGTGTTGGTTTTGGTATCCAAAAAGGGGATTAACAAAATGTGCACAAAATATTTTCAAGATTTTAAAAATTTTCAATTTTAGGGAACATTGATACATAGGCAATAGGTTTAGGCACAAAATTTGCATGGATGCCCTCCTTTTAGCACTAAAAAAACTATAGCAACCAAAAATCTTGATTTTAGTAGAAACTAAAAATTCCTAGTGAAATAACTTTCATCTTAGATCCCAAGGACCTTCACAAGAAATAGGATCAAAAGTGTGTTGGAAAATTTAGCAAATCACCAAAGGACTTAAAGGAGAGAAAAACAAGATAATGAAAATGAAAATGAAAATGCAAAATGTAGATCTAATAGTAAATCCACTGAAAATAAAAAAAATAAATCTAAATTGCACACAAATGGAACTTTAAACTTTATTTAAGAAATCAAGAGTCCAAAAATGTGTACAAAGTTATGCTTGAGAAGAGAGCAAGATGGTTCACTTGGGAAAGGGTTCAGAGTCTGTTGAAACTACTACAATTAGCTCCACAATCTAGAAGTTCTACTAGTCCTGATGCTTTCAAATCATTGCTACCCTTACACCATATCTACAACATCATTTATGCATGGGGTGAGAGGTGTGAGGATTTGAGTCATGAAAGTGAGCAACACTAGAAGTTTGGGTTCCAAGGTGGTAAACATTGATGCCAAAGTCACAAATCTATAAGGGGGGATAACATGGGTAATAATGGCAATGGGTTTCACCCTGGGGGATTCAAGAAGCTCTGTATGTACTCAAAGCTCTCAAATGTAAAAATTCTCATAAATGCAAATTTTTGGAACACTTTCATGGTCTTGGTACTTGGGTTTTATGGGATTTTAGACCATAAATCTGGCTACAAGTTTCGGTTAATTTATCTTGAAAATTGTACTTGATTGTTGACAAGATTCTAGTTATGTGTAGGTGTAGTGGGTGTTCAAATCTAGCAAGGTTACTATGTATGGTAAGTGTTATATCTTGGTAGCATCAAATCCATTCCATTTACTAAAAATAGTAAATGGGAATTTCATCCTTGTTGGCTCTTTCCACCCATATTGGACCTTTTAATAGCAATGTTGGCATGCTAGATCCTTGCTAGAGTTAGTGCACTACTAGAATCTTGGGGCATGCTATAGTGACAGTAGGGGGAAGGTGCAATACTAGGGGATGAAATGGCAATATTGGGGGTAAAAGTTATATCCCCCAACAGTCAACATGGTTGATGTATTACCATCTAATGCTGGGTCTAAGCTTTATTCATTTCTTACCACCCCACACCCCCCCTGCATGCCCAAATATAGAAATTATATAAATGTTTTTACTTGGGAATGAGGCTTTAACCACTTATGAGGCATTTTCAATCCCAAAAGTATAAAGTATGTGAGACTGCACCTCATGGGTTACAATTGTCAAATTTACAATGAATTTTAGCCTTGTGTTTTATGGAGTGAGGATTATAATGCAAAATAATGTTACAACATGCAAATTTGGTGCTCTTTCATTTGTTATACTAAGGATTTATTGCTATTGATGCATTTTACATAATAAATTAGTTTGATAGATCCTTTGTGAAACATCTCTATTAATTATTTATAAAATAATCTATATATAACTAATAGAGATGCTATGAAATCCCAAAGATGTGAATTTAAGCTTGATTTACTAACTCAAAAGGAAGTAGTATAATAGATAGAAATTTTAAATTAGATGCATAAATATAGTAAAGCAACACAACATAGCAAAATTTTATAATACTATCATATATAATTAAATAAAATTTATTTAAAGAAAATTAGAGTTTTGTGTAGCCACAAAAAGAATGTCATCTAAAAATTCCATTAGTTGCATCATAAATAGTATATAAAATAATGATCATAATGATACTTGTTTTGCCTCAGTCAAGTATCTAGAAATAAAGTTATTCATGTTTAAAATTTACCAATTAATTAGTAAAATTTAAAAAAATAATGAAATAAAATATTAATATATAATAAGTAATATTAAATTTTCTAAAACATATATCATATACCAAAATGAAAAATATTCCTTGCAATATCATGGTCCTAATGGCATAGATGACACATTCATATCTATTATACTTTATTATTTATTCAAAAAAATAAGTACAAGGCTTAAATATCCAAAAGGTATACAAAGTTTCTATTTTACCAAAATACAAAATACAAAAAAGTTATTTTCAATGTTTAGAGGGTCCATTTTATATAGAATTGATCTAACTTTTGTCCCATGTCCCTCTTCCAATGTTTTCATGGCTACTGTAGGCACACTACCTAAAAATGCAGGAGGGGTCAACACATATCAAATAAGAAAGGTTATTATATTTCCTTCTTCATGTTGAATAAATTTTCTGGGCCAACAATCTCATGTTATGGGCTAGACAATGATTTTCAATAAAATATTCAAAAATATTTTCAAGTCTAAAATGCTACAAATTTTTCAAACATCCAAAAGATATCCAAAAATCCAAAGAACGTATATTTTACCCAGGCATCTCTGAAGGCTAGGTCCTAGTTATTTTCACTACAAATAGGAATCATCAAGTCTTGAAATAACCTCACTACTATCATCAAATTATCCTTTAATTTATTTTAATGTTCAAAGATATGACAAATTTATCTAAAAATAATTCAAAGAATGTATATTTTAACTAAGCATCTTCAAAGACTAGGTCTTAGTTATCTTCATTGCCAAAGGAACTCACCAATAGCTCTTATAATAAACTCAATACTATCATTGAATTATCCTTATGATTGCAAACAAGTCATTCATGATTCAATCTTGGCAATACCCTCACTACTAACATCCTCAACAGTTGAGGCACATGTATCATCGAAAGCATCGATCTTAACTATGCCTCACCTCAACTCCACTAGACTCAACTACTTAATGTCATAAGCTTGGCTAAATCTATATTTTCATATGAACTTATAAATCAAAATTTAGTGGAGGAAATCCATCCAACAACCCATGTTCCTATGGAATGGATTCCACTAAAGAACACTCCACTACTCCATGCAGATAGGGGCATCTAAAAGATTCACACCTCCTACAACCAAGCATAAATGGTCATAGAAATATTATTATTTTATTATAAAATACAAATGATTTCCAACATAGCCAAATCCATGATAGCCAAAATTCCACAAATGATTTCCAAAATAGCAAAATTTGTGACAACCAAACTTCCATGAAATTCTCACAAAACCATACTTATGTCATGAGCAATTCCTAAATATTCATAGTAGGTTGGGCAAAGCTTCCATAATTCTAGAAATTCACCAAAAGAATAGAAAATGATATGGATAGGATTAAAATATTATTTTTCATAAAGAAAAGCCCAAAATGACAAAAAACTAGCAAAATCTTAGCATAATAATGAAAATTGTAGAAGAAAAGTAGAAAGTAGAGAGGAGGAATAGAAAATCCACAAAAAAAATTAAAATAGCCATATGAAAAGAAAATTAAAATAATCTTTCTTACTTCTGCTAGTAGAACTTCGATAATATTTGTAGCATCTTCCTTTCCTCCTATCATTCCCAATTTTTCTTTGCTTTGGTTAACCCATCATACCCTAAACACTTTTATAAACTATGATGAGATGTATCTAAGACCACTGCCTATTTATAAGGGAAAGAATGGAAGAAATCAAGCTCAAATAGACTTCAAAACAAATAAGAAAGGGCAAAAAAAAATTCTTTTAGAAAAATGTGATGGAACCTAATTTTGAAAAAATGATAATTATGTAGAAAATGGTGGTAGAAAATAAGAGGGGTAAGACAACAAAGGAAAAATGCATTGTAGAGGCAATGAAAATAAATTTTTAACATATGCTTTATGTTAAAAAATAAATCATATACACATGCTTTATAGAAAAAGCACATGAACATGCTTAAAATTCAATGTTTAATTTTGCTTTATTGAAAATTTTAATTTTTAACATTTTTTTTATTATTTTAATTTTTATAAGTTCATTTCCCCTTTTTCCTCTCTTCACTATTACCTCTCATAATATACACAGAGACTCCAAATCAAATTCCTTTTAAACCTATAGGATCCTCATCAAGTGTTTTACCTAATTGTATGTTGAAATCTTACCTAAGCTTCACTTATCATAGTCATCCAATTCAAAAGCCAAAACTTTTACAGTATTTTAGAAAATTAGAAAGTGTGATATTTTGAAAACTATAACTTTGATTCTAGTAAGCCAAAGATCAAAATATATGTTTTTGAATGTCTTGGGCATATTGGTAATGTTAGATTTTTGGTAGGAAATCATCTTAAGGTACTTTCTTAATAAATATGATTTATGAAATATTTAATTATAATTAAAATTGGGCTTTAAACACTATTTTGGGTAAGCCTCAAGTTAAAATTACTTCATGAACAAAGTATTATATAATCACAAAAATAAAATATGTATGACTAGATGTGCATAATAAAGCATACATGTATGATGAAGTGTCATGGTTGGTTACATCAATGAGATGCCATCAATGCTATCCTATTGACAGGATCTTGTCAACTTGATCCCATTGATGTAGGGTTTGACTTGTTGATGTCTCCCCATCGACAAGGC
Source organism: Gnetum montanum (assembly GCA_015680685.1). Taxonomy (NCBI): domain Eukaryota; kingdom Viridiplantae; phylum Streptophyta; class Gnetopsida; order Gnetales; family Gnetaceae; genus Gnetum; species Gnetum montanum. The sequence goes on along the minus strand of MNCI01006151.1, from coordinate 1,344,250 downwards.
TTGCTCTTTCACTTATAAATACATGCTCACTACCCACATTTATGACATTCCTTTCATAAGTTGAAGCGAAGCTCTAGCAGTCTTTCTTTTTGAAAGTTGGAATATTTTTCTTAAGTGCATGCACTAGGAGTCAAAGAGTGTAAGGATCTTTATTCAAGCACTATTGTACCTGAGCATTACAGTGTGTGTGGAAATAAAGATGAGCTTTTTGATAAACCTTGCAACACTTCAAAATGCATTAATTATTTCCTTTATGCATTTAATATTTTAAGAAATTTTATTTAGTGCTTTAAGAAATTAAGTATTTAATTAAGCTAGATTAAATAACAATTAATTAAGCACATAAGTATGACCACTTCAAGCATATTCTTAACACTTGGTAATCTCAGTAATGCTTAATGTTCTATAACCTAGTAGCATTAAATGTGTTTAGGATGTGTATGGCAAGTGGAAACATATGATTATGTTAGGATTAGTTAAATGTTATCTAGTTAGATTAAATTAGTTATTAAATTACTTTGTTCATCATTCTTTATTCTTATGCAACTTAGAACATAAAACACAAAAATGATAAAAATCATATACCTCAATTGCACTTAAGCATACCTTGGCATTTCACAAGTGTAGTTCGAAAGACAACAATTACAATGGTTAGTTTCACTTTCTAGAAACCAATGTACTTAGAAGGTTATAAGTTCATAGAGTTTGATTAGATCATATGTGAATGTTTAGTGATTCATATGGTTGGATGTAGGATCTACTCAATGTTCATCATTGGCAATGTTGTCGAGGACTTGTAGTTTAATATGTGTAATATTTAGGACTTACTAAACATTATTTAAGATCAATGGAAAAAACCTTAAAGTCATAATCATTCAAAAAATAAAAATAATAATTATAATTAGAGCATACTAGATTTTTCTTCTAATCTAAAATATCTTATTCTTATAGGCATGATGGATCAAAACTGTTAGTACCCTAAGAATTCAAAGTGGTGTACATTCATCTAGATGACTTTGTACCTAATTTCATCTTCATCTTGCATTAGGATAAACAGCTGCATTGGAGAGACATGGAGGATAACAATGTATTACGGTCCAACTAATTTGTTCCTAAAATGCTGCTCCAAACTCTTAAGAGGTTGGGCATCTAGGATCTTCATGAGAAATACATTATGTAGGACCATGACTATTGGGACTACCATCCAATTGAAACACAGCACAAAAGAGATTGTCACCAAGAGAAGTGTCATGAAGCTAGAAAAGGGAAATTATTCCTATTGAATTAAAAAGATAATTAGGATCCTCTCTCTGGGGCTTCTCAACATGAAGATTCTCCACCCCTTAACTTCAGTGAAGGAGGCTTGAACCCAAATCTGTAGTCCACTATCAACAATCTAGGTTTAGGCAAAAGTCATAGTCAAGGTAGGGGCTCAAGAAAGCATAATTATGATGATAAACCTAATGATCATACCTATGAAGAGCAAAGAGGAGGTGGTAGGAATCATGATGGTGGTAGTCCTCCTTCCTTTTCACCCTCTTCATTTGCATCTTCCTCCTCCTCCTTTGAATCTAATTAAAACCACAAGCGATGAAACCATGATAGAGGTGAATAGTAGGACAATGATATAGGCCCCACCATGATTAAAACTGTAGTAGAGGACATCATAGCCATCATCAAAATCATAATGATGATAAGCTTTTGGTTGTAATTGGAAGGATGTTAAACATTGTAGAGGCAATTAGAATTCCAACTAGGCATGTGAAATGTAGCAGAATCAAGATGTGGGATATGAACAATATCCCTATATTTGATGCAAAAAATAACTTAGATCCATAGACCCATGTTCAAGCCTTTCATGATGCCTCTGCCATTTAGAATGAAGATAACAATTGGCAAAAACTTAAGCTATTTCATAGGATACTCACAAAAGAAGAAGAATGTTGGTACCATTCATTGGAGTTGGAATTAATTCACAAATTAAGTACAATGCTTGAGCTATTTAATGAAAAATATTAGATGTACTTTAGAGTGTCTTATTTGAGAAAGCATATCCAAGGCTAGCATCAAGAAATACATGAACCCTTGGATGTAGGCATGGGAAGGTATTACTCTCTCTTGCAGAAATGTCTTGGCCATGGTTATTATGGACAGGAGCAACTTCCCTATATCATAGATGGGATTTGATCAGAAATGGGCCTATTCCCAAGGGAGATTGTCAAAACTTTGAGCCCATCAAATTCAAAGGCTGATTGAGAAAGTTACAAAAGAAGAAGAAGAATTAAGGAAACATTAAAGTGTTAAAGAATATAACTAGGACCATCCTATTGGAATAAAGGAGGTATGATTCTATGACAATGAGGGGAAGGCACCACTTGATGAAGTGAAAAATCATGCTAATTCAAAAATCTATCCCTAAAATTTTAGCCAAGGTGGATAAAATGTGGGACTATTTGGATGAAAAATTCCAAACTACTCTAAAAATTGTAGAAGAATTCAAAGAGCAAGGTAATGATAGTGATTGTAAGAAAAGAAGGAAACTTGAACATGCCTACCCAAGGGGTAAGGAAAAAGTTGCTATAGCAAAATAGGTTGTGGAGTCAAAATTAGATGATGGTGGTGGATGTGACATCTACCAATATGAACATCGTAAGGGATGTTTCTTTGTTATGTCACACTTATAAGAGTTTGGGGTGTATGCTTTGAATCCTACACTAGCAAGAAGGCAAGCACCCAGAAGATTATCTTATCCTCATGAAAATCCTAGGTAGTTCCACCAAGAATAAGCTTATTATCCAAGTGGAACTCCACCACAACCATATGAGTAGTATTAGTAGTTGCAACATCTACAATCATGGGGGATTCCACCACTAAGGTAGCAATACCCTTTGAAGCAACAATATCCATATGGGTACTATGTTTAGCAAACCATGTCTTTGCATGACTCTTTCAATTATACCTCATTATAACATCACTACTACCCTTCAGAGTATTACAAAATTCATTGCCCATCTCTTAAATGGGAATCCCCATACCCTTATCACCCTCTTCATCTTTTAGCACATGTCCCTCCATCCTCAACCTAATTACCATATACTCCATCTATGTAGGGCGAGATTCCCCCATAGCTATGACATTGTAACACTATGAGGTCTATTAACTTACAACTAGTTCCTCTGTCAAGTGGTTTAGAGCCTATACCTAGAAAAAGGTCATTCTTCTAAACTAATAGCCCTACAAATCCCTAATTACCTTATGCGACTGATTACTATATGTCTTCTTAATCCTCTACATTTATTTCCTTCAAGAACCATTCAAACCAAACACTTCCCAAGATCTACATAGTAATGTTAACCCATGCTATCTCTAGTTAGATCAAGGTTGGAAACCTTTCTAGAAAAAGAGTTAATGTTGAAAGTTCCCTCATCTATTTGCAGATCACTAGAAATGAGCCATGCAAAGCTCTTCTTGATTCAGGTTTTGGTATTAATATGATTTCTCATGAAATGTACAAAGCTTAGAACCTATCTTCTCTTAAGAAGATCAACATTTGTTTAGAATTAATAGATCAGTCCATCACTATTCCCTTGGGAGTATTGGAGGACTTTGTAACCAGTATTTACGGGTGGTCCTATCCTACCGATTTTCTAGTGATCAAGGTTGATAACTATAAGGGGGACTTTCCAATCATTATGGGAAGGGATTGGTTAAGCTTTGTTGATGCATGAATGGACATTAGATATCTTTCTCTAAAAATATCCAAGGAAAATTCTTTTGAAAAGATTAAGAAGAATAGAGTTCCATGCATCATGTGCAGTCATACAGGGTGAAAGTATGTGTAGAAATTATGGTCTATCAAAAGAATATCAATCAAATCATGTAGACAATGTGCATATGAATCTAAAATCTAAAAGTGCCTATATGTAGGAACCAAAAAATAGGAGGATACTCAATGGCTGATAGTTGATCCTGAAAGTATTACACTTTTCATGGAACTGACTAAGAGCCTAGCTTATGCCTATGTTGAAGGAATGGATGAGCTAGAGCAAGTGCATTCCTAGCTATCTAATGATAAACCTAATGATACTTATTGGGGAGAGTTGGAAATCCCTAAAAATTTTAAACATGAGTCCTTAGAGTTGAAAACTCTACTTTTTGACATGTAGTACGCATTCCTGAACAATGGTAAGCTAGTAATAATCAATGTCATCCTTGATCCTAAGTAGAAAAAGATGTTGTTGAATGTGGTTAACTAATGGCCAACAACCTTTTTCTTGGTAATATCTTGAACTTACTACAATTGATCCTTGGATATGCTAGCATCATATGTATCTTGATCTATCCATAAAGCCAAAGAGGTAGCCGTAGTGATGGTTGAACCCTAAATTGATGTAGATAATCAAAGAGGAAATTGAGCTCCATAAGATGAGGTTCATCTATCCAATTAAGGATAGCAAGTAGGTTAGCCCACTTGTAATTGTGTCAAAGAAAGGTGGAAAGTGGTGGGTCTATATTAACTTTAGGTTGTTAAACATGGCAACCTACAAACATCATTTTCCATTTTCATTTGTGAATGAAGTGTTGGATACTATCTCTAGGCATTGTTATTACAGTTTTCTAGATGATTATAGTGGCTATAACCATATTTCGATTACACTAGAGGATTAGGACAAAACACCATTCACAAGTCTCTGGGAAACTTTTGCATACAAAATGATGCCTTTTGGTCTATGAGATGTTCTTAATACATTCCAATGCCTTGTCCTTAGTATTTTTCAGCAATAGATTGGTAGCAAAGTAGAAGTTTTCATGGATAAATTATCCACCTATGATGCTACATTTGGGTAAGCCTTAGACCACCTTGAGTAAGTACTTAAAAGATGTATGAAGATCAATTGTTTGTTCAATTGGAAAAAGAGCCATCTGATGATCCCAAAGGGAATTATGTTGGGGCATAGAATATCTCAAGCAGTGATTGAGATGAACCTTGAAAAGATTAGGATCATCCAAGGAATAACTCACCGACCAAAACTTTTAAAGGATGTTTGGTCATTTCTTGAACACATTGGTTGCTACCAACAATTTGTAGAGAATTTTTCTAAGATTGTTAGAATGTTGGTGGAGCTTACAAAGAAAGATGCTCTATTTTTCTAGACCAGGAAATGTAAAAAGACATTCCAGTAACTTAATAAGAAGCTGATAGAAACTCCAATTCTATGAGCACCAGATTGATCTAGCCCATTCGACATCATGACAGATGCATCAAAATATGCTTTGGGAGTTGTGCTCATGTAGTTGGATGATCATAAACATCCTTATTATATCCAGTGTGCAAGCTAAAGCATTGTGGATGCACAAGTTAACTACATCACAGTAGAGAAAAAGCTAATGCTTTGGATAAATTTAGGCACTATGTGCTTAGATACAAAGTACTTATGTACATTGATCATATTATCATTCACTTCCTCATGAACAAACTAATGATGAACCCTTGTGTCATATGATGGCTAGTGATCTTACAAGATTTTGATCCTACAATGGTAGATTGAAAGGGAAGTGAGAACATGATCGTTGATCACTTGTCTCAGTTACAATGGAATAACAAATAGAAGAGCATGCTTTTCAATTAATTTCCTAATGAACTCCTCCTTACTGATGCAATAAATGAACAAGTGCTTGCTAAACCCAAATGGCATGATGACATGATCATTTATCTTCTTACTTAGAAGATGCCATAAGTTTTGGATCATCAAAAGAAACAATAGTTTCATCATCAGGCCAAACACTTCATAAAAGTCAATGAACACCTTTACAAAGTGTGTGTCAATGGCTTGGTTCACTGATGTGTTCCTAATGTTTATAAACTCTCACTCTCTAAGATTCTCATGAGGGCACTTCTAGGGATCACTATATAGGGAGACACATAGCCATTAAGACCCTAATGGTAGGGTATTATTGGCCAACAATCTTCAGGGATGCCCACCAATCCATTTTCTCTTGTGAATGTTTTCAACAGGATGGTGAGATAACCACTCAAATGGAGGAGCCTTAGTAATGGATCCAACCCCTTGAATCCTTTGATATTTGGGGCATAGACTTTATGGGTCCCATCATGCCCATCTCAAATAGAAAGGCATACATAATATTTGTTTTTGTCTATTGTATGAAATAGGTATAATTAGCAACCATCATTGACTGCTTGGTTTGTATAATAGAATATTATAAAAAATTTGAAGTGCCATGTGCACTAATTTCTAACAATGGTACTCATTTTATAGGTGCTACTTTTTGCAAGTTCATGCAATAATTGGGGGTTGAACATAAACTAACAACACCCTACCACCACCAAGCCAATGGTCAAGCAAAGGTTACCAATAGGAAGATCACCAAGATCTTAACTAAAACAATTAGCAAATATAGAAGAGACTAGGGAAAAAAACTTAATGATGTCCTCTGGGCATACTACTTAACATGGAAACTCCCTATAGGCTACTCTCCCTATTAGCTAGTGTATGGAAAACTTCCAAATCTTCCTATTTAATTCAAAATTTGTACACTTTCAATAGCATGTGTCCTTGAGCTTGAGCTTAGCCTAGCAGAAAAAAAAGATTGATGAGAATCAATTGGTAGCCCTATCTTTGAATAGAGTACATAAAGCATTCAACAAAAAGCACCATGACCTTAGGATAAGGAAAGTAAAATTTTAACCTAGAAACATCCTTTACTAGAACCACACACATGTACCTTAATGAACTAAGTTCCAAACATTGTGGAAAGGGCCTTACATCATATATAAAACCTTTACTTTTAGGGCCATGTTAATTTACAAACCTAAGAGCCCAAACAAGAAGTATTTTATCAACACACAACAAGTCAAACCTTTCCATGAGCCCAAGAAAGCTAATGAAAGCAACACCTCCTCAGATGAATGACCTTGCTCAATTTTTTGGATCTCCTCCTTTCAACTTAATCATGGAGGATATGGCCATCCATACTAATTATTAAAGTGGATTCTTATTTTTTCTACCTTTTTCATTCACAATTTTTTGTTTTACACTTAGTTTTTACAATTTTCTTTGTTTTATACATTTTTGTTTTACACATCATTATTTTTCCAATTTTTGTTTTACAACATTGTTAGTATGCTTTATCTTTCTTGGATATTTTATAATTTCTTCTATATTTTATTTTATTTTGGAAGAATTTTCTTATTATTTTTCTAATAAAAATGATTTTTTGCCAACAAGACACATTGATGCTATAGCTATTTGCTAATGGTGGTTTGTACTTAATGTGTTTTTATTGCTAATTTCTAGTTTTTATTTTTGAATTTTGATGACTAATGAGTAAGATAAAGTTTATTTTTCATGGAATAGGTAGTGAGTCCACATCATCCACCTATCCACCAACTCTATGGCCTTCCTAGTTTTGGAAGTATGAGGTCCATTTTTCATTAATAAAACTTGAACAAACTTGTGACCTTGGTATTTTCCAAACTTGGGAAAGATTCAAAGGTTTGAAAAGGGTGTGACTTTAATGGAATTCAATACTCTTTGTTCATTTCTACTTACTTGAGTGCAATTTTTTTTTCCATGGATTTCTTACCATTTCATTTTGACCAATAACAGGAAGTTGAATAATTCTTTGCATGGTGTGGTTCCCATCCAAAAATCCATAAAAACATAAAATTCAAAAAAAGTAGAAAAAAAAGACATGATGAAAATTCAAGGCACACCCCATAGAAAAAATAATGAGCTACAAACACTAGTAATAAGACTAGAAAGATATGTTACCCATGCCTAAAAGTCCCCTATCACCAAGGTCCTTTCTCCCTTCCTACTTCTTTCTCTTCTCTAATAAGGAATAGTTATTATCTATGGGAGCATTCTTGTGTTTTAAGAGAGTGGTTTGGTCCTGCACCGATACTAAAAGTGGTTGATTTTGATCTAGACTAAGGATGAATTTTATCAAGTCATTTAACAATAGAATCCATGAGGGACTTCATGTGACCATGATTGGGAATTTCATTCAATTCTCTATCATTCATTAATGCTTTGTAGAATGTACCTCACTACTAGTTTCCCATGTTTTTGTCCAATTTCTTCATTTGAAGCTCAAAATTCTTAACTAGATTCTTCCAAATTTGATTTTTAACTTTTCATCATCATTAATCAACTATGGAACCCATGGACTCCTTGATTGAGGTTATGCAAGGGAAAAAAGAGCATGAGCCTACTATGGGGAGGATCCACTTACATATCTCTTGGTTGAATTAGTTAAGTTCCTTATCCTTAGGCATTTTGCTAATCAAATCTTTCATGTGCCCCATCGATGCATCCGACTATGCACTCCTTAAAGCATTTTTCTCTAAAATTTCATAATCAAAATTTCTATTTTTGTTAAATCCAAAATCCTCTTCTAATATTTTCATCATGCTCATAGGCTTTTTGACTCTCTGTAGGTTCCAAACTCATAACAAAACTCCTTGTATTTTTTAAGATATTCAAGTGAAAAAAATTTACACATAGGCTCCATAAATAGGTTGACATAGGGGTCCACCTACCTATAAATAGGTGGTAAAACATAGCATTTTTACATTTTCTCATAAATAAGGGGGGATTTTTGAATTTTTCAAAGGCTAGAAGCTTCCAAGAGCCATATCTTCCTAACCATTTGTTCGATTCACTCCGTTCTTTGACCTTGTAACTACTAGTGGTAAGCTTTTCATCATGGGGGCCATGAACCTTAAGTTTTTGATGAAATTTTTTTTGAAAAAATTTCTAACTTCCACAAATGTTTAATAAGAAACCAACATTAAAACATCAAATTATGAAAGTTAAAACTTTCCAACAAGCTCTAGTAACATTCTAAGCTAAAAATCATCAAAATAATGATAAAATAATCAATTTTCCATGGTCCAAACTTAGCCTAAAGTGTAACCACCCAATGAGAAAGGTACTTAAATGTTATAAGTTACATATAAGTTACACATTGAATGCTAATCCTTAGTTATGTTGTGATTGTAGATGGCACCTTATAGAAAACACACATAGGAAGGAGGACTATCCCAACCAATGGACAAACAATCAAGAATGGGAAGGGGCAAAGAATAGCCCCATGAGCAAGTAGAGATCCATGCCATGGGACCTCTTCAAGAGGAGTCCAAACTAGAAACTATTTGAAAGATTTTTAAAGAAGCTACTACAACAAAATGGTCTCACTGAGATAAGGCACTTCAACCTAGACTGAACCTTGAGGTGAAATTAATAGAAGCTTTCCTTAGGTAGATCACAAACAAGAAGGTCTAGAAATCCATAGTTCAAGAATTGAAATTTAGACCTTTCTTGAAGTTCACACATCTAGAAGTTAATACCCAATTGTAGAACTTTCCCATGTGGTCCATAGTTGCTTTGAGCAGGGACTGGTAGATGGGAGAGACATACTTGTTTTGGAATAATTGGCAAGCTACTTCAATGGTCAAAATCAAGGACATCTTAGTATCCTACTTAGTGAAAGCCAGTACAAAAGTCCTTGGGTTATTAGAAAATTAGAAACATTTTGATGAAATTCCCATGTAGGTAGATCCTAGTGTCAAGAAGGAATGGACATATTGGTATTATGGAGTTGATCATAAGGAGTTTGGTGCAATCACCATGGTGGAGTGATGAGTGGCTAGGTACCCTTACAATCAACCATACGAAATGAGCATAGCATGCACGAGCTAGTCAAACTCAATAGACTAAGTGCCTAAATGCCGCATGGAACACTTGGGGTTAATCATTCTTTGTCTTCCCAGACTTGTTGTTGTCACAGTGTATGGTTAAGTAAGTCCGTGGTATATGATGTTTTTGGTCTTTTCTGGTTTTTCTCCTATGCTAAAGGGTGAAGGGTTGAGAAAGCTAACTAACTCTAAGTAAGGATGTAAGTCTAAATTAACTAGCATCAGCATCCATTCCCACTTACCGTACACACCTTGAACTATGCAACTGTGGCTACCAAACGCTAATCGTTACTGGGATCACCACACATAACGCACGTGCTCGAAGTGGTCATACTAAGGCACTTAACTAGCCTAAACATGATGAGCAACCGATTCCTTGACTAGCCGTACACACCTGTAGATGCTCGTAATCAAGTCATACTCATCCCGTATTCTAGGAGTTGATGGTGAGAGAGACTAATCGTGATGAGTAGCTGATTCCTTGGTTAGTTGTACATATTCGTCAATGCTTGTAACCAAGTCGTACTCATGCCGTGCTAATGTAGGTAATAAATAACATGAAGGAAATAACAAATAATAAATCCTATTCCATGCACTACAAGGTTTATCCACAAAGCTCATCTTTATTGCCGTACACAACTTGCATTTAGGTACAAAGCTGATCGAATAAAGATCCGTTCACTTGGGGACTCCTACTGCGAGCACATGGAAAATATTCTATCTCTGGAGTGATCAAACTACTAGAGTTTCCCTACTTTTAGCCTAGGATGGGAAATGAGGGGAGTGCTTCCTCTTATTTATAGATTTGGCAGTGGACCGTGATGGAGCATGTGTAGCCATTAATGGCACAATCCACATCGCCTTCACGATAGGGGACCAACACCCCATGTTTGTAATCTTTACAATCATCAACAAGATTCCAAACTACAACATGATTCTAGGTAGGACTTGGCTAGTCCAACTAAGGGCCATCTCCTCTCCTATCCACTAGGAAATCCACCTTCCATATGAAGGTGGTCAAGTTATCATCCATGGTGATGACGCTTCATCTATGACTATCCACAACATAGACATGGTGCAAGTTTTATAAGAAGAGTTTCTTGGTGGTAAACCTATAGTAACCAACGCAACACTTAAGGCTAACACACCCGAAGAAGTGGTTGAAGCCGACAACCCCCCAGAGGATCCTAAACCTTGCATGCTCCCTAATCCATGCCTGGTTAGGAAGCAACTACATGACCAAGACTTTCCCTTGGCTAAAAATGTGGGTGCCTACCTACCTTTGCCACCACTTGCCATGCATTTTTAACTTTTGTTGACATTATACTAGCCTATGCATTTACATTTTGGTTGCTTACTTAGATCACACATTTTGCTTTGTTTACACATTCTTCAACTTGGTTTACACATTGTTTTAAAAAAATAAAACTACAAAAACTCATGGCCCAAAAACGCCTTAAACTAGCATACATCCTAGAATGGCCTAAAACTATCACCTTTTGCATTGCTTTTCTTTCATTCATACGTTTTAACTCTATGTACAATAGGTATCGCTTGATGTTGTTTTCTTCCTAGTTGATTTTTGTAGGATCTTGCAAACACACAGCATGACCATGCATGCAGCATCACACCTTACACAAGAAAGGTAAGCATAGATAGTCCACTAAGACTATAAACTGGCACAAATAGTCCTAGAATCATGACTTAAAACTGATAACACAGAAAATTCCTAGCATCATGACTTAAAACTAATACCACAGAAAAGTCCTGGGGTTATGACTTAAAATGGATACCATAGAAAAGTTCTGGAGTCATGACTTAAAACTGATATAACAGAAAAGTCTTGGCATCATGACTTAAAACTGATACTACAGAAAAATCCTAGAGTCATGACTTAAAAATGATACCACAGAAAATTCCTGGCATCATGACTTAAAATTGATACCTCAGAGCTCTTTCTGGTATGACACTAAACTACCATATCTATCTACCATGATGTGAAACTAGCATCCAAAGTCCACTAGGATTATAAACTGGATTGCCTCTTCATAGTCTACCATGACTATAAACTAGCAATGGATCATCTGCTATGACACTAAACTAGTGCACTCCAAAGGGTTATGACGTAAAACTAATCCACAACAGTCCACTAAGACTATAAATTGGTAACATCATTAATGACCAGGCAAAATTTGAAAAGATATGTTGCTACTATTGGCTGTACATGTTCCACAAAGACTTGCTACACAATTTGTGTCATGAACACTAATGATCCTGATGTTGTTCATAATTCTATTTGCTTTGAAAATTGCATGTGGTGACTCTATCTCCTAGTTTAAAGTGCTTAGTTAACTGATTCATTTGTGTTTTTCTTGTCCTCTTGGAGTTGTGTTTGTAGGATGACACTCCTGAGGCATTCGTACATAGATGCACTTCATCGTGACAACAAGGTATCACATTCTTCTAGACGCACATAACTAGGTTAATCAATCTATTCATAAGTACATTCTCAATTCCTGATATATCCCCTATTTTCCCATCATGTCCCAATTTTCCTATTCAATTACACCCCTGGATACATTCCACTCAATTCAAAACTCTTGATACACTGTTGCATACTATGACTATCTAAGCAGTTGTGATGCAAAACATAGTACACAGTACATGATGCAAAATGTAAGCGCTCCAACACTAGCACGACACAAAAAGCAAGCTCTTTCAAAAAGATCGAGAAAAGAAAAAATAAAAGAAAAGAAAAAGACAAAAGGAAAAAATACAAAGGAAAAGAAGGAACAAAAAGGAAAAAGAATGAAAGGGTCAAAGAGCAAAATGCATGGAAAAGGTCTTCATGACCCCATTGACATCATAAACCATAGACTATTGGCTATTCTCATACAAGTCCCAGGTGAGAAGGCAATTGTCCTGAAAAATAGTTATGCTTATGTCTCAAAAGAGATCATGTTGCACATCATCGTGTGGCTTTGGCTATTTACAATGGGCCCCATAAACATTCTATAAGAGTCTCGTTTCTCCAAAGAATGAACCTCCTACATCTTGGCTCCGAGTCTGCTGAATGCTGGCTATTGACAAGGACCAAAGATATAGCTCATTCACATGAGAGCATTTCCTCTCCCATAATCCTAGTAGTAATTATAACCCTTGACCCACTCCTAATTTCCCTAGTTACAACCACTTCCCTTACATCTTGAATTGCACCACCTCCCCAACCCTGTGTAGTTTTGAAAATGGAGCAATGACATCTAGCCAAGGGCCAACAGATAATGCTTGGTACATGGTTGTTCATGGTGTTTTGCATTTCTTTGTTGATGCCTCTTAGGTGGATTCCTCTAGATGTCAACAAAGAAGGGCCAATGAAACACCATTAATTTCAGCCTAACATTGTGAAACAAGAATGACTCAAGCCCTTTTGAGCTTTCAGGAGGCAAAATTTGGCTAAGGCATAGAAACCACGCTAAGCTAAATCAAGCTAGCTTGCTCATCCAGTCAAGTTTCAAGCTTACCCATAGCGTGAACAACTCTTGGAGTTTCAAAACTGAGCCAAAACGATCTAATCTATAGTGTGCAAGTCATCTTAAGAGCATAGCCTTGACAACTTCCAGTCCCAACTTTTGGAATGCCATATTTTAGCTCAAAATTACAAGTTTTTGTAAAGATTTCACATGTCATGGTACAATTCATGCTAAAGTGTGACTGCAGTGTGACCTACTCAAAATGGTTCCAAACAAGTCACATCCATGCTCAAATTCCAAGTTTCAGATCACTCTTGGGATCAACTATAGCTAGACAGCAATTGCACTCAAGAATCAAGCTTAAAAATCATAATTTTGAACAAAATACATCATTTTTGAGTTATGCCACATTGCATGTCATGTTGTAGCCATGTTGTAGCGTGACTCCAGTGTGACCTACCATAAATAGCTTGAAACAAGGCACTTTCAGGATCAATTCATCAATCATAGTCAAGCAATCCTTGCACCTTAGGAATCAAACTTTAAAGTTTGAAATTTGATGAAAAATTGCAAGTTTCTATTCACTCACATTGAGGTCACGCTACAGTGTGAGTGTAGTATGACTGTAGCGTGAGTGCCATGTGTGCACGCTCAAGTCATTATGAGACAAAATCAACTCACATTGGAAGTTCTTGTCAAGCAAAAATACTTCAAATGGCCACAAAATCACTCGAGTTGACATCCTGTAGTGGTTAAATCAAAGATCCAAAAGTTTCAAATGAGCTAGAGCCAATTTCTCTTGTTGTACATTGTAAATTTTGATTTGTGGGCTTGTTAGGCCTTCACGGTCCAAATTGTATATGCTTCCATGGGCTTGAGTAAGCCACACATTGTAAGATACGATGAACTTGGTCAAAAGTGTAGCTTGCCCACACACGTCCAACTCACGCATAGCTACCCATTGGACACGTGTCACTAGATCCAGTTTCCTCTCATCTCCCAACTATTAATTCCATTCATGAATTTCGCACCCAAGCCCAGGCAAATCCTATAACTCTCATCTCAATTCACATAAATGGGGTTGGAAATTTGTCAGTTAAATGGCTTAGGAAACTCAGACCAGTGATCCTTGGGTGCTCAGCACACTCTGACTGATAGCATCCAAGCACTTCTGAAACACATCACATCACATCACATCACATTGCCCTGGGGACTAGCGCTTCACCTACCATCTACACGTGCAACTACACTTTGATTGGTGCACATCTTCTCTAATAAATACAATACAATTCATTTTGCTAGCAATTTATTCTAGTTACTCTGTGCTTTACATTTAGTTTACGTTTGGTTTATGTTTTATTCACAATACAGTTTCTGCATACATTTTTGTTTATATTTTATGAGCACTGTTTATGTTTTAAAGACATCAGTTATGATAACCCCAACACAAGCCATAGTTTACACTCGAGGAAGTCCTTCGTTGATTTGTGTGCAAACCATCCAAGGCAATCTATGTTCATTCCCTTTTCCAGCTTGCCCTCAAGCCAAGGTAGGATCAACTGTGCCTTTCCAACGATCTTTTGGTGTTCATTTTCCCTTCTAGCCTTACACCAATGATTTAGGTTAGTACAACATCTAAGGCAACCAATGTAATGCATAAGTCTAACACACTTGAATTAGTAATTGAAGCAACTAGTCTCCTAGAGAGCCCTAGGCCCTACACATTCCCTAATCCAAACAACATTAGGAAACAACTACCCAATCAAGGCACTCCCTTGGCTGAAAATGCACTAGGTGCCTACTGACCCTTTACTTCCACTTGCCATGCATTTTTTACTTTTTTTGGATCACACTAGCCTATACATTTACATTTTTTCCTACTCACATAGATCATGCATTTTGTTTTGTTCACATGTTTTTTGCTTTGTTTATGCATTCATTAACTTAGTGTATGCATTGCATTTGAAAAACATTAAAAACACTTAAAAATCATAAAACTAAAACAAAAAAGAAACACATGGTCCAAAATGGCCTTAAATTAACCATGGCCTGAAATGGCCAAAAACTAGCAACACTCGATGACCTAAAAAGGCCTTAAACTAGCCCATGGCCTCGAATGGCTTTAAACTAGCAACCTATGCCCTACCATGACCTTAAATTAGTAACGTATAGCCCAAAATGACCTTAAACCTTCAACACCTTTGCAATGGCCCAAAACTAGCAACACTTGATGGCCCAAAAATTCCTTAAACTAGCCCATGGCCTAGGATGGCTTTAAATTAGCAACCTATGACCCACCATGGCCTTAAAATAGCAACGTATAGCCTAAAATGGCCCAAAAATAGCAACACTTGATTGCCCAAAATGACCTTAAACTATTGTTGCAACATGGAACGACCTAAAACTATTGCTCTTTGCATTGCTTTCCTTTCATTTGTGCATTTTAACTCTATTTATGATAGGTGCCACATGATGTTGTTTTTCTAGTTGACTTTTGTAGGATCTTGTAGGCACACAACATGAATACACATGTAGCATTGCACCTCACATAAGCAAGGTAGCACTCATCTACCATGAGGAAAAAAACTAGCACAGACAATTTGTTATGACTATAAACTAGTGTAGCAATCTATTATGACTATAAACTGGCACAGATCATTCTTAGGTCATGATGTTAAATTGGCATGGCATCCACCATCTTCTATGATGTTAAACTAGCATCCAACAATATACTAAGACTATAAACTAGCACATCATGGTCTGCTAGGATCTTAAAATAGGTTCACAGTCTACCAGGACTTCAAACTGGCATGTTGCTGATCTTTTGGAGTACTTGTCATTGGTGAAACCCTTGGGGCACTTGAAGCATCATCGCCTTCCATCACTCTATTGATCTTTTGGAGCACTTTCCATCGATGTAGCCTTTAGAGGACTCATAGCACATTGCCTTAGTGCTTTCATTAGCTTCTTGAGCACTTACAACTAGCATAGCATCTAATGCATTTGTAGCATCTTTGCACAAAGCACTTACAACATCTTTAAATCTATCATTTGATTTGCATTTCATGTTGTGTGGTCTTCTTATTTTTTTGGAGTTGTGTTTATAGGATTAAGCCCTAAAGAAAATTATGCCTAGATACTTCTCATCATAGTAGCAAGTCCCCACATCACTTTGATGTGCATAATTGGAGTATTTAAGCCACTTAAGAGTGCAGATCCCCCTCATCCCATTACAGCCTATGCACATCCACTCCTTCATTCCAATAGCCTCTCATCCCCTACATAATCATGATTGCACATCCCTCTAAAGCATATGTACTATGATGCATATGGCATTCTCCTCATATCAATCATAGAACCCATGGCAAATGTAACATAACTCATCCCATGGGGAGCCTCTGTTGGCTAGTCATAGCACAAGTGGATGTAATGCAACTCAGCCCTAGAAGGAAACACCTATCCTATAGATACAATTTGGTTGCATCAAAATTAAGCCCATCTACTTGATGGCCAACTTGCAGCTAGCATTCAATAGTAAGGCAAACCCAATGAATTTTTGCCTCCTAGCAAAGAAAAAAAGCAAAGAAAAAAGCAAAAAATCCAAAAAAGAAAGAAAGAAAGAATGGGAAAAAGCACATCTCGAAGCAAATTGACAACATTGTAATTTCACAAATGGCCCAGCCTTGAGTCCACACCCTGACTCTCTCATAAGCAGTTTGATGAGAGGTCAACATTTTAGGAGCAAGCCACTTCATTCCATGGTCACCATTAGTCATTCTGACTAGGCATCTTGCATTAGGATATACTATTTGCATTTTATTTCCTCTGATTGCATTTCATCTTCCTAGCACATTTCCTACACAGTTTGCCCCAGCATACCCCTTATCCACAACACTCTTGAACATTGTGGAATGACATCCAATCTTGTACCAACTAGCGATGTTGGTGCCAAGGTTGCTATGGTGTTTTGTGATTCTTTGTCAATGTATCTTGGGCCACTCTTGCATACATCAAAAAAGAGTAGCCAATGAAACACCACAAAAATTTTGAGCTTCAACATCTCAACTGCAAATTTGGCTAGGTGTCAAAATGGTAGCACCTTACCCAAATTTTTTTGAAGTGTTAAAATGATGAAACTTGTTGTAGAATTTTTCTAAGTATTGTGCTATGCTCAAGAGCATAGCTAGCATAGCCAACATAGAACACCATTTTTGCAAAAAATTTTCTAACTACTAAGTTACGCATCCCACATGTAACATGGGGTGAGTGTAGCAAGTTGCAAAAATTTTTCTAAGTGTTGTGCTACGCTCCCATTGCCCCTACTATGCTCTAGAGCTTAGCTAGCACAACTAGCATAGGACACTAGTTTTGCAAATATTTTTTCTAACTACTAAGTTATGTGGCTTGTGCATAACAAGGGGTGAGTGTAGCAGCTAGAGTTAGAAAATTTTTTGAACCTTTTCTAGTCACCTTTGGACTTAGAAACATTTTTGAAATTTTCTTGTAGTCCCACCTACTGCATTGCAACATAGCACTCAACCCACATTTTGGGCTAATCCTACCCCTATAAATATCCATGGAACACCAACATTTTTGGGGTTGGCAATTGACACTTTCATTTGGCATTTGGAATTTTGGCATCTTGGCACATAGCTTTGTGGTGAATTTACCTAGGACACATCACACTAGCAAAGAGGCATCCCTGCATCATGGTACACCACGGTCCTATTGCAGCCTTGCACCACATGGTACATCACAGTCTCATTGCAACTTTTCACTACATGGTACATCATGGCCCCATCATAGCCTTACACCACACAATACACAGTGGCCTCATTGTAGCCCTGCACTACACAATATATCGTGGTGGCCAACCCTACAGGCATGGTTCATTACAATAAGCACTAGACTTCACGATCTGACACCACCGAGACGGTGACTATGCTTCCATTGTAGCTATTGTACATTGTGTACCTTCTAAGATCCTTTTGGAGTTAACTCCACTCCTATTTGTGGTGATGTTCTATTTCTCTCTCAAGTTTCTAGCATTTTCTTACATTTTTCTTACATCTTTTCACACTTTTTCATGCATTATCACACTGTACTATGCTCAAGTGATAGTCTCCATGGGTTGACACCCTTTTTCTATTCAAAACCCTTAGCTACACGTACCCCATTCTATGGATACACTCTAACTTAGCACCATGAAATGTTTCTTTGACCCTTAGCACAATTTTTGTGTTGTTTGCATTTACATTTTGGCTAACCATGGAATCCCTTAATTGCACCCACTACCCTAGTTGCAACCGGCAAAGTCCATATTCAATTAAAAATACCATTTAGTGTGCTTCGCCTCTATTTCTAGCAATTCCCTCACATGAAGGCAAGGTTAAGGCTATGTGTCCGTTGACCCCTTGGTGATTCTAGCCACCAACAATCATTACATCTCCTATTGTAGAAAAAGTGATTAGAATGATCAAACCTTTGAGAAGTTTTTTATGGATAGGAACTTCTATTAATGGAGTAACCTAACTCCTTGGAGATTCCTTTAGATGGGATGAAGGTTGTACAGGTTCTTCTTTTTGAAAATAGCATCCAATTCCACTTTTAT
The DNA here is from genome assembly GCA_015680685.1 of Gnetum montanum. Lineage (NCBI taxonomy): Eukaryota > Viridiplantae > Streptophyta > Gnetopsida > Gnetales > Gnetaceae > Gnetum > Gnetum montanum. The sequence goes on along the minus strand of MNCI01006151.1, from coordinate 1,325,448 downwards.
TTTGTGGACTTCTTCTTTGTCCAAGAACCATTCAAAGAGATTCTTTTCCTTTAACTAGCCTCTCATTCACAAGCTTTACATTTGCAATTTCTACCTTAGCCTACTTGTAAGACAAGGTTAGCTTTTCATTCTCAATCATTAGGTCTAAGATTTATTTTGTAAAATCAGAAATTGTTGTATAATGAGGAAATTTCTTGAGCCTTTGTTTTAACTTGCTTGTTCAACTTTGTAAAATGATTTTGAAAATTTAAAAGTTCATTACACAATAAATCAAACCTCTCATCCCTATTAAGTTCATCATTAGAGGTGTCAACATCATCATCAATGAGAGCCATATAGACAGGGTATGATTTCTTTGCATCATCCACCACTTCTTCTTCACTTTGCTCTCCATCATCCCAACTTGAGTAGAAACTTTTCTTGATCATTGCTTCATAATTTCTGTACTTTCATTGTAACTTGCCATTACTAGAAGATTCAGAGATCACATGGCCTCCTCCATCACATACCATGCATTCTATTGAAGAACAATCAAAATTAGAACTTGAAAAATTTTTACTTGTTTCCTTACCTTCGAAGCTCTTACTCATCTCCTTAGTCACATTGGTTAGTTTTTGAATCTTAGCCTTAAGGTGTAAGTTCTCATTCTTAAGATAAAAACATTCATCACTAAGAAATTTAATTTTTATTTTCTTATCATCTAAACCATATTTTATCTCAATTCATAAATTTTGAAAGGAAATAACTTCATGGCAAAATATCCCATACCTTTCTTCAAAGGAAACATCATTCATATTGTTATGAGTTTTATCAACTTTACAAGAACATTTTCCTTTATTCTTGAATGGAAGAAAATGAATGAGAGACTTACATTTATAGCATATATGATATAAGAATTGAGCATAGAAATTTATGAAGCATATCCAGATGTATCTAATGTTGATTTCTCATTCCATGTTCACTCTTGAAGATTGATGTAGAATGTAAGAGTACTAGGCTATGATACCACTTATGGAGTGTTGAACTTAAAATTTGGGAAATGAATAAGTTTCCTAATTTAAAAAATTTTAAGAAAAAGACAACACACACCAAATTTAACATGGTTTCCCAACTTTGGTAGTCCACACTCAGAGGGTAGATCACAAGTACACCTCCAAACTTTGTTGCTCTCAAATGTGGTTTGAAGGATCCACACCCTGTATAATCTTCAAGCCCTACTCTGGAGTGTTGTGCTACAACACCAACCACTCAACCCCACAAGATCCCATTAGGCTGAGAATGTGGTTTCCAGGCCTTAACAAACTTTATAATCTTAATCTCTGCTTTGGAGCATTATACTGTAACACCAATCACTTAATCTTGCAAGATCTTGATAAGATCAAGCAAGATGCCTTCCTACAAGAAGCACATCAACCCCATAGGGCAACAAGGAAGAACAATTAATTACAATGGATGAAATGCAACTTAGTTTACTAATCCTTGTACTTTGACATATATCACACTTTATAATGAACCAATGATGATACAATGAAGAACAACAATGATTACAATCATAGACAAATGATTAGATAATGATTGTACATAATATTGCACATTTCCCAATGCATATGATGTCTTCTAATAGCTATCATGTTTCCAAATCCATCTTGGAAATCATGCAATGGCTAGGAAATGGTCACTAATAGTCATGGAAGACATCTTCTTCATGCCTAAGATGTCTTTCTATGTTTGCCTTCTATTCTAGGAAGATGTCTTTCTAAAATTGGTCTTCACTTAGGAAAAATGTCTTTATCTAGGAAAATATGTCTTTGTCTAATAAAAGACATCAACTATTTTGTAGAGACATGTTTTCTTGTGCTACCTACTAAAAAGAAATCTTTAGTGAGGGAAAGATATCTCTTCTACAGGGGCCAAAAATGAAACTACTTTTTCTGATGCTAGGAGCCTCGAGATGCCTCAAAACAAGTCCCCATAGATCTTATAACCTTCTAGACTCATTAGAATGAGCTAGAAACACTTTGAAACATGCTAAAACACCTAGGAATCATTATTAACAAAAATAGACACATTTTTCTTGAATTCTTTGTAATCATCCATGATCCCTTGAGTCCTTATGATCCCCTATTTTCTTGTGAGTCCTTGAGTCCTTTTCCCTTGCTTCTGTAAACACAACAATAAAAAAAACATCCTTGTACTCCATTTTCCTTAACATTTTGACATACCAAAAGAGAAAAAATTCTATCTGTTTAGTTTCACAAATTAGCACTCCTGTTTTATCAACCTTTAGCTTTATTTATTACATTTACAAAATTATTATAGTTGATAAAACATATCTTTTAACCTTGTTTTTAAATTTTCAATTAGTGTTACTTCATATGCAAAGATTAAAATTCATAACTAATCCACTTTAATGGCATGATTTATAGGTAACTCCTTAATACACTCTTCTATTTCATTAATAAAAATGTCAAAAAATCTTAGTGAAAAAGGATAACTTTTCTTTACTTCTATATTATTGTAAAACTAACAAGATGATATAGTTTTTTCATTCATTAATTCGATAATTATTTCTTTGTATAAATTTTGAATTGAATTAAATAAACTAAATTAAACTTTAAATTGGATAAGTTTGCTTCATAATCATTCTCTCATAAAGAAGTCAAATGGTTTAGTAAAATCCACAAAGCAAATAAATGTTTTCCCTTATTTTCCTTTTTCTTATTCAATGCGATATTTGAGAATAACTAGATGATCTAGTCTAGAATGTTTTTTTTTTTTTTTTTTGTTAATCTCGCTTGTGAAACTACATGTGAATTATTCCTGTTTATCCAATATTATAACTTTTCTTCCAAAATTATATTTAACAATTTTACAAACTAGTTACTAATCATGATCAATTTCTAATTCTTTAAATTTGATTTGTCTCCTTTATTAAAAAATGTAAACTAATGATCCACTTTCTAGACAAACCATTTTGAAGTCATTCATTAAGCATTTTCCAAGTCTTTCTTCAAACTAAGTCGCAACCATATTTTAATAATTTACCATAAAATACTTTTGCATTTATAGCTTTTCTAGAAATTAATTTCTTAATTCTATCTACTACTCCATCATACATAAGTTGTAAACTGTCTTGGAATATGCAACTAGTTATGTTATTTTTCTTGTGATAAAACAAAGTTTTGTAGAATCCTTTTATCTATGCAATGGAAATATCATCTCTTGGAGAAACATTATTTCAAAAAAGTTTTCAAACTTTTTGTGAATCTTACCTTATCATTTACATCATACTATTTTGGTACTCTTTTATAAATTTCTTTTTTCTCTCTCAAATCAATTTCGTATAGTTCTTATTCAAAGATTTTTTATTATAGGAATATTTTATAACTAACCTTGCTTGTAGACATTTTTCATTAAACCATTTCTTCTAACCAATCAACTTTTGTTTTCTAGTAATAATTTTTGCAACATATATCAATATGTCTTCTAATCAATCTTTAAATTTTTTTTATTTTCAACAAATTTTATACCTCTTACTAAAAATATTTTGTATTTGTAACTATAATACATCTTATTTTCTATTATTGGTTATAGTTATAATAAATTTCTTTAATTAAAAACTAGAGAAAATATTTTAGATATTCTATTAATTTATCACCAACCTAAAAGTCAATAATTCTTGGTACATTTTGAGAGGTGGTTAGTAGTAAATCAATACATGAACATGTTTATTCTTTTTCAAAAATAAATCTTGAAATTAATAAAAATGTTTGAATCTCATATAAAATGATAAAATCAAGGCTTTGTCATTATTTTAACATGTACTTTCCTATATAATTTGTTTCAGTAACATCTCATGTTCTTTTCTATCTAGTTATAATGACCACAATCTTGTACATCTATCCATTCTTAATTATTCTACACTATAGAATATAAATTTTCTTAGATCCAATCCTTGCATTAAAGTCACCACATATATAAAATTTGCATTATAATTTAATTTCCAATATATCTTATCCTAAATATTTAAAAGTTTTTTTAAAATTTTATAAATCTAGCTTTCCATAATATGTTACATCCCATGGATGAAAGTACCAAAAAGGAAGGAATATGTGGAATTTTCTCAAAATAATCTTCAACCAAATATGTTACTTATAATCATCAATATTTTCCACTTTAATTACCTAAGAAATATTTTAATAATAGTAATAATATTTTAAGAAGTTCATCTTTGTTAGAACAAAAGTAAAGCATTAGTTCATGATCTCAATTAGTTGAGTAAAAAGAAAAATAATATTGTTTACAAATATCACAAAAGATATGATGAGAGAGAATGTGACTTCCTTTAACATTAATGGGTGTACTAATAATGGATGAATATATTTAGTGAGTGAGGCATTGCTTTATTGAATTAAAGAATGAAGCTTGTAATTTGTAGGTAATATGTTTCATTCCAAATATGTTGATGTGACATATTATTGTGTTATGATTAAGCTCTAGAGTATATTTTGTAAGATATATTTCACATACAAAAACTCTTTTGGTACACAACATGCCCTATCAACTTGTTTTCTTTACTTATTTTGATTATTTATTTAGATGAAAACCTTTAGAAGCAATCTTCATTTATTCTTAACATAGGTAGGAGTCTAATTTGGCATCAAAATCCTCATGGTGGATTGTAGATTTCATTGGCTTATGTGAAAAATTATTTGAAGCAATAGAAGATCATGGGTGATAGTCATTTGCAATGTTTTTATTGAAATTAAAGGTTTCCTTAAGTTGATTTGGAAATATTTGAGATGCCTTTGACCCATTTATATACTAAAGCTAAGTAGAAAATAACATATTTTATTTTTAGTTTTGGAAAGAATAAAAATGAAGGTTTCAATGGTAGGTTTTATGGTTTTGCATGAGGAATAGAATACTGTGGCTTACAATTTTAAACTTCATGGCATCTAGAATTATGTAATTGGAATCCACAGTTGAAGTTATGGGAAAAATATACAAATCATTCTAATAGCTATAAAGTTTAAAGATTCATTTTGGAATATTAAAGAAACCCAGGTTAAGACTAATATTGATACTCTTTAGTCAAAGTTGGATTCTCTTGCATCAAAAATAATAAATACTCACTCAAGATTAGGAGTAGTTACCTTTGCAATTACTAAGAAAATACATGAAGATGAAGAAAGACATGAGAAGATTCATAATTTTCAATTTGTAAGAATCTCTAAATTAAAGGATGAGGATTTTACATAGGTTATGCTAGATTTCTTTACAAAACATGGACATTTCTCTTATCCCAATTATTAGTACATACAAACTTGATCCAAAGGGGGAAAACCTTGATAGATTCTTATTAAGTTTTTTGATTAGCATGGAAAAGAGAAGGTTTATAACAATAAAAGTACCTTGAAAGGACAACATATTTAGATTAATAGGGACCTAAAAAAAGATGTAGAAAAAAGAAAAAAAATAGAAAGAATAATAGGAAGTTAAATAAGCTTGTGCTAAAAGGAAAATTAATTACTTGAACTCTAAATATGTTGCAATCATTAAAGAGAGTGTAAATCCTAAAAATAGGGATATTTTCTTTTATTACCTATGATTTCCTTAATGTTGAAGGTTCATTGGCTAATAAAGATTCATGTTTAGATACTAGTCATTTCTATAGTGATTTTGATATGCTTAATTTTCCTAAAACTTAGAAAGAAAAATATTCTTTGACTATCTCTATTCCAAGATTTCATATTATTTTTATTAGAAATAAGTTTTTTTACAATAAAGGGTACACCTTGTAGAGGTATTATCTATTTAATTAAATATTCCACATATCATTTTCATTAAGATGGACAAAGTTAACAATTGATGAGCAGTGAAGGTACCTGTATCCTCAACCATATGAATCACGAAGCGTTCACGCATGATCTAGTCAAATTCCATGGACTCTATAGTTTTTGGTGCACTAGTTGTCTAAGAAGTGAACCTTGCCCTAAAGGTTTTTCGTTATGTTCCCAATTACGCTTCTAATGTACAAAGGAATGGTTAAGTGTAATTGAGGCATATGGGTTTTATTGTTTTATGTTTTATGTTCTTTGGTACTTAAATAGAGAGATAAAGTATTTTAATGACTAATTTAATTTTACTTTACTAGTCTCTAACTAGTCCTAACATAATTATCTAATCCCATTTTTTGTACACATTGTAAACCCACGTATCCACTACTAGGTTACCAATCACTACGCTACTAGGTGGACCAAGCCATAACGCTACTAGGATTACCAAGCAAATGCATGTTTATGCTCAAAGTGGTCATACTTATGTACTTAATCTATTTAGCTTAATTAATTAACTAATTACTTAAAGTATAATTGGGCTTAATTAATTGCATAGTTACTAAAAAATTAAATGCATAAATAAATTATTAATCTATTCTAAGTGCTACAAGGTTTGATTAAAAGGCATGTCTTTATTGTCGTACACATTAGTGTGGTTCAGGTACAATAATGCTTAAATAAAGATCTGTACATTTTCTAACTCTTACTGTAGGCACTCAGAGAAATATTCTAACTTTCAAATAGAAAAGCTACAAGAGCTCTACTATTTCTATGACTTGATGTCCCATAAACATGACTATGAGCACATATTTATAGTTTTTTCAGTAGGGTTGCATTAACGAGTTGATGTAGTCCCATCGATGGGGCCTTATCGAGGAGGCTATATCAATGAAGGTCCATGGATGTGACACTTTAGCACTCATCATACCTCCAAGCTAGAATGAAAACACATCCTTGAGTTCCTTTACAAAATTGAAAAGGTATGGGACTATTGATTAACTCTTGACATAACAAACTAGCATGACAAAAATAAATGCTCAAGTATACAAATCAACACATTACAAAAATTATGGTGTTCATGACACAAAATTGAACACCATGACATGACAACACAAAATTGGATAGCACATCCTCTGATGGCCTAAATATGGTGGAGATGATCAAATAGTCCTAGGCAGTGGAGGCTCCTGAGGTTTGGAAGGACCTTCACTAGCTTTGGGCATGTGTAGTGGCTAAGGTAGTTGTGGTTATCTTGCTATAGTTGCAACCTCTAGTGGAAGGTGAAAGCCATCCAATAATTTCTTCATCTTCTCCTTACTTTGGGAATCATTCATAGTTCACACAACATCACCAATGTGGGCAGGAATAGGGATATCTCACAAATAGGGCATTACTAGGAACATCTCCTTAATGTTGATAAACTAGGCAGCAAACTGTTTGTCTTCAATATTGCACACCTTAACTACATTTTGCAGCTCTTGGTAGCTATTCATTCTTCTAACCAAGTTCTCTATGGTAGATCTTTGATCAATGTACTTAACCTTAAGAAGATCAACTTCATCATTTTCCATAGAAAGGTTTTTCTTGGTGTCCTTGTGATGCTTGAACTTAGCCTCATACAACAAGTATGAGCTAGCCACCTATTCCTCTAGTTTTGACCATGACCATCTAGTAGTTAACATGGCTAAATTTACATATCAGAGATTAGCAAGCTTCATGTATTCCACCATCTCCTTAATCTACAACTCCTTTATGCAGATTTCCACCTTGTTGTAGGCATCTATCCCATTAACAATAGTTTACCAAACTTATCTTTTTTATTGGAGTTTTTGTAGGGCTTCAAAAACTTTCCCCTTCACAAACTAGATGTGCTTTTCATTCACTTCTTTTTGTAGATCAACCTACTCTCTGTAATGATCTTTAACTCTCTAAAATTTGAGAGCCTCTGGTTTTGGCTACCTAGATCGTAGATTTTTATTAAAGAGCATGAACCTCCTTCATGAAGAGGTTTATATTTTCCATTGCCAATCTCCTTAGTTTTGTATTTGCTCTAGTTAGTTGCTCCTACTATTAATGGATGAATTCTATTAATTATTGTTTATGCTCATCAACATTTCACAAGCAATGGTTCTCTATGGTGTTAATTTTACATTCTCCTTACAAGTCTAATCCAAAGCCTTCTAAATTTTGTGCTATGTAGCCTCTATCAAGGATCTATAGAATACCATCGTTTCAATTGCATGCTCAATCCCTTTTAGTTTAGTGTGAACCTATTTAATAGCTCCATCTTTTGTTAATGTTAGGTTGAGAAATGTAGGGTTAGCAATTTTGGCTCTTAATTTGGAAACCTTAGAAGCCAAGAATATGTTTAGCTCCTTGGTTGTTTTAAGTAACCCTTCCAAGATGATGTTCTTGCCCATTTCCTCTAGTAGCTTCAACTGGGTTGAAGTAATATTGTTTGAAATATCAAAGAGATCTAAAAGTGCTTGCTTGGTTCCCACTAGTTAGTCAAATAGTTCTTTGTGCTATGCTTCATTTATCCTACTGCATGTCATTCCTATAGATTTCTACACATCCTTGAGTGTAGTACTAGTAATGTCTGGTACAAACACTATAGGTGTATTGAGTGTTTTTGCTATTTGATCAACACCCACCTCTACTACTATCTCCTATCCTTGGTGCTACATCATCAATACTATTACCCTCTCACCTTTCTTCAAGCACACTAAGTGGGTTGTAGTGTTCCCAAAGATTTCTAGGAGTGACTACTATTCTACAAGAGATATCATGACCTCTTTGGTGCTAGGATTCAACCTTGTGAGCAATTGTATTCTTTGGGCTAAGAAACTAGATCCACCTCCACCCATCAAGATGATTAATTGATCCACCTCATGTAGGTGACACATTGCTAATTTGTACATAGATGTGTCCCTGTCACTTATGCCTACTTGTTGCTCTTGTTCACTCAAGAGTCATTCTTGGTACTTGTGCAACCATTGGAAAGTTGTAGCATCATCTAGCATAGTTATTTAAGTGGCAGGTGGAGGTGGTGGTTGCTACTCCTCTTCTTGAATGATAGTTGTAGGAATTTCATCTTTCATAATTTCCACCCAATTAGTGATCAGAGCATGCCTAATAGAATTATTCATATAACTTAATATTCCTCCCCTTTGAAAAATTTTTCTGATGAGGCATGGAAAGGGGAATGCCTTTCTTTCATGTTCATTTTCTTTAAATCATTTCTCCATCTCTAGATAGATCCACTATGGAAGGTTGACAGGGAATCTTCCACTTAGAGTAGTGCATGCTTGGGTAGAAAAGGTAGTGATTTTGCATGGCCTCACTATGGGATTGAGGTGGAAGGCCATAATCTTGTAGTGGATTCTCTCTACCAGTGTGAGCATGCCAAACCCCTTATGGTCAACACCATAGCATTGTTGCACCCATTTTTTCTTAATGCTAGGGTCTACCTACATTGGAATCTTACCAAGACTTTCTCCCATTTCTAGCAACCCAAGCATTGTAGTAATGGCCTCCACTAAGTAGGACATTGAGATGTCCTTGATTTTTATCATGGTTCTAGGTTTCCTATTATTCCAAAATAAAAATGTCTATTCCACATACCACTCCCTAATGGAAGTAATGATAGGGCACATGGGAGAGGTCTTCAGTTGGTCCTACTTCTTTTGGTGCTTGCTCTAGGAAAGGGCCAAATTTTAACTCCTAGAACACCATTTTTTGAACCTCACTTATTCTAATTATCAAATTCACCTCAATATTTGAGCTAATGCATCATCTTTGTGGGAGTGTTCTATTGTTTCTAGTGGTTCTATAATTTGTCAAATAGGTTCCACCTCAACCTCTTCCCTAAGAGGACCTGTGACATGGGTTGTAAGTGGTTCTTCTTGGGACTACTCTTGGTCCCTTTCCATTCTAGGCTATTTCTCCCTTTTTTGAGATGGTCCTGCTTCCTATGTATGCTTTCCTTTTGGTGCCATCTATGATCAAAACACATCCATGGATTAGTAGATGCAATGTGTAACTTTAAATTTTCAAATACCTTCTCTCATTAGTCAGTTACACTTTGGCTAAGGTTGAACCATGAAAAATTGATTATTTTATTATTTTATATTCATTATTTATTAATTTTTTGTTATAAATATCACCAAAGCTTATTGTAATGTTTAACTATTCTAATTTGGTATTTAATAGTTGATCTCTTAGTTAAACCTTTGTAGGAGTTAGAAAAAATGGCAAAAAATTTTGCATCAAAAATGGCACATTTGTGGTCCCCACAACAAAGAGCTTACCTCTGATAGTTGCAAGGTCAAAGAATAGAGTGATTTGGATAAACAATTAGGAAGTTATGGGCTCTAGAAGGTTCTAGGCTTTGAAAATTTGAAAAACTCTTTTGGTATTTGTGAAAAAATGTAAAAATTTCTAAGTGTGGTTGTGACTATATATAGAATTTTCCCACCACATCAATGAGGTTCCATATACAAGCCTAGAGGAAAAATTTTGAAATTTTAATATCTTAAAAAATACAAGGAATTTTTCAATGAACTTGGAATCTATGGAGTCCCAGAAAAGCTAAGAATATGAGGAAATCATTGAAGAGGGTCGTTGGAATTTCAAAAATTGAAAAATTTGATGGAGAGTGTATTTACTAAATAAAATATGTAAAGGAGCACATGGTCTAATGTAGAATATGGGTGTACATAAGATTTTTATTGCATTAATGTCTAAGAATAAAGTGCTTAATGAACCCAACCAAGAGAGATGCAAGTGGATCCTCCCCATAGTAGGCACATGCCTTGATTGCCCTTGCATAACCTCAGCCTAAGCAGTGCATGGACCCCATAGGTGATTAATGTTAAATGGAAGTTAAGGCCCAAAAACTAGAAGATTCTACTTGAGAATTCAAGTACATCAGACGAAGATACCGAATTAAGAACATGGACACTGGCAACAAGGTGAGTTACAGATAGCATAGATGGATGATGGAGAAGGTGGGATGGAATTTCAAATTGAGATGATAAGAAGTTTGTTATGGATTTTTATGTTTAAAATTACATGAGAAGATCCATTCTTAGCCTAGACCAAAACCAACCTCTTTTAGTGGCTTTGCTTCACCACTCTAAAACCAATCCATCCCCTCAAGACACAATAATGCACCCATAGAACCATCATGATTCAATAAAGAGAAGAAAAGAGAAGTAGAAAGTAAGAGAGGACCTTAGTTAGATGGGATCATTAGGCATGGGTAACATGTCTTTATAGTTTCATAACCAATGCTTGTAGCCAATTTATCTATCTAAGGGGTGTGCTTTGAATTCCCATCATGTTTTTGTATTATCTTTTTCTTTTTGAATGCGAACTGCACCATGCAAAAACTTTATTTGAATTCAGTAGTTTCATACTAGCTTACTTTAGCTTGTGGAAAGGCTTCACTTATTGGATGTTGACCAACTACTTTTTATTTGGGATCTTAGGTTTGTATATAGTCATGGTCCCATAGGAAAAGGTTTTGTCAATGATATAAGATCCTTGCCTAGCCCCCACTTGCCACCCCACCCCCCCAAAAAAAAAAAAAAACTTTTGGAACTTTATTTTCTAGGATACATGTGTGGGGTTCTAGTAAAAAACCTTATCTCTAGGTTGAAATTTTACTTTCTATATTCTAAGGCTATGTCATTGATTATTCAATGCCTTGTGTAATTCATTCAAGGATAGGGCTACTAATCAATTTTTATCTAGCACCTTAAGGTTGATCAATCTTTATTTTTGTGCTAGACTTAGGTAAGGATTTAGATCATAGGCTATTGAGAGTGTACAAAGATTGGATTGAATCAGAAGCATTGGAAGTTTTCTATACACTAGCTCATAGTGAGAATAGCCAATAGAGAGTTTCCATATTAAGTAGTAAGTCCAAAGGATACCATTAAGTTTTGTACTCTAGTCTCTCCTATATTTGCTGATAGTTCTTATTAGAATCTTTGTGATATCCTTGTTAGTTACCTCTGCTTGACCATTGGCTTAGGGTTGATAGGGTGTTGTTAATTTATGTTCAATCCCCAAGCATTGCATGAGTTTTAAAAAAGTAGCATCTATAAATGAGTTTCATTATCTGAAATTAATGCATGTAGCATCCCAAACCTATTTACAACATTTTGTTGTAAAAATCTAGCAACAACGAATGATGTACAGTTGATGAAGACTGATGCTTCTACCCATTTAGTGTAATAGTTGACTACTATGATGATGTATGGGTTTTTTTTGAACATGGGTGTGACTAGAACCATAAAGTCAATGCCCCATATGTCAAAGGGCTTTGGCATTTGAATCCATTATTGAGGATCCTTCATTTAAGTGATCATCTCACCATCTCGTTGATAGCACTCACAAGATTGGACAAACTGGTGGGCATCCCAAAAGATTGTAGGCCAATAGTATTCTTCCATTAGCATTTTTATGGCCATGTGTCTCCTAGCATAGTGGCCTTTACAAGGGCCTTCATGAGCATCCTGAAAAATGTGCAATTCATCTGTATCATGGACATACCAATAAATCATGCCATCAGTACATATCTTGTAAAGATGTCTGTTGATTTTCATGATGTACTTAGCACAATCAAGAAACTAGTATTTCCTCCTAAATTCCACATCTTGTGGCATCTCTTGAGTGAGAAGGTAAGTGAGGATGCCATCGTACCATTTTTTTCTATAGGTATTTGTTCATTTATTGCTCATATAAAGAGGAGTTCATTTGGAAATTCATCAGAGAGTGGCCTCTCCTTTTCACTATTATCCCATCTTAATTAAGAGAGATGGTCAATGATCACATTCTTAGTCCCTTTATGATCTACCATTATGAGATAAAATTCTTGTAAGATCATCAATCACCATATGATATGGGGGCTCACCATTAGCTTGTTCATTAGGAAGTATATGGCACTATGATCTGTGTGCACAAACACCTTATAGCCAAGCACATAGTACCTAAACTTTTCAAGAACATATACTACTATCATTAGTTCTTTCTTAGTTGTGGTGTAATTCAGTTGTGTACCCATAATGCATTGACTCCTGCAATGGATATAATATGGATGTTTCTTATTGTCCAACTCTATAAGCATAGTTTCCATGACATAATTAGATTTTTCTGTCATTATATGAAATGATCTAGACCAGTCTGGCACCTATGCAATTGGAGTTTTCATGATTTTTTCTTTTAGTTGTTGAAATTCATGTTCACTTTCCTTGGTCTAGATGAATGGAACATCTTTCTTTGTATGTGCAACCAATATATTTGCAATGTTAGAGAAATTATCTATGAATTACCAGTAGTAGCCAGTGTGTCCAAGGAATAATCAGACATCTTTGACTATCTTTGGTTAGAATATGATTTCTTGGATGATCGTAATCTTTCCTAGGTCTATCTAAATCCCTACCTGAGTAATTTTGTGCCCTAGTACTATTCCTTCTTGGATCATTAAATGGATTTTTAACAAATTAAGCTTAAGGTTTGTTTCAACACATCTTTCTAGTACTTGCTCAAGGTAGCCTAGGGTTTTCTTGAATGTAGCCTTGTAGCTAAAGAAGTTATCCATGAAGACATCTATCTTGCTACCAATTTATTATTGAAAAATACTAAGGACCAATTGTTGGAATGTTGCAGGGACATTACATAGATCAAACAACATCTTGCAATATGCAAAAGTTCCATGAGAACTCATGAATGTTATTTTGTCCTAATCTTCTAGCATAATTTGGATTTGGTTATAGCCAATATAACCATCCAAGAAGCTATAATAATAATGCCCAAATATGGTATCGAACACTTGGTCCACAAATAGCAATGGAAAATTTTCTTTAAAGGTTGCCATATTCAATAGCCTAAAGTTGATGTAGACCTACCGCTTATCATCTTTCTTTGGCATAATTACAAGTGGACTAACCCGCTCACTATTATGATGGGATAGATGAATCCTATCGTAAGGAGTTGTTCTATTTCCTCTTTGATGATCTACTTCAACTTGGGATTTAGCCACTTTGTGACTACCTTCTTGGCTTCATGGTTGGGTTAGTGTAAATATGATGCTAGCGTATCCTTGGATCAACTCTAGTTAGCTCAAGATATGACTAAGCAAAGGCTATTGGCCAGTTTTTGACCATCTTCAATAGCTTATCTTTTTGTTTAGGAGCAAGATTTGCATTGATGATAATTAGCTTACCATTATTTAAAAATGAATACTCTATGCTGGCTAGTAGCGTTTTTAACTCTAGGGTCTCTTGCTTAAAATTAATAGGGATTTCCAACTCTCCCAAATAGGTATCATGATCTTCTTCATCAAAGAGTTGATGATGAACTTGCTCAAGTTCATCCATGCCTTCAACATAGGCACATGTCAGGCACTCAGTAGGTTCCATGCATAGTGTGCTACTATCAAAGCTAGCTATCAGCCATTTGGTATCCTCCTGTTTTATGGCTACTATGTACAAGCACCTGTAGATATCAATTTCATGTGCACACTAATTGCATGCTTTGAAGAATGTACTTTTAATGGACTATATTTTCTACAAAAAATTGCACCCATTATCACTATATGCAATGCATAGAACTCACTTCTTCTCAATCCATCCAAATTCATTTTCATTTAAGATTTTCAAATAAAAGTCCTTGATGCCCATTCATGCATCAACAATGCTTAACCATGCATGTTCCATAATGATGGGAAATTAACCTTTACATTTTTCTACCTTGATCACTAGAAAATTGGTATAAGAACATCCATAAACTGTGGTCATAATGTCCTCCACTAATCCCAAAGGAATAGTGATTGATTATTCTACCAATTTGAAATGGATATTACTCTTCCTAAGAGGTGGTAGGTTCCAGGCCTTGCATGGCTCATGTCTAGTGATCTATAAGTAAATAAGAGGACTTCCTAAGTTAGATCTTTACATGGGAAGGTTGTTATCCTTGATCTAATTAGAAAAAATATCAGTTAGCATAACAGTGTAGGTCTGAGAAGGAATTTGGTCTGAAGGGCACTCAAATGTGTTTGATGCAAAGGATGCGGGTGTTGGAGACATAGGGCAAGTAGTCAAATTAGGTTGTGAGAGGGTTTTGTAGGACTATTGGGTTAGAAAAATGGTCATTTCCTAGATCAATTCTCTGAACCACTTGGCTAGAAGGCCAGTTTTAAATTTATATCCCTCGTAGCATTTTATTGCCTTGCATGGATAGAGTAGGAGATAACTAGGTTGAGGGAGGAGGGATGTTTCTAGATGGATGTGGAGGGTGGTATAAATATGGGTGCTCCCCTCGAGTAGATGGTGAATGAGTTTCATAGTACTCTAAAGGGTAATAGTGATGTTGGAATGAGGCATGGCTTGTAGAGATTCATGAAGAAACAAGTTATTAAACATAGTACCCATATGGATTTGGTTTGTTATAAGGGTACTACTATCTTAGCAATGGAATTCCCCACAACTATGGTTGTTGCCACTTCTAGTATTGCTCATATGGTTGTGGTGGAGCTCCACTTGGATACTAAGCTTATTGTTCCTAGTGGAACTGCCTTGGATTACCTTGAGGATAAGGTAATCATTTGGATGCTTACCTACATGCTAGTTAAGGATTTAGCATGTACATCCCAGACTATTGTAAGTGTGATACCATAAGTAAACATTCCTTTGGATATTCATATTAACAAATGTCACATCAAACATCATCATTAGAGTCTATCTCCACAACTTCTTCTATTGCAGCAGCTTTTCCCTTACCTCTTTGATAGGCACATTTAACTTCTTTCCATTTCCTATGGTCATAATCACTATTTTTCTCTTTGGATTCTTTAGAAATATTCATTGTAATTTGGAATTTTTCATCCAAAGAGTCCCATAATTTATCAACCTTTACTAAAATATCAAAAACAAATTTTTGGATAGGTAAAGTTGTCCTGTTCATCACTTCATCGAGTGGTGAATCCTCCTTATCATAGAATTGAACCTCCCTTTCCTTGATGGAAGGATCCATATTATATTCTTCTACATGTTTTCTTTTTTTGCAACCCACTTTCTTCTTTTGCTACCTACTCTATCAACCTTCGTATTTGATGAGCTCTTAGTTTAGATAGTCTCCCTTGGACATAAACCCCAAGAGTTCTAGTGGTTTCTTCTCTGAGCCCATCTATGATGTGCTAGAATTATTTCCTTTGAGAATAACCATGGACAAGGCATCAATTGATGAGAGAATAATATCTACTGATGGTGGCATCTAATGGTTCATGGTTCACGTGTTCCCTATTTTAAACCTTGGATTTAGCTTCTTAGATTGAACACTCTAGAGTATGTATGGTATTTATCATTAAATATCTCAAGAATTATACTTCATTGACAAATAGATTCTAGCTCCAAGGACTAATACTAACTTTCTACCTCTTTGATGAGTGTCCTAGAAAATATCTTTAATTTCTACCAATCATTCCCTATGTTTTGTAAGGCACAGCCATCATGAAAGCCTTGTAGATGTGTCTATGGATCAAAGTTATATCCCCCTAAAATCTTGGGATATTCTTTATGTCTAAGTGCCTGATTTGACTATCTTTCACATGCCTAGTTGGAATCTTGACTACCTCTACAATGTTAAGCATGCTTTTCGCGTCTATCAAAGGCTCATCATTATCATTATTTCATTATTGTCGATGATGTCCTCTGTTACTCCTCTAATTATTGTGGGCATGGAAGTTAGTATTATTATTCAATTATGCATCTCCATCACAATTATTTCTTTTGCAACATTTTTTAGAAATAGAAGGAAAGGAAGAAGAAGATGTAGATGAAGAGGATAAAGATGCAGAAGGACTACCATTACCATGATGTTTACCAACTCCCCTTCAGTTATCATAGTCATGTTCATCAGGTTTCTTATCATCCTAATGCTTGTCCAAGCCCCTACCTTGACTACTAGCTTTTCTTGAACTTGGTTTGTTGATAGTGGAATTTAGATTCAATTTGACACCCCCATAATCAATAACAAGAGTTGGGAAATTTTCATGTTGAGAGCATTTAGAGAAAGGGCCCTCATTACTATCTTGGTTTTATATGAACAATGAAGTAGTGAACCATTTTCCCTTTGCAAAATCATGATTTTTCTCTTAGTGTTGATCTCTCCTGCATCATGTGTCAATGGGATGGTAGTCTTGAGTTTAATAATCATTCACAACATATTCCTCTTTAAGATATTGGATGCCTAAATTCATAAGAGTTTGAAGTAGCATCATAGGCACAGATTCATTGAGAGGCATTACATTGTTGCCTTCCATATCACACCATCATAGTTATTCGTACTAGTGTAGGATGAAGGTGAAATTAGGTACATACTCATCTGGATGAGTATATACCACCTTGCACTATTGAGGGGCTCACAGTTTGACATTTTCATGTCTATGAGAAAAAGACATTTTGCAAACAAATAAAAGATTAGTGTGCTTTGTAATTATATAATTTGGGAATGATGTCAAACATGGGATTTCTCCAATTATATTAATAATGTTCACTAAGCCTAGATAGCATACATTTCAACAAAAAGGATTCTCAGCAATAGCACCAATGATGAGTGGTGAAGGTGCCCATACCCCTATGCTCAACCATACGAATAATGAAGTGTTCACGCATGATCTAGTTAAATTATATGGACTCTATTTTTTAGTGTACTAGTTGTCTAGGATGTGAACCTTACCCTAAAGGTCATTCATTATCTTCCCAATTACACTTGTGATGTACAAAAGTATGGTTAAGTATAATCAAGGCATATGATCTTTCTTATTTTATGTTTTATGTTCTTTGGTACTTAAATAGAGAGATGAAGTATTCTCATGACTAATATAATTTAACTACTTTACTAGTCTCTAACTAGCCTTAACATAATCATCCAGTCCCACTTTCTGTACATGTCTTGAACCCATGTATCCATAGCTCAATTACCAAGCGCTATGCTATTGGGTGCAGTAAGCGATAATGCTACTGGGATTACCAAATGAATGCATGTTTATGCTCAAAGTGGTTGTACTTATGTACTTAATCTATTTATCTTAATTAATTAACTAATCACTTAAAGTCCAATTGGACTTAATTAATTACATATTTAGTGAAAATATGGAATGCATAAATAAATCATTAATCTATTCTAACTATTGCAAGGTTTGATCAAAAGGCTCATCTGTATTACCATACACACTAGTATAGTTCAGGTACCATAGTGCCTAAATAAAGATCTGTATACTCTCTGACTCCTACTATGAGCACCCAAAGAAATATTCTAACTTTTAAATGGAAAATTGTAAGAAATATACTTATTCTATGACTTGATGTTCCATAAGCAAAGTTGTGATCATGTATTTATAGTCTTTGTAATAGGCCTATGTTGACACAACCTTGTCGATGGGGCAACATCACATAAATAGGGCTTCATCAATGGGGGCCCATCAATGTGACACTTTGATGCTCATTAATGATAATAACCAATATTTAAGAGTTAGAATTCAAGACATTTTAGATATCATTTATATTATTCTTTTGTTATTTTATTCCAATGTATTCTTATCTTTATAATTTTGCTAATTTTTATAAGAAAATTAGGTCAAGATATTATAAAATTTTCTAAGGTAGGTGATGAATCATGTTTTTTAGTGGTTAAGATATCTTAGCCTCCATATCAGATATAATGCTACATTATCAAATATCCAATATCATGGAATGCATGCCTACCTATAAATTGAGCACTTGGGTACATGATCTGAATAACTTGCATTCCATCCTTAGGTAGATTCTTATCATTTCATTTCATTGTTTTAGCAATAGAGTAAATGCTTGTATTTTGGTGTTAAGTTTTTGTACAAAATCTTTATTCAAGTGAAGTGTACTTGGGCATAATTCATAATTAGAAATAAAGATCAAGATTGTTTTTCATCCTTGTAGCATCCACTTATTTTTAGTATTTTACTTAGTATAGTTTTTACTAACTTATTAGTTTATTCATTTACCTTTCCAACTACCTTACTTTACTTGTTCATTAGTAAAGTGAATGATTACAGATGGTTTCAAGCATTTAAGTGTAACTGTTTGGTCATCCTAGTAGTGTTATTGCTTAGTTTGCATACTAGCATAATGCTTGGTAACCCAATAACAGTTATATGAGTCCAAGATGTGTACCGTAAGCCAAGACCAGATGCTCATCACTCTAGGATAGAGTAAATTTACATTACCATCATTACTTAGATTTAAGATTAAATTTCATTCTCAATTATGTTTATTGCTAGGAGTAATTAGGGCCTAACAACATTAGTTATCATATGCCTCACTTTGAACTAAATCATACATGACAAAGCTACCACTAGTCCAAGTCGGAAGATAGCATCCTACAATCAATACTTAATGATCTAGATGCAACAACTAGTCCCATTCATAAAATTCAAATGGATTGCACATGAACATTAGTAATTTGTATGGTTGGATGTAGGTAATACTCATCACTCATCATTGTTGGGGATGATGCTAGTTATCTAGGTTAGTTATATTATAAATGATCATTATAAAAGTCTTAATGATTTACCTTTTAGAAAATATTAATATTTTAGGTCATATACATTAAAACATGCCTTGTTCACATAGGGCCAAGAATGCATCACATGATGAAAGCACTAGTAGGAGAAATGATAATATATATGTTGAAAAAAATTAGAGTGAACAATCAAAAGCACGGGTTTCATATGCTCATTTCAACCTATACCACACTTAAGGACTATGTTCAAATGGTATAGTTAATTCTAGAGGAGATGGAGTAAGTTCTAGATGAAGGAGGGCCTCAAGGCCTAAGACCTCTTGTAAACCTAGAAAAGACAAATCAAGGGATCATGGGGAGAAATATAGGAGCCATGGTGATTCTTCTAGTTCCTCATCTTTCTCTTCCTCTTAAACATCTAGTTCTAATGAAGATAACCATAGGTATAGATATAGAGTTTCACTATGTGATCAAGATAAAGATAGAAATAAAACCCAAGGGAAACATGAAAGACATCATAATTATCATAGACAAGATCATCATAATCAAAAAAATAAAAATAGATATTATCACCATGACATGTCTAATGATGGTGAACCTTTGTTAGCTACTTAGAGCATGAAATAAAAAACAAAGGTAGTTAGAACATCCCATGGACACCAAAGGGAAAGTTTCATTAAAAGGCTTGATATGAATAACATCCCTAAATTTGTGAGAGGCTAAAATTCTAATTTACAACATCACTTACAAGCCTTCCATGATGTTTTGGCCTTAAAAAACATTGAGAGTGAGTGGCAAAAGCTTAAGATCTTTTATATGACACTAATAGATAAAACTAAAAGTTGGTATAGATCATTGGAACCAAATTCAATCCATCAATGATTAACAATGCTGGAACTCTTCAATGAGAAATACCAAACCTATGTGAGAGTGTCTAACCTAAGAAAACAAATCCAAGGATGGAGGCAAGATAAACATAAATCCTTGGATGTCATCTTGGATAGATACTATTTGCTACTACATAGATGTGTAGTTCATGATTTCTCTCTAAAAGAGTGGTGTTTTTCATCAGAGATGGGCTTTGTAACCAAACAAGAGAGACCCTTGGGATTTATGCTCAAGGTTGGTTATCCAAATTGAAAGCCCATCAAATACAAAGGAAAATTGAATAGGTGGCAAAAGAATAAGGAAAAATATGTAAACAAGAGAATGTAGAGGAATATAACTGGGATCCAACTCCTCAAAATAAAGGGATCCATATCTATGATGAGGAAAAAGAGGTAGTTTTTCATGAGGTGATTTCACAACAAACCATGCCAATACAAAAGTATATTATTGAGCTTAAAGAAAGGACATATAAGATGCAGGAGTTGACGAATGAAAAAGACACAACCTACATGAAAACCATAGTGGAGAAGGTGGCACAAAATAAATAAAGTAATCAAAACAAGAAGAGGAAAAAGAACAAAGAAGAAGGTAGGAACACTTATTGGAAAAAAAGAAAAAATAGATGTAGTAGAAGAGTTCATAGACTTAACCATAGAAGAGAATGTTGGATGTGACATTTGCCAATATTAAAATCCAAAGGACTATTACCTAGTTATGTTGCATCTATAAGAGTTTGGGGCTTTTGCTTTGAATTTCAAGATTGTACAAAAGAAAATGCCTAGGAAATTACCTTACTCACAAGGTAATTATAGAAAATCCTATAACCAACCATACTATTTTATTGGGATGTCATATTAGCCTCAACACTACTATCAACCATACTGGAAAAAACCCATAGTTGTGGGAGATGCCATCAACAAACTAGTAATACCCTTATTGCCAGTCGGACCTATATGACTGCTATTTTCAACAACTTTTTTCTCCACATGGTTCTAATTCCTCTACCTAAAATCACTACTACCACTCTCCCAAATATCATTGACTTGCAACATCCCTTGTGGGATCACCATCTCAAACCTCTTCTCCTCCATGACATCCTCAATATTCTCATATTTCCTTCCACCATATGTTACCACCAATAACATAGGGAGTATTGATATCACAATATCAATGAAAGAATGCCACTTGTGCTATGAACATACAAGTAAATGATAATGTAGTAGTTCTTAGCAAAAGTCTCAAAAATGTCCTTTCTTTAGGATAGTTTTCACACATGGGCACAAAAATCATAAGCCTACTAGCTCATCAATACTAGCACAAGGCCAGCCAAGTGTAACATCCTTCCTCACCAAAACAGTGTCTCCCAATTCAACACAAGAGCCAACATCCATTACCACTCTAATGCAAAACATAAAAGATGAATGTATCACTATGGAGGGATAGGAAATTTCATGAATTACTAATGATAAAGAAGGATGTAGTTCTAGATCGATACTTCAACATATCAACACCATCATGATACCAACCCACACTAAATATGAAAGACAAGTGTATCCACAAGAGAGAGGAGGAGCCACTAAACCAAACGTTACCCAATGGCCACAAATTAGGAACCTAAAAATGTCTAAAACATGCATGGAAATATCTAAATCACTTATTAATTCCCATTCTAAGAAAATGACCCCAAATAAGAACTTACATATGGAAATACTAAACCATAATCATATGCCAATAAAAAGAGGAACTAAGAACTTGAATGATCAAAATTCAATTACCATCAAGATTACATGGGATGACAACTGAAAAACTAAGTCACTAAGGATGGTAAGTAAGAAGGATTAAGTGTATGATCCAGGGGAACTAGGGTCCATTTTCCAAACACTCCTCTATGAGTTCAGTAATGGGGGAGACACCAATCTTTAGAGATTTCAATCTCTGATCTTTTCTCCATTCCTACATTGTTTATGGCTTAGGGCACCACTTCATCACATGAATTATCACTTCCCCTCCCGCATAGGGCAAGTGAATATCTTGTTGTATCAGAGAGGAAACAGGCCTCAATTGGGATAACCGTGATCTCCCCAGGATCAGGTTGAACCCAGGCATTTCCTCTACCACTATGAATACTACATTTGTGGGGAACTAGTCCCATACCACAAAGTTAATGTGCACAGTTCCTTTTACCTACACACGTGCCCCATTAAATGATTTTAGGCAAGATGTCATCGTGGGCTTGATTTGATTAACCAAGCCTAATTTGTCCACTATGGAAAAGGGGATGACATTAGCAGTAGCCCCTTCATCAACATGTACCCTTCAGATCTTACACTGACTAACTTGAATTGTGATAAACATGGGTCCTATTGTCACCTAACCCTTTTTAGGGTCATCCTTAATGGACTTATCATGGAACATTAGCTGAGATGGCCATGACTCCTTGGCTGTAGAGGGAAGCATAACAATGTGAATCACTTGCTCCTCTGCCAACATATTTTTGTTGACTGATATGGATGTTAACATGCGAACCATGGCCTCGCGATGCAGAGTAGAAGTCATCACTAGGTCATACAAGCTCAAGGCTATTTTTTTCTGTTTCTAAGCCTATTTAACCTAGGTGAGGGTGTTGAACATATCCTACCCACCTTCTTTCCTGTTACCCTTCTCCTCCTTCATTTTTCCTAGGAGATGAATCTCCTGAGGAGGGGGAGCTTTAGGTTGAGGGTTTTGCTTTCTCAGATGGGGTGGTGGCAATTGCTTTTATGCATCATTATTAGTTGTTGATGATGAGGAGATTGTAGGTGCTAAGGAAAAGGGGGTAGGCTTGGGAAGACGTAAGCTAGTGCATTCCTTGGTCATCTTGTTCGAACGCTCCTTCCATTTTTTTGAATGGGGCGTTGTAGGGCTATTTTAGTTGGTTAGCTCTATGTGGTAAGGGAAGTTGAGTGTTTTGGAACCCTAATGATAAATAGTTCCTATGGTGTTGGCACGAGTGGTGGTATGGGTTTGAGCATGAAAGGTGTAGGGGTGGATGTCTGAGGGGGAATTTTAAGGATGAATTGTTGTTGTGACATCCTTTTTGCTATTGTTGGTTTTTCCATGCTATGTTGAGGCACACACACCACAAACGGTTGCTATGATGGTTCTAGGTTATTGTCAACACTAATCGTGTTGATGATATACCCCACATTGTTGATGTTAAGGGGGTCCTTGTAAATGTGCATGGATTGGTTTTCAAGGCAGACAAGACTACTTTCATCCAAGACAAGTTTTCCTTAAGAAATAATGCATTGAATGTCATCTTTCAATGCTAGGCAATAGTCTATGTCATTACCACATAGTTGATGGTAATCACAAAACCATTCCAGTCTAAAATTCCTAGGAACTTGCGGCTCATTAGGCGTGGTCAAGGAGGGGTCCCTAAGAAGTTTAAAATACTACTTATGATGCTTAATCACCTCCTCTGACATCCACTTGTGTTGAATATACCTAGCCACAAACACTTGCTTTAGGAGTTTTGAAGGCTTAACGAGTAAAGAAGTGTATTTGGAGCAATCCTTGCACTCAAAGTTGGGTTTAGGCTAGGTTGATGCCTCTGGTGCTAATGTTGAAGGTTAACCAGTGTTGCTTGAGCTATATGTTGTTGCTATGGCTACCTTTTTACTGTTTCTATTGTTGGGTTTGACCTCTTTTGCCACAATGGCCACCATGGCTATTGTAGCCTTGCCCTTCTCCTTGTCCTTTTTGATATATGTGTTTTTGTATCCAACATAGGTAAGATCTTTACTAGCTTCGGCCACATCTTGGATGCTCTTTTTTTGAGTGAAAGATTGACTGAGGGAGCATGGGGCTAGGTAGTATAGTTTTGACTTAATGAAGTCATTTACTACCCCCTTGAAGATAGCCAACAAATGGGCCTCCATGATAGGCTCATGGATGTCATTCAAGGTGGTGCTCCACTGCTGTATGAACCTTTGCATAGATTCTAGCGGGTCTTTCTTAACTCTCATCAACTTATCCAGCGTGACCTCTGGTTTCAAGTTATACTTGAAATGGGTCATGAACTGACTCAGCAGCTCCTTCAGGGTTGAGATGGAGGCACGTGGAAGTACACGATACTAGTCTAGAGCTTTTCCCATGAGAGACATGGAAAATACATGAATGATAGTATGTGGCCACTATTTCAACAAAAAATATTTAGATATGAACATTACTAGATGTGCATTGGGATTGCCCTCCCCATTGTATTTTTTGAATTAGGGTAGTGGCATCCTAGGGAGCAATGTGACCATGGGGATGATCGGGCTGATGCGGTCATCATGGTAGAAATCCATGACCTGCACTGTGTCAGAACTAGTGGCTTTGAGATATTTAATCTCTTTAGTGAGGGTCTAGATAAGTTGGAATGCTTAGTCTAGACCTATTGACATTGTAGATGACTGCTGGGTTTCATGAGCAGCTATTGTATGTGCTGATGGTGGTTGTAGTGGAAAGGCAATAGCTTGGCCCATGAGGGGCACTATTGATGCTACTCCTAAGAATGGTGCTGCTTAGGCCGTCCACCTGGTGGGTGATGTTATTGATGGGGCGGTTGCTGGTAGAGTTGTGGGGTTGGTAATTTGCATGAATGATGGAGAAAACCACAGCCATGTGCTTGGTTGTACCACTTTCAAGACTTGGTATGATTGGTGGTGAATGTGATGTGACATCTAGGAGGATTGCCCAATAAGAAGAGAAGTGGGTCGGGTCCATGATGCAGTTGGGGTTGGCCCTACTGCTAATGGTGGGACAGGTGTAGATGATGGAATGGGAGTGGAAACCCCATGTAACTGTGATGTAGGCATGGTGTGCACATATGGGAATGTAGCTATGTCTAGCACTTGGTACGATGATGGGACAAAGTGAGGAGGGAGAGTACCTAGGAATGAAACTGAAGCGGAAGTGTGGTGGTATGCTACGGGTATGGGATGATTGCCCATGGCTAATGAAAGTGTAGGTTGGGGCGGAGTCATGGTAATCACAAAGGGGCAAAAGCAAAGAGTAGGCTTGACTGGAAGACTGTGATAGTAGGGATAACCGTAGGGTAGGTGTGGCCACCACCCTCAAAATGGGAGTCCAAGTCTTCTTGTCCATCTTGGAATGCCTCATTATAATGGGACAACATATCTCGCTCCCTAGACTTACTGACTTGTATCAGTTGGTCTAAGATCCATTGATATGTGTTCATTAGGTGGATGGTAACATCAAGGATAGGGATAAATTCCCTACCATTATAATGAAGGAACTATAAGTTATATTTTTCTTCAAGTTCTCGGTGATCCAAGGGCAGATTCACTTGGATCTTAGCATAGAGGAAGTCATAACGCTCGTCGTCTTATGCCAAGCACTTAGGGAACAGGTGTCAAAGCCTAAGAGACTGACATGGCACTAGCACTGGGCTAGGTGGTCACTCAGCACCTATGGAGTTTTGAGCCAAGAAAGGAACCTCAAGGTTTGAGGTGGGAATGGTAGTGGTTGTGGGAAGAATTTTGTATGATTAAAAGGAAGTCATGAATGAGAAACATAGAAATCAATAAGCAATTGGAGGCTTTTCGTCCTATCGAGTTCGAAAGGAACCATCATTACAACCAGTATACACCACATGATGTGTAGAGAACCATAAGGATGTAACATCTATGCTAGTAGGTAACGGGGTACAGGAAGCGTGTAGGACTACCTGTAAGATGTAGAAAGGATACCAAAAGGCCCTCCTTCTAGTGCCAAAACTGTAGCAACTAAAAACGTCGGTGGCTGGAAGACCAAGAGATTGTCGGGCATACAGTTTAACCTTGGATCTGTGTGAGGGTCGTGTTGGAGAGAAATGGAAAAGGAGTGCCCTACATAGGCTAGTCGATTAGATAGGGACTTAATAGGTGTAATTTAACCTTTCATAAATGTTTGTTTTAAGAGCGATGTATGCAAGTAAAGCAATGATCAATGAACGTAGGACAATAAAAGTAGTGCAAAATGCAATGATAGTAAACAAAGAATAAAGAGACTTGGATGAGGAAATGCACCATCCCAAGATGGTAGATCTGATCTTTATTTTTTTGAAAAGCGTACAATTGAATATGCAACACTAGAATGGCATAGCTTACAATAGAGTAGTATGGTCATAGGTCCCTAAACCATAACCAATGGCTCACTAGTTGGGATTCTTGTGCTTGCCAATCTTCTCACCAAAGTGCCAAAATGCTAGATCTACAAAAGGATGTCTGGAGTCAACCAGAATGCTCAAAGCTAACCAGAATGCTAAAAATGCCAACTATGCTATCCAAAAGCCAACTCAAAAGCAAACTATGCAAAAGACCAACCCTTTGAACATTGTTCACCAGGGTATTTATAGGGCCATAAGTAGGAGAAAAATGTGGTTTGGATGCCATGTGTCCTAGGCCCCACAAGGTGCAAGCATGATTCTGCTATGCAGGTGTGTGATGTTGGATGTGAACACTGTTACACTGTGATCATACTACTAAAAATGCATGTGCTAAAATCTAGGAAGCATACTAACAATGAAAGAAAAATGGAGCCTATGATCCAGGACTACGTCTTCTTGGCTCTTGTGAGTAGGGTCAAGCGTAAAGACAATTTTGGGAATTGATCATGGTATGAAAAATGAAGTGAGTTTGCTGATCATTTCTGCCTAAGAAATGCTAGGGTGAGAATGATCATTTCCAAAAAAAATTTAAAGCTAACTAAAACATCTTGATGCCTCCATGTATGTGTTACATTACTTAAATTGTCCATCATGTTGGTTTAGTGTAAGTAACTACACACTACACTATGCTATGCTACGTAGCATAGCATAGTATAGCCACCAGTATTAAAAGTAGTCTTACCTAGAAGCTAAGAGCATTTATCTGAGGCTTGGTTAGGCAAACAACTACAACTTCTTCTTCCATGCTAGAAAGACTTTTGTTGATTTTGTCGTTGAGGCATGCTATGCATCGTAGCACAATGTAACAGCCAATGTGACATGCATCCTTATTTATTCTACAATTTTTTATCAAGAAAATTTTCTTGAGGTCTAAGGGATAACTGGGATAGGTAGTTTTGAAGGCCAAAGCATTGTCAAGTGTGATCCTCTTGTTGGGATCACTCGGTAGAGGGGCCTTTGTGTGTTTTGTCCTTACTATGCTATGCTATGCTACATAGCGTAGCATAGCATAGTACCCAATTTTGGCTGAATCCTGACTCATTTTTGCAAAAATTTTGTCATAGGATGTTTGTCATGTCTTGATATGTTAGCAGAGCAAGCTTGCTTAACGATTGAAGTTGGGGAAAGGGCTTTTACTCTATCGAAGCTACTGAGGTAGGAGTGTTTTTGAAGTATATCCCTGCTACACTGTGTTATGCTGTGTAGCATAGCATAGCACTCAGATTGAGACAATACTTGACAAAAATTTCCACATTCTGTTGCACCATATCACTCATGCTTCAAGGATGAAATAGGGAAGATGCTTTAAAAGACTGGCTTGTTATCAATTTGAATTTTGGACATTTGATTGGTCTCTTCAAGGCTTTCTACACTACACAGTGTAGCGTAGCATAGCAGATTTCTCTATTAGAAAACTTGTCAAATTGTTTAGCTCACCCTAAACACTTTTGACAACTCCTAACATGGTCCCTGGGTAGACTGTCAACCAAGTCAATTGCCCAATTGGGTAGGCTAGAGAGTCTAGTAGCCCTGTTAGCTTGGGCAATAGAAAACTTACCAGATTGTGCAATCTACCCTCAATGCCTACACTATCTTGATGGCCCATTGTGATGCTACACATTTGGAAGTCCTTGCCTGAATTTCAAGACTCTGCTGAGGCATCAGGATCCTAAAATTTTATGGTATTTCATTTTGCTTCTTTTTAATATTTTTCATTCTTAATATCTTTTACAATTTTTGACTTTGTTTACATATTACTTGTACATATTTTTAATGATTTTGAATAAAACACATTGAATAAAGTAAGATTTAGTTCCAATAAGTTGAAAATTTCTCTATGTTATCAAATAATAAGTGGCTCTTACCATCGCCATAATGATATTCTTTCCATCATCAAACTAAGAATAAACTTGTGATCGTTATGCCTAAATAGAAAAGTGAAGAACCAAGGGGGAATGTGTAGGGTGTGAAATCAAGGGGATTTATGGATTTTCTCAGATTCTTGCTATAAGTTCTATCATGTTGCTAAGTATCATGTCCTTGTAGATCTAACAAAGAAAGAAAATAAGAGTATAATAACTACTGCCTTACCATGTCACTGGAAAGAAATTTTACCCATTCTTGAAGGTAGTCCTCTAGTAAGGTTGACATAGTTAAAAAATAAAAGAAATGCACAAAAATAAATTTCTGGGGGTCCCACTTGAAAGACATGTTATCCATGCCTAAAGGTAGGTAACTTCTTAGGAATCTAAAAATAAAACGTGCAATGAATAAACTCCTCCCTTGGACAATACACCAAGTGGTAATACTCCTTGCAATAGTGGTAGTATTATTGTTGTAAATCCAAGAGATGAAATAATGAGATGTTACTACAAAGTGGTTTGGACTTGGTTTGAATCTTCGAAAGAAGGGCTAATGATTACTTTAACCATTAATAACACACAAGGATTCATTATACCTATGGTAAGATACCTCATGTTCCATGATCAACAATCCTTTCTCTAGTCTAACTCACCTCACTGTGTACTTAATCATAACTTGTGGTTTGGTGTAATATAGCTTTATTTTTGCAATTTGGTGATACTAACATGTATGTTTTGCTAGATAGGTATTTCTTACATTCAACTCCTTGAGTACCGAAGGACACTTTAGATGTGGTTATATAAGGGAACTAAGGGCTAGAGCTTGCTTCAAGGAGAATCCACTTGTATAAATCTTTTATTTCATACTTGCCAAAAAATTTTACATCATCTTATGTCTTTTAGGATCATCCAAAATCTAATAAATACTTCCTGTAATCTCTAATACTTTGTTCATGCATCAAAAATTCATTACCCATCTCTTGTCCATACAATAAACTTTCGTTGTCTGAGATTCCTTCTTTAGGAACTTTGAACATCAAATTTTTCAAAACTATGCTTCATTAATGGCCATGATCCTCTATATAAGCTTTACATCTTTCAAATATTCCATTTGACTAATTTTTTCCAAGAAAAATCAATGAAATTTTAAACTTTTTAATGGTGATGTCATATTTACGATGTTGTATCTACAATGTATGATCTATGATGTCATGCATATAAAAATAGTATAATGTGTGTGAGAGTTAGTGAAATTTTTCATCTCCCATTTTTAGTAAGAAATTTTTTTGTAGTTTTTCCTTATCCCTCTTACAAACTAGCTTCCAAAGGCCATAACTTCACCCTCATAGATCTGATTTTCAAAAGTCTTAAATCTTGATCATTCAAGAGTGCTCAACTTAGTCGTGGGAGGGTACATTGCATGATATAAGTAATGAAAAATTTGAAAATTTCAGTCAAGAATTCCTAATTCCTAGAAGATACTATAAAGGATAAGTACAAAGAAATAATAAGAATCATAAAGTTAATCAATTAAACTAAGGCTAGAAAGATTCAGATAATAGCAACCAAGAATGATCCTTAGGTACCTAAGTATTTTAAGATCAAATACTTTTTCCACTATCATTAGTTGGTAGGTCATGATAGTAAATTTTTTCTTGTGTTAAGGGACAACCTACAAAAGATGATAGATAGGAGTGAGTTGACACTTGACAATTCCAACCCAATTAGGCCTCAAAACAAGTTGATGGATGTATATAAAAACTCATTGAATGCCAATAATAGCCCATACATCATAGCTACATTCAACATTAATCACAATCTAAGGCCTGTGAGGGAACTATTTATGATTTAGGTACCTCCTCATAATGAAGGAGGCCCTTCAAATTCTACTAGTTCAAGGCCCCCCTTTATTGTAAGGGTATCATTACCAATGCCCCCCAAAGAACCTTTTGTAATTAGAATACCTCTCCCTCTCACTACAGTCAAGTCCACCTATGTAATAAGACAACAACCCCCCATGGTGGCTAGTGCAATGACCTCTTTCTCCAAAATGACCAATGACAATCAAAAGGCCCCAACCAAGTAAAGGAAGAAGCCAGACAAAAGCCCAAGAAACAAATGATAAGAAAACCATGGCATGGAAGGGAGTGGATCCTCAAAAGCCTACTCCCATATCATCTATATCTATGACATCTTTGAAACACCATGAAATTTTGAGACCTCAAGGATTCAGCAAGGTCTCGAAGTTTGGTAAAGGATTTCCACAAGTGGCACATTTCGACAACTCTTCTTTTTTTGGGTAAGGGCCTGCTATGCTATGCTACGCAGCTCAGCGTAGCAAATTTCAGGAGGACTGAAAAGAAACAAGCGATGTGCAGTAACAACAATTCAACTTTGCAAGCTGGCCATGATTGAAAGTCTTAACTTTTGGCATATTACGTTGTGTTATGCTATGCAGCGTAATGTAGCATAACATAAGTAGACAGTTGATTTAGTTGCAACAACGGAGATAGAAAAACTCAAGCATTAGTAGTTCTTATGCCACAATATGCTCCCTAGAGTATTGCAGCATAACTTTAGAATAGTTTGTTACCAAAGCTCTGGAAATCCTACAGCACTAAAGACAAGGGTAGATTACGCCATACTATGCTTTAGAGCATAGTGCAGCATAACACTACAATCTTTCGCAATGGCGCATCAAGTCAATGGTATTTTGTGAGCCTAGGACATGCATCATCTAAAATGCATTCTTCTCCTAACCCTAATCTTATAACTACCTTGGCATAAAATGCTGAAAGGGTTGGCAACTGTTGGGATTTTTGGTAAAATTTTTGACAATATCTCTTGGAAAAGACTAGTTAGAGGGCCAGAAAGGATTGACAATAGAAGAGCATCGACGGTGACTGACAAGAGCTTTTGACCAGAGACTTCAAGTTAGCAGACACTCTACTTCGAGTTTGACTCCCTTGCATCCAAATTGGCTAGAACAAGGTAGATCGGCCTTTGCTTGTTTCATCTATAACTAGTTTCTTGTTCTTAGTATGTTCTTCATCTAAACTAAAGTCCACTTGCAACCATTGTATTCAACGTATTTGTTTATTGCATCCTATTTACATTGATTTTACAATCACTTTGCATCATTTACACCATCCTTATTGCCTTTGAGACTTGATCTTGGAATGGATCTTCTTTTTCTCGTCAACTAATATCATACCCTCCCATCGAAATCATCATCTCCTGATCTGATCATTATAAAAATTTACTAATTAAGTAAGTCCCTACCTGATCGACAAGACCGTTCAGGGAACCTTGAGTTTTTTTTCTCCAGCACAACCCTCGCATATATCCAAGGTTGGAACTATGTACATGGAACTTTGCTTGGTATTTCCAGTGACCAACATTTTCTATCGATATAGTTTTCTAGTACTAGAAGGAGGGATTGAACCTCCAATCTGTGTTTCACAGGTAGTCCTATAAGCTTTTTGTACCCATTTTCGATTGATGTAAACATAATACCTCTGTGGTTGTTTACGAGATTGTGTGGTATAGATTGGTCGCTTCGATAATTCCTCTGGAATCCTGCAGGATAGAAATCCTATTTTTTCCTTAGCTTGCCTTTACCCTTGTGATCTTTATCCTTGTCATCATTACTCTTAAGCTGCATAGAGAATGATTGCATCAACCACCACTGTTGACACTGATAACCTCGAAAACCCTTGGACACTGCAAGTTATGCCTCCTATGGTCAAGCTATCAACTAGTCTGGTGCAACCATGCCGATCCCTTAGGCTCCAAAATAAAGAGCCTGAGGGACACGCTTAGCATAGGGAACATTACAATTTCCTCTATGCTAAACTTGCGGAAAATTTACCCATGTATCCACAAGAACTTGAAGAGAAACGTGAATACGAGTTCATATACTGCAATGGGAAGGAATTTATTCCTTCACCTAACACCACTGTACCCCTGACAGATCAACAACAGTGGATCTTAGATCAATTGTTAATGGCCAAGGCATCAATAGAACAACAAGAAGAGTTGTTCTGTGATGAAGCACTTCATGATGGGTAGGAGGATCTAGATTCTCATTCCGAGGGAGGTATCCACGCTAGCTTTGCTATGACCCCTCCCTCCATGGTGTCCCATGTAAATCTGTTATTCATGGTCACCATGCCCTTGACATTATCTAATGCTAACTGTGTCCTACACTCATCCCAACCATACGTTTTCTCTTCAACTACCCTCCAGGGTGGTGTCCCTTCACAAATCATTCCTCTGCAAGCATAGTTAGCTAATCCATCTCATCATATACCTGTGCCTATGTCACAGTATGTGCACACAGTACCTACTTTGCAATTACACACAACACCTACATTCATCCCAACTTATACGATAGGACCTGCCACTACCACGTGGTGGCCTCCAAACACATCATCCCTTATAGCACAACCTATGCAGATGTCTCATATTCACCACCATTAGCACCAAGTCCCATAGATGCTAAACCCCACTATAGGGTCATTATCTGTGTCCCCGGCCATGCAAACAGTGCATCCCATGGCATAGTTGATGGTTGTCACTCCATCTGCACCACCTACCGGGTGGTGGATGTCACAAGTGGCACTGTCTGCAGGGGCAATCTCGATAACATCGCACATAGGCCAAGCTGCTGCACCTATCCCGGCACCTAGCATGGCTCATCCTTCCATTCCATGAACAACCTCTTCGTCCACAAGTTTGAATCAAGCCTTCTAGATTATTTAGACCCTTAATGAGGAGGTTAAATGCCTCAAGGCTACCAGCTATGATACAATATAGGTCATATATTTTTACCATGATGATCCTATTAGTCTGGCAGTGCTTTTTTTTTCATTGCCTCTTGGGATGCCACTTCCCCATTTTACAAAATACAATGGGGAAGGCGATCCCAATGTCCATCTAGTTACCTTCAAGTTAGATTCATTGTTATTGCAACAATGGCCACATACCATCATCCATGTCTTTGCTATGTCCCTAATGGGTAAAGCGTTAGACTGGTATTGTGCACTCCCACGCTCTTCCATTTGAACCTTGGAAGAGCTGCTAACTCAGTTCATGACTCATTTCAAATACAACCTGAAACTAGAAGCTATGTTGGACCAGTTAATGGGAGTCAAGCAAGATCCACTCAAGCCAGTCCAAAAGTTTATACAACGGTGGAGCGGAACCTTGAACAAAATCCATGAACCCATTGCGGAGGCTCATCTGTTGGAAATCTTCAATGAAGTAGTCAATGACTTCATTAAGTTCAAACTATACTACCTCACTCCCTGCTCCCTCAACCAAGCCTTCACTTAGACTAAGAGCATTCAAGATGCGGCAAAGGCTAGCAAAGACCCAGTGTATGTGGTCTACAAAAATGCCCACAACAAGGGCAAAGACAAAGGTAAAGCTACAACAATGACCATAGTAGTGGTAGCTGAAGGGGCCAAGCGAAAAAATAACAACAAGAAAGTATCTATGGTGCCTATTGAGCCCACAACTAGCTCAAATAGTTCTGATCAAGAAACTCCACCCGCCCATGAGGCATCTACATAGTCAAAGCCCAATTTTGAGTGCAAGGACCGCTCAAAGTACACAACTCTAGCTATAAAGCCTTCAAAACTTCTGAAGCAATTACTGGGAACTGACCACATTCAACATAAGAAGGTGTTTGAGGAAGGTTTGAAACACCATAGATGGCATTGTGAACTACTAAAAAACCCCTCCTTGTAATGAGCTACCAATCCCTAGGAACTTCAGGCTGGATCATTTTTGTGACTACCACGAATTGTGTGGTCATGACATAGATTACTACTAGACATTGAAAGATGACATTTAACACATGATCAATCAAGGTAAACTGATCTTAGACAACAGTAGTCTGGTTTATCTGGAAAAACCAATCCATGCATGTGTACCAAGACCCATTAAACACAAATAACGTAGGGTACACTATCAACATAGTGGGTACGAAGGGCGATGGCCAGGCACAACCAAAGCAACCCTTTGTGCTACGTGTATCTCCTCACCCATCTTAGATGACAAGCCCATCAACATCAACGAGTGCGACTCAACGACAACCTTTTGTCGTTCAAGTCTCATCTCCTACCTTCTTTCCGTAGCCCACTATCGGTAAAGCCATGGCCCAGCTCGCGCCCACACCTAGGGCACCTTTTGTCATCAGGGTGCCAAAATCGTCAACTGCGTAAGGGAAAATATCTAAGACAATGCCCCAATCACAACCTACCAGGAAAGGAGAAGGGTGTATGATAGGTAAAACAGCCAAGGATTGCCTTACACTGGGGTTTCCTAAGCCTACACCCCTCACCTCGGTGCCCTTGGCCCCACCCTCTAAAAATGACAACACTACGCAAATGCGACCATCTTCTCCCAACCCAAGAAAATAAAATCCTCAATTAGAAACTATTCCTCCCTGAGAGATTCGTCTCCTGCGATGAATGGAAGAAGAGAAGGGTGACAAACAACCAAATCGTGAATGTGATCTCGATGATTTTATGCAAGTTAACTAGGCTATTAAACATAAAAATACAATGCTAAGCCTTTATGACTTGCTGATGACATAAAAAAAAGCATTGTGAGGCCATGGTTCACATGTTAACGTCCATACCCATGAACGAGAGCCTGCCAACGGATGAAGAAGAAATCCACTCTATCATGCTTTCCCTCACCGTTGAAGAACCCTGACCTTTCCTACTGACTTTTCATGACAAATCCATTAAGGATGACCCAGAGAAGAGTCAAGTGACAACATCGCCTATGTTCATCACTATCTGGGTTGGCCAATACAAAATCCGAAGAGTACACATAGATGACGGGGCAGCTGCCAATGGCATTCCATGCCCCATAGTGGATAAACTGGGTTTGATCGACCAGATCAATCCCATGAAAACGTCATGTTTGAAGTCATTCAATGGGGCATGAGTGCAAGTCAAGGGAATGGTACACATAAACTTCATAGCAGGGGATCAATTCCCCATAGACACAGTGTTCATCATTGTTGAGGAGATGCCTGATTTCAACCTAATATTAGGGAGGTCTTGGTTAGCTCAATTAAGGGTAGTCTCATCATCCATTCATCAAGAGATCCACTTACCCTATGTGAGGGGAGAAGTGATCATCCATGGTGATAAGATGAACCCCCAAGTACTTAACAACATGGAAATTGAACAAGGTTCATAGATTGAAATTGCCAAAGATCAAACCCCTACCCCAACAGCTAAACAAGCTGATGCAATGGCCAATGAAAGCTTGTCTTGGGCTAAACTACCATTTCAAGGAGAAGATGGTAGCATAGAAGAATGCTGTAATAAACCTCCTCATTCATACACGTCACCAAAACTAAAGACAATCAAGAAGAAACTATGGAGCTAGCAAAGAAACACGTTGGAGTGACATGTCACATTAGTCCACATTGTTTACTATTACACAATTTATGCTCTCTTTTCTCATTGTCCTTATTACGCTTTTTCATATGCACTATGGTCCAAAATGGCCTTAAACTAGTTGCGACCTGCTACGGCCTAAAACTGGTAATTTTTTTTATTCCTTTATGATTATGATGGTCTAGCATGAAATGGCCTTAAACTATTAATGGCCCGTAGTGGCCTAAAATATGTAACCCTTCTAACAATATGTTTCACTTCATAAAAACTAAAATCTTTGTATCACATAGATCAAAGAACATTATCCTTTACTCTATTTCATTATAGAAAAATGCTAGTCAATATAGCCACTACACATTCATTTTGTTACCACTTCCACCTGCATTGTTCAACTCCACCTCCACCTCATGAAGATTATCCTCATAAGGACCTTCTTTGAGTGGTGTCTCTTCATGGGGGTGATCCTCTCTACAAGGTTCTTCTTCATGGGGACTCTTGCCACAAGGTTGATCATCTTTGTGGGGCTCCTCCTCATGGAGACCCTCTTCGTGAGGACCATCATCTCCATTACACTCCTTCTCATGAGGACCCTCTTTGTGTTGATCCTACGATTTGACATGAAACACATGTTAGCATCACCATTGAAACTACGCATAACAAGAGTACAACAGTCGTACAACTTACCTGTGATGGTCCTACATCAGTCGCGAAAGGAATTTGTTTGAAGCCAATCCATAGGCATTTGCATGATCTCATCCTTGGTGAGCTCAGACCAAATGCCATCTCCTAGATTAGTTCCAACCTTAACCTTCCCCTTTTCCACAGGAGTCCATTGGGGTGGTTCAGGAAAGAAGGAAGGGATAGAGGTCTCCCCACTAGGGAGGGTTATTTCTCTCTCTGGGGAGGTGCTTAGTGTCACTTGCTCCTGAAAATTTTCATACGCTCTAGAAGCATTAATGACATCAGGGAATAGCCGGAGGGACCGTGCTTCAACAGTAGAATCCCTCTAATGTTGATTGTAGGTGGAAGTTTCTCTCTTACACATGTTCTTATGGTCCTTTTGTGTCTACTCCATGCTTGGACCCTTAGGCTAAAATCCTTCCAATCTTGGTTCTTCTAGGCTAGGAGATCCATTTGCATCTGTTGCTCAATGAGCTCACAGTTGGCTTTGACACTATTTCTGATGACCGTCCAATAACGGGCGTAGTCAATCACAGGTGTTCACCAATTCTTAGCATTGGTCTCCCGAGCTTGCAGAAATTCATTTTGAGACTCTAGGCCCTTAACCCTATCATTTACAGCTGTCTTCTCCTTTTCTGCTTTCTGCAACCTCTTCCAAAGATCTTTGTTGATGTTCTGACACTCCCATAAAGAGCAGGCCAAGTGTAATGCACATTTACACATTTCATTGTAAAGGCTACGTGGCACTTCGGTCACCTCCAGTGAGGGTTCAGGAGTAGTGTCTAAGTCAATGGCCTCTTTGGGATCCCAACTGAGGTGAGATCCTAGAACATAAAAATTAATAGTTAGACACAAAAAAATAATGCAATTTTGCAATGCCAAAAATCCTTGTTTAATAATAGTGACGTACCAATCTCAGGATCGATTCACTCTAGGAAAATGATCATATCATTCATGATGCCCTCCATAAAGGCAAATTATTAGGAGTCTCACCCTAATGTTGAGTTGGGATTATTGACAAAGGTATGCCTCTATTGTCAAAAGTGCCTACTACGTGAACGAAATGAGTTAGACATAGCATGGTAGACATAACGGCGGTTGAGACGTTACGATAATGGAAAAATCAATTCAACAAAACCCTCAGGGGTAGTAGTGTGAGGTTTACCCTATGAGGAAAGGTCAAACTCACTAGTGACAAACTTCTTCTCTTTTCCTAACTCATCCGAAAGGACCTCGGCATCCTCTACTCCCGTCTCTCCTTTGGGCATAGGAACTTGTGTGCCACCTACGTTACTAACAAGGGCCTCCTTTTCCAAAACTGGGGCCCCTTCTCCATGCCGTAAAACTATGGCCCCTATTTCAAGGGTCAACTCCTCTACATCTTTCCCTTTGTCTGTCAAACAACACAGTTAGAAAAAACAATGGTTTATTTACTTTTTACAAGCACTATGTGACGCAAAGATGTCTATAGGTAGAGTAATACATATATAAGCTAATTATGAATTTCTCTACTTACCAGCCAAGGGATCGTTCCTGTGAAACTTAATTCATAGCCTCTTTTCCCCTATGCCAGTTGGGCTGGGAGACTCCACAGCTAGATAATGCTTCTTTCGCTGAACTGGTGAAGTCACTATTTCTGCTGTGAGGTGCTTCCCCCTTGACACACTTCTGGTGTAAGAAGGGAGTGCCCCATCCATGCTGTCTTGGCCCCATGCAGGAGGAGCTACCAAATCCTTAGTCATAAGTGAAAGTGACTTCTCGATACCTTCAGGGGAATCTTGGTACTGGATGGTGTAGAAAACCTGGAAAATCCATGGTTTGGAAATCTGGTTACGATCTTGCTGCACCCAGACTCCATCTCTATGAACCACCAGGAATTTAGCAAAATACTGAAAGCAAGCTATGAAAAAGGTGAAATGCACGTTGAAACGAGACTCAAGCTTCTTGCGAAGCTTGATCATTTTAGCCTGCAGGCCTTCAGTGAGGTAACTGACCCAATTATACCATGTCCCCTCCTCCATAACCTCCCGCATGATCCGAGCCTGCTCTATGGTAAGGATTCTTCCTTGGGAGAGTATCATGGGGAAGACGTGAGCTCAGAAGAGGGGATAAATGGTATTATCCACCTCTAGCTTGATTTTATTAGTGAGGATGCATTTCGGTTCCTTTTTAACCCCTAGGCACTCCTCTATGTCCTTTTGATTCTTAGAATCCTTCTTTGACCTTTCTTCTACCAGAGGACCATCAGAAGGAATGCAAAAAAAGTCGATGAACATTCGAGCATTAATATCAAAACTCACATGCATGTTACACATGCGCATGTGAAGATGCTCAGCTTCTTCACTAAAGGAGTCAACTAGGGTTAACATTTTAGCTACAGTGACATCAGGGGTCACAGCCAAAAATAGCTCCATCAATCCAACTTCCCAAAGGTTATTGGTTATGGCAGTTGGGGCCACTCCATAGCAGAGCCAACATTGCACTTCTTTTATGTCAACATAATAGAAGATGAGACTACTCGCCTCACACCCAGAAGCTATCATCGTGACCTCCCATGATTGCCTAACTATGAACATAAAACAACAGTTTCGACAACACAAAAAGAATACAATTTCATACATTGTTCCCATTCCGTAAGATTATATAGTGGACCACCATAGTGTAATTTACCATGTCCAAAGGGTGAAGGAAGTGGTGGGATTTTCGCTTGCACGTCCTCAACATTGATAAGATGATTCAACGAAGACTTCTTATCCACCCATCCGGAGTTTTTACACTTGGCAAAGAATCTGACATAGCAAACAGGGTAGTGTGGGATTTCAAATCCTAGTTGTCCTAAGATACTAGCACGTACATTACTGATAGAAGTAAATTTCTTTATGGCCATTTTGGCCATATTTGCATCAATAAAAAACCTACACCATAGAATGTAAACAATTGTTTATACTTGACAAAAATTCAAAAAATGGTTAGCACATTATAACACCATGAAAATACTTACCTACCTGCATAATACACAATGCCAGGTGGATTCTGGAAATAGGTCATGAGATGACGAGCCATGAACAATGTGTTGTAGGTGTGATAACAATCAAACTTGGGCATCTGCCAGATCCAAGATAAACACCTCAAACCCCTGGCACTCTGTTCATGGTCTTGTTCACTCATGGTTTCAATTGAGCCATCCACCAGAAATGTTAAGATGATCTGCATTGACCCAACCACTAGCATCTCCAGAATCGTGGCAACTATCTTAGCTAGTAGATGCTACCAGATAATTAAGCTAAAATTACACAACAAAAACTACAAAAACTCCAATGCACCTTTTTGGAACAAAATTGCCTCCTCCCCTACACGAGCATGAGGAGGAGGAACATTGGCCATGGGAACATGTAAATAGCACAGAACACCCACAATGTCCAAGATGATTAGGATGGGCTTTAGTGTAATCCTTTACAATAAAGCACACTACCATTAGGAAAATCAACTTAGATATACTAACAACATTAGAACAAAACAAATCAAAAAAGTTTCATAAAAATCCATTACGTAACACTAGGGTTCTCATTGCCTTGACTCCCAGAAAATTACATGTTACGCTAGAGGTGCATTACCAAAACCGCCCAAACCCTTATGACGGTGCAAGGTCTGTCCCTAACAATGGCGATAAAGGTGACACCACATATTATACCAGTGTAACATGCAACCATTATATTATCCCAGTGTAACATGCAACCATTATGGGTGAGACAATAGAACCCTATTTACACTACACAAGGGTATAATACTTGGACTCCTCCAGTTATGAATTGTGTTTGCACAGTATTGCCCAAGATCACCCAAACCCTTACGACAGTGCAAGGTCTATCTTTGACAATAGCGATAGGGGTAATATTACAAACTATAATAGATTAGCCCACACAAGCAAGTATCAACACCCAACATAATACACATATTCGAAACAAATACAATTATGATGCCATAACAATGAAAATAACGATCATGCAGGGAAGGTAAAAAACAACCTACTGGGCGAGTGGAGTAGCCTCCCAAGTTTCGACCTGGGCCTTTGAAATCTACTCCAAACTCTCCTGCACTACATCAATCTTTACCAATTTTGCATGTTTTCCTTTTGTCTTCGGTGCCATGGTTATGCCTAAACAACCTTTACAAAATCTTCTACCTACAACTTCCTTTTGCTTTCCTTTTTCTTTAGCCTAATTCAAATTCACAATGTTTATAGTCTACTTTGAGGATGAACCATCAACTTGTAAACGTGAGGGTCAAAACTAGCTGTTTTCATGTCCAATCAATGTATAACTTTCCCAAAACACAAGTATGTTAGTGTGACATGAAGTGTAAAGATCACAACATTAATCTCGTAGATATCGCATTGATTACAGTCCAAAAAGACCCTAAACTAACATGTAGCTTATCATCTGGTAATCTGGTCACATTACTAAGGTCTGCAAAAAATTCTAAATTAGCTATTTTGACATGCTAGACATGCCATGTTATACCTTTCATCATAGTTCACAGAAACCTTACGCTAATGTCTAGGAAACCTGGCTTGTTGTTTTCTTACAAACTGTGCATATTTGTAATAGTCTACTAAGACCTTAAACTAGCAGCCTCTTTAACACGCACCTCTATAAAACCTTCTATCATTTCACCAGATTGACAAAAAATAATGTAACAACTTTCATTCTTGGTGGTTTTGTAGGTCAATTTGCAAATGGATGAAGCTTTACTCACATCCCTAGCCCTAACAGGCCCATACAGGGAAACTATTAGACAGCTCAATCTTGCACTGATAGGAACTAATGCTTCCCTTTGTGACACAACTATAGCAACATCAAAAATATCCCGAAACTAGCCAGAACTTTTGGCCAAAACCCTAGACCTGGAGCCTAGTGATGTGATCGAGGATCCCCTTACTGAGATCCTTGTGGTTATGTACAAAGGAGAAAGTAAAACTCTGAAAGTTAGTTCTTTCCTTGACCAATAGCTATAGAGCAACATATTTCAAGTGCTCCAAAATAACGTTGCGGTATTCACATGATCATATGAAGACATGCCAGGTTTAGACCTGAGACTAATACAACACAACATAGTTTTAGACCCACATATCAAAGTAGTTAAATAGAAAGCATAAAAGATTAAGCCCAAAATCACGCTGGCAGTGCGTGATGAAATCACTAAGCTATATCATGCTAGTTTTATCTGCGCGGTCAATTATTCAAACTGGATATCGAACATCGTAGTTGTCTCTAAGAAAATGGGAGGAATACGCATTTGTATAGACTTCTACGATCTAAAAAAGGCAACGATTAAAGAAAACTTCCCATTACCGAGTATCGACCTATTTATCGATATAACAGCTGGACACACATCATTATCCTTTATGGATGGGTTTTTAGGCTTTAATCTCTATATCAACCAAGAAAATCAACTGACT
The DNA here is from genome assembly GCA_015680685.1 of Gnetum montanum. Classification (NCBI taxonomy): domain Eukaryota; kingdom Viridiplantae; phylum Streptophyta; class Gnetopsida; order Gnetales; family Gnetaceae; genus Gnetum; species Gnetum montanum. The sequence continues at coordinate 1,283,536 of MNCI01006151.1, read as the reverse complement.
ACAACTTTCATGAACCCCTAGGGAACTTTCTGTTACATCATGATGCCTTTCGGGTTAAAAAATGCTAGAGCAACTTATCAACGTGCCATGACGTATATCTTTAGTGATTACCTCTTAGAGAGATTGAACGACTATGTAGATGACATAGCTGTCAAATCTAAGAAGTCGGAAGATCACCCTAAAGACCTAGAGTTAATCCTTAAATGATTTCTTAGGCATGACCTAAGCCTTAACCCAAGAAAATGCATATTCAGAGTCAAAATCGGATGCATGTTGGGGTTTGTGGTATCAGAGACTAGCATACGAGTCGACCTCGACAAGGTTAAAGCCATCGTTAACCTAGCACCACCTACAAACCTCAAAGAACTACGTGGGTTGTAGGGTAGGTTACAGTTTATCAAGCAGTTCATCTCGAATTTAATGGATAAATTACATCCTATGCAACATTTTCTTAAGAAAGGAGTTAACTTCAAATGGACCAAGGACTGGTAGTGTGCGTTTGATGACCTGCAGAAAGAGTTGTTACATTTTCCAACGGTTTTCCCACCACAAAGGGACCAGCCTTTCTACATCTACCTAGCAAGCTTAGATGTGTCCATAGCTATGTTGTTGTGTTAAAGAAGGGATGATGGGTCAGAAATCCCTATCTATTATCTAAGTCATGCTCTATTTGCATATGAAACGAGGTGCAATGAAGTATAGCGTAACTTTTTGGCATTGGTTTTTGCCCTTAAGAAATGTAAACACTATCTTTTCCGTAGCCAAGTTAACATAATTTGCAAGGATAACATTCTACGATCTATTACAAATAATTTATATGAGAGTAGTAGGATAGCCCACTGGAAAGCCATGACAGTGAAATTTGACTTGTACTACATTGGCCAATCTTCCACAAAAGGTCAGGCGATAGCCGACCAACTTGTAACATCACCTATTAACGATCAAGTTGCGATAGAGACTGAGTTTCTTAATGAACATGTACATAGTCTAAGCCCTATATCAATAGGCCTTGAAGTGAAATTATACTTCGATGGAGCTTTGAATACTATAGGTAGCAGTGCTCCCATTGTCATTATGCTCTTCCCTGAGGATGTTTTCCCATTGGCTTACCGCTTGACATTTCCTTGTACGAAAAATATGGCTGAGTACAAGGGGCTCCTTAGGTGACTGTTAATAGCCAGGGAACTCAATGTTCAACACGTAGTAATCTGAGGTAATTTAATGCTAATTGTCAATCAAATCATAGGAGTCTATGCCTACAAAGTTATGCACCTGTAGCCCTACTGTGATATGGCTAAAGATCTTCTGAAATAATTCACAACGACTGATGTTTGGCACATGTCGTGTAGTGAGAACACTATAGCTGATGCACTAGCTACGCTAGCTTTAAATGTGCCACCAAATTTTTTTGCCACCTTGCTCACTTTAATGATAGAATGTACAGACCCTGTCATTCAAGTAGTAAAAATCTCTTTTCTAAGTATGGGAGGAATGCCAGAATCATATGACAATATTAAAACCTACTTTTTGCATAGCGAACCACTACACAAGTTAACACCTGCACAAAAAAATATAGTCTGCAAGCATGCCAGGTAATACATCATCATCAGAGACAATACTCTATGTAGATGCTCTTTTGATGGGGTATTGCTAACCTATGTTAATAATGACCAAGTGCAAATGGTAGTTAGTGAAGTCCATGAGGGCCTATGTGGAGGACACATAGCCCCGTGAGCCATGGCCGCTAAAATCAAACACTTAGGGTATTACTAGCCATACATGCAACAAGATTACCTTACCAAGGTTAAGACATGTGACACATGTCAGCATTATGCAAATCTAATACATGTGTCACTAACTAAGTTGCATACTACACAGATCACTTAGCCATTCCAACGATGGGAACTAGATATCATAGGCCCCATCACGCCTAAGTCTTCTGTAGGACATAGCTTCATTATCATCACCACTGAGTACTTCACGAAGTGGGTCAAGGATATTCCCCTATGAAAGACTACATCTCAATAGGTTTTCCATTTTATCTTGGATAACATAGTAACTAGATTTGGGCTTCCTATAACTATTGTGACCAACAATGGGCCACAATTTAGTAGTACCGAAACTAAATCTTTTTGCAATAACCTTGGTATCAAATAATCTTTTTCCTCACCTTATTACCCACAAGCAAATGGTCAGCTAGAGGCAACAAACAAGGTGATCATCAATTTATTGAAAAAGATGCTCAGCAGCAACAAAAAATGATGGCATGAAAAAATCCTCTATGTGCTATGGGCCTATCGTACGATCTGCAGAACAGCTACCAGTAGGATACCCTACAGCCTAGTCTATAGGTCTAAAGCAGTGTTGCCTCTTGAACTATAGGTTTCCTTACTATGGATGGTCCTCTCCAAGGTTATAAATGAGACTCAACACAATGAGTCCAAGATCATGGATTTAGACTCAGAAGAGGAGAAATGCATCCAGATGCTCGATAGCATCAAAATATTTTATGACAGGAAAAAATAGAAGCATCATCACAACCTACATCAGTGATTGATCAAGAAAGGAGACTTAGTTCTTAAGGCTATTCTTGAACCAGTGAGCAAATTCTCTACAAGCTGGGAAGGCCCTTTCCTAGTCATCAACACATACGACAATGGAGCATTCAGGCTAGCAGATATCACTGGCAATGAACTTCCAAACCTAGTGAATCATATGTACCTGAAGTAGTACCACATCTAGACATTAGCTTCACTCAAACTCAAGGTAACAAATGTCCGCTATGATGTAAAATTGACAATTTTTTACACGTCTGCGACGATGTAAAACTGGCATTTCTTGCACGTGTCTGCTACAATGCTAACCTAGCAAAGTTTTTGATCATCCGCCATGATGTGAAACTAGCAAGGTAAGCATCCATCTGCTGGGATGTTAAACTAGGATAGACTTGTCCCTGGGTCATGACACGACACTGACACCCATAACATGGTCTGCTAGGACCATAAACTAGTTCCTCCACCATCCACTACGACGTAAAAATAGCATGCTTCAATCTACCTAAACTTTAAACCAAGAACATGGTCTGCTAGGACTTAAAACCAGCAACAACGGTCTACTAGGACTTATAACTAGAAGCTACTAATAGATTACCCATGAAGCAAGCAATCCTAATCATTCTTTCATGGTATTCCTACCAGACGGAACGAGTAGGGCATTGGAATAGATGCAGTGCCACTACCTTCCTGGCATCCTACTGATTCCTCGAATATGCTGAAAGGCATAATACTAATCCCTCAAAGATTCCACTATCATGGCCACTCTGTAGTTGCAACTCTTGGAATCAGCTTTGACATTCGGAGCCCCAAGGAAACTATGTTCACCCATAGCCTTGGTGGCCTCCACCCATCACCACCACCAAACTTTATCTTAGTAGATTCATCTAACTGGTTCTTTTCCTAGTCAGTTGGATAAGATGAATCTGGCTATCGACGGTGAATTCCTGAACCGTGGTGTCAACAAAGGGATCCTTGCCTCTTGCTACGATTCCTTCTCCATGGTGTATGCTCTCCTTTTCACTTCGGGTGGCACTTGTTTCAATAGCCTCCCTAGTGATTAGGATGATTGCTTTTGTTCTCTGTTTGTTGTTACATTTTACAGGTTACTTGCTACGATAGTGTTGTTCAAGAATGCATTCACTAGGAGAGCTTGGCGTCATAGCATTCTGAGGTGGCTACTCAGACTAGCCTAATTACTTGGGAGTGCAAACCCTACCTTTCCCTCCATCAGACACCTTATTTCACTTTCTCCTTCCCTTATCCTTACAACCACCTTTACCCTCTTCTCTTGTTTGTATAGAATGTCAGCATACAAAAGGTCTTTCACACATGAATAACCATCAAGTTCATGAACTAGCGTAATGCAACTCGCCTCATGGAATGCAAGTTCAAAAAAAAGGGGACGACAAAGCTAAGCAAAATGAATGAAACACAACTCATCCAGGCCATACGGGTGTAACACAACTCATCCAAGCAAGCCCCACATGTACAATACAGTAGCATAAACTCTTGTGAAAACACTAGGGAGAAGTTACCTAATAACATGTTTGTGAGGTATTCTACTCATGCTTGAGTCTTCCCTAAACCTCCCTCCCTCACAACTGTAAAATCCCTCATATGCTCCTTACACTTCCAACCTTTGCACTTCCAGGTTTGATAGAGTGACATCCGAGCAGCAGCCGATGAACGATGTTGGCGTCTTTACCTCTGTGGTGTTTCATATTCTTTGTCGACATCTCTCAGGAAAGTCCTCCAAACGTCAACAAAGAGGGGCCTTCGAAACACCATAAAATTTCGAGACCTCGAGGATTCAGCAAAGTCTCAAAGTTCAGTAAAGGATTTCCACAAGTGGCACATTTTGGAAAGTCTTATCTTTTTGGCTAAGAGCTTGCTATGCTATGCTACACAACTCAATGTAGTATATTTTAGGAGTACTAAATAGAAATGAGGGATGCACAACAACAACACTCCAACTTTGCAAGCTGGCCATGATTGAAAATCTTAACTTTTGGCATATTATGCTACGTTACGCTATGCAGCGTAATGTAGCATCATGCAAGGAGACAGTTGATTTAGTCGCAACAAAGGAGATAGCAAAACTCAAGCATTAGCAGTTCTTATGCCACAATATGCTCCCTAGCGTATTGTAGTGTAACCATAGGATAGTTTGTTACCAAAGCTTTGGAAATTCTGCAGCACTAAAGACAAGGGTAGATTACACCATACTACGCTTCAAAGCGTAGTGCAGTGTAATGTTGCAAGCTTCAGCTATGGCACATTAGGTCAATGGTATTTTGTGGGCCCAGGACACGTGTCATCTAAACTGCATTCTTTTCCTAATCCTAATCTTATAAATATCTTGACAAATAATGCTTAAAGGGTTGGAAACTATTGGCATTTTTGGCAAAATTTTTGATAATATCTCTTGGAAAATATTGGTGAGAGGATGAGAAAGAGTTGGTAATAGAAGAGCATCGATGGTGACCAACAAGAGCTTTTGACCAGAGAATTCAAGTTAGCAGACACTTTGCTTCGAGTCTAACTCCCTTGCACCTAGATTGGCTAGAACAAGGTAGATCAGCCTTTGCTTGTTTCATCTCTGAATAGTTTCTTGTTCTTAGCATGTGCTTCATCTAAACCGAAGTCCATCTACAACCATTGTATTCAACATATTTGTTTATAAGCTAAATTCTAGATCTCAGGATTGCACATTCTCCAAAATTTATTACATCCTATTTACAATGATTTTACAATCACTTTGCATCATTTACATCGTCCTCATTGCCTTTGAGACTCGATCTTGGAACAAATATTCTGTTTCTCATCAATAGATATCATACCCTCCCATCGAAATCATCATCTCGTGATCCAATCATTACAAAAATTTACTGATTAAGTAAGTCCCTGCCTAATCGACAAGATCGTTTAGGGCACCTCAAGGTCGTTTTCTCTAGCACAACCCTATCATGGATCTGGGGTTGGAACTATGTACATGGAACTTCACTCGGTATTTCCAACGATCGACATTTTCCATCGTTACAATCTTCAACCTAGGCTACTTCGATAAGCAAACCATGGAAGGATCATAAAACCCAAGGAAAGGGAAGAGAGGAAAATCCGTAGCAACCAAAACATGAAGTACACATTATGCGATGCATGGAGGAAGTTAAGAATAATAGGGATGACAAGCCGAGGGACAATAAAAAAGACTTCCTAAATGTGATAGAATAGGTCAAACAATCATTGAAATAAAAAAACACAACTCTCAACATATGGTCATGACTTCTACTATGCACCATGAAGCGCTACTTAAGGTGTTAACTTCCATCCTCATTAGCAAGGACATTGCCACTAACAAAGAATTCATTCATATGATGATGATGCCATCTTCACCTAGGGAGATGAAGTCAACATTACTAGTGTTTCATGATAGCAAAATCAAAACCTATTTCCAAAATAGCAAAGTGACCAAGCCTCATCTTTTCATAATGAAATGGGTAGCATAATACAAAGTACATAGAGTGCATGTGGATAATGGAGCAGCCACAAATGTCATCTCTTATATCATGGTTGAACATTTAGGCCTAATGGAGCATATAAAACATACGTTAACATTAGCTCTCAAATCCTGCGATGAATCATAGGTTATTATTAAGGGGTCTATCCCCTTTGAATTTGTGGTAGGAGAGCAATTTCCAACAACTACAAATTTCTTGGTGGTGGAGGAAACACCAGGATTCAACCTTATCTTGGAAAGACCCTTTTCTATCTCAATTATGAGTTACATCTTTGCCCATCCACCAAGAAATTCACCTACATTTTGAAGGAGGTGAAATTATCATTTGTGGTGATAATGTAATTCCCCTAGTGAATAACAATGTAGATGTAGAGTAGGGATCTGAGGTGAATTTTTAAGAAGAAAATTCTAGCCAAAATGTTAACCAACCCAACGAAGTAGAGAAGTCCAAAAACAACAACAATGGACCAAGGGATATGCTATGGGAAGATCTTCCCTTTAACGTCATTAGTGAAGGGAATGGGGAGTACAAGCTTGTGAAAAATAGGCTAGATACATTTCCTAATTTCTTAAAGATTAGGAAACATGTACATAAGTGATGTGTGTCCCTAGTCTTCCTCCTACTCTATGCACTCATAGCCTTATAATCATATGTACCTATAGCCTATTAGCCTAACTTACATTTTTCCTATTTATGTCATTTTGTTTCCTTTATGTTAAACTTTCATTTGCATATATCCTATGAGTTTACTATTGTTTGCATTTTTTTTATTAAAGCCTTCTCTTTCTCTCTTGTCATGATATTAATATAGAAACCTCATAAAATCTTTAAAAATAGAAAACCCATAAAATCTTTAAAACATAAAATAGATAAAAAAAGATATATCCCTTTTTGTCTAATGTGGGACCTACCATGGTCTAAAATTGGCAAACAATGAGGGGCTTGTCATGTCCTAAAACTGACAAGAACGTATAGCCCACTAAGGCCTTAAATTGGCAAACATTGCATAGCCTACCATGGGCTAAAACAAGCAAGTAACCTTTTAAATTATTTTCATTTTAGTCACATGCCATGTTGCCTAGCCAACCATTTTCAATGCATTATAACCTTATAACCAAGTTAGTCAATGTAGCCATGAATAACATTTATAACCATGTGACTATAACATGAATAAGATCATAATGCCAAAAATAATATAGCCAAAACTAAAACTTAAAAATAAAATCAAGACTTTTACAACATAAGTAACCATAGCCACACTACATGGAAAAATGTTCAAATAAGAAATAATAGGTACGAATCTTTTCATAACCAAAACCTCAGCTAATACTAGCCATCAACAACAACATCATTAATCATTAATAAGAAAAACTAAAATAAGGTAGTTGGTAATGCTAAGGAGCATTTGGTGGAGGAAGTGGTGGATCATCTCGATCCTCACCATTGGGACCATTGATATTGCTTGTTTTCTATAACATAACAACATAACACCAATTAGTAATCAACACATAACAAACAAAAGTGAATAACTTGAGCAAAACTAAAAAAAATTAAAGCCAAATGAAAATAATCAAACCTACAAGGAATCTAGCTCAATGAATTCTAGGGGAAGATGTTGAAGACTAACCTCTAAGTAATGGAGGATTTGGTCCTCTTTCATGTGGGCTCAATCCACATCTGCAAGATTAATTCCTATGAGGATGTTGCTCTCAATAATGTGTAAGCATTTGGGTAGCTTTTGTGACACTGTGGTAGCAAAAACATCACCCACAACCATATAGACATGAGGAGTAGAAGATTTAGCCACCATGAGAATGCCTTCAAATATTTTGTAGAAACTCTTAGCTTGAATCCCCTTTATAAATAGCTCCATCTTGCACCATTCAGTAGTCTCCTCCTTAAGCCAAATTAGATATGCCTCATGATCAGCATTATATTTTCTCTTGTGATCTTTTTATGCCCAACCCCACTCTAAGATGCAAGAACAATAAACTTTCCAATCCTTATCTTTGTTGGAGATGAGGTCCATTTGCATCAATTGCTTCACCATCTCCCTAGCAAGGGAAACCTTGTCATGGATGAAATTCTAGTAGTAGGTTCACTTGATCTCCTTGGTTCATACGTTTTTTGTGTTAGTTACTTAGGCTTTCACAAAGGCATTATGATCCTAAAGATTAGTGATCATCTAGGCTTGCCTCTTATTCCTCCCCTTCAATGACGCAACTACTTCCATAGGGATTAGTTAGACCTTTGAAATTCCCATGAATTTTTTGCACATGAAACTACAAGGTCAATGACAGTTTCATATAACTTCCATGGTACATTATCAACCTCAAGAGGAAGCTTTGGCAAGAACTCAATCTACATGTCATGGGTAGGGTCCCATGAAAATGTAGGCATTGTAAACAATATAACCATAAAATATACTAATAAGCATAATGTATAACATGAATGGCCATAACAGAAAATATTATAACCAAATATACCTCAAAAATAAACAACACAAAATAATTAATACAAATAAAACAAAGTTCTTACCAATCTTGAAAGCAACTTATTGCAACAGTTGATGATATCGTGCATAAATTCCACTTTGTCTAGTACATCTACCCATGGTTTCATCTAAGACATAGGGGTCGAGGCTTCTACTTGGGGTTCAAGAACTACAACAAGCATAATAATAATTGAATGACTAGAATGCAAACTAAACATAAAATCATAAACTATAACGAACAACACTAAAGTGTATGGATACTTAGCTTCTCCTCCTCTGGGATGACAATGGGGGATTCCCCTAAAAATGGCTCACCAAACAAGGCATCTAAGTCATCTAATGCCATGTTGGCCAATCCCTCCTCCTCATGTTGTTGTAGGAGAGCCTTCTCTACACACCTCTACTTCTTTGTTGCTATTGTCAGTTGGGCTACCAAGTCTTGCCACTTATTTCCAAGAATCATAAACCAAAAATATTAGAACTTGCCAAAGGCATATGTTGGAAAATTGAATTAGACTGAGATTTCTAGAACACTACATGTCGTAGTGTGATTGCATGATCGTTGAAGATCCTCTACAAGTGCAAGGAATATTGAATGCTACATCATTGGATGACAATCTTTTCTTGGAAGAGATGTTGTACATCCAGCTCCATATGCTAAAGACATATCATAGGAAATAGTTATAAAACTCAAAAAATATGAAAATAAAAACATAAAAAGAAATTATCAATGTACCTGTGACCAATGATAAGTCTTTCCAAGCTTCAATGTGAACCTTCTCTTGGAATATTATTTTGTCACTTGTGCTACTTCCTTCATAGGATGCTTTAGCTTCAATATAGCTACCCCATTAGCTTTAGCATGTACCTCTCTAGCCCTCTCAACATTAGCATAATAAATGTGAGGCTCCACCCTCATGCTATCAAGGGAAACACACCACCTATCACTAACTCCCTTAATGATTATAGACAATAATTATTCAACATCCTATGGTGGGTTCTATGCCTACATGATTGGATTAATATGATTTATCCAAGGCCTAGAGAGTTGGAATGAGTCTTGACATATCCATCATCCATCTCTCCTCATCACTAAGAATTCCAAAAATCTCGTCAAATATGTTGCAAAAAATGCATAGTGCATGTGGCATATTGTGAAGAGACCCTAATGGAGATTAAAGATTTCCTCATGTAATCTAGGCCAAGTGAGCAACCTAGTCAAATAAAGCACCTTCTCCTAGGACCTTCATCATGGTCCATGCATAGGCAATGCCAATCACCTTCTTCTATGATAATATCTTAGGGAAGGCATAAGATCAAAATAAGATGATGAGAAGTGAGGTACCCCTACACTCAACCATATGAATTGCAATCATTCATGCAAATCTAGTTGAATTCCATGAATGAGAGTAGTTGTGGTATCTAAATCATTATGCTTTGATCACAGTTCACTATCTTCCCACTTGGACTAGTGGTAGCTTTGTCACATATGATTTAGTCCAAAGTGAGGCATATGATGTTATCTAATTGTATGCTACTCCTAATGATGACTAGGAGATGAATTAATTAGGCTACTGAGCAATGGAAAGTAAAATCTAAACTAGCCTACATGTGATGCGTGTTCACTCTTAATCATCCATATATGTGTTGTACATCATGAGACTACACTAGATGTCAAGAATATGTCATTGGGTGTGCCAAATGATACACTACTAGATTACCAACTACTTACACTTAAACGTTCATGATTAAGGCGTATGCATTCTTGTTAATAATGGGAATAGTAAGTAGCAATAAATGGAAACATTTAACTAGAGAAAATAACAAATAATTCATAATTAAAAACAATAATAATCTAAGTGAATGCTGCAATGATGGTAGTAATTTAAATCTTTATTTTTAGTCATGTAACATGTCCAAGTATGTCACACTTGAACAAAGGTATCATATGATAACAAATATCACATTGCAGGCATGCACTAGGAATAAAAGAACTCTAAGTAAGACTATCAAAAACTGATAACTAAAACTATCTTCTCTACTACCTATTAAATATTGAACTATGCACCAAAGTGCTATATTTAGGCTAGCCCAAAGGAGATGACATTGGATATCCAACTACTTCCTGGCTTCAACATCGGGTATCTAATATTAGGGCTCCAATATTGGGTATCCAATATTAGGGCCAAACAAATCATGACTTATCATACCCCCATGACTGAATGAAAACTCATCCTTGAGTCAAATAAAAAGAGGAACAAGTTATTTAAAAAATATTGAGAAGGTATGGGATTATTGACTAAATTAAATAATAAACAAAAAAATTAACTCTTAGATGCCATAATGGTGTACTACAAAAATGGGACACAATATTACAAGACAAAAATTGGGAAGCTCATGTGATGCCCAGAGGTGGTGGCTCCTCCATTGGTTACTTTCCTTTGTCACTAGGCTTTTGAAATTTGTAACAATCAAGAAATGCCTACAACTTTTCTTCTTCCATCCTTGGGTCATGTACTATTTAGGTTAGTAAACTTATGTGTGCTAACACTGATACATCCCAAGGACATGGTAGTTGTGGGAACATCTGATTTGCCTTCACATACAACATCACAAATTTTTTTGATTCCTTCTCAAAGGTTTTAGATTTTTTTCTAAGTTCCTAATAATTTATTAATCTTCTAACTAGGTTTTATGTGACATCCTTCTATCCATATTAGCTAGCTTTAACCACTTCTAATTCTAAGTTTTCCACATGTAGCTTTTACAAAGCATCTTTTTGATCTACAGACTCTTTTTATACAATGCATAAGTGATTTCTACCTACTTCTCTAGCTCATTTCGGTCAACTTGCTATTAACATGGCAAGGTTGGCATATCTAAGGTTAGCTAACACCATGTATTCTTTCAAATCTCCAATCTATAGGTCTTTATTCTTTACTTCCACCTAGTGGACCAAGGCATAGCTATCTAGAATTGGCTGCCACTCAATATTTTGTGTTTATAAGGAGCTAATGTGAGCTTTAGCCATCTAGGTCTCTTTTTCATTTATCTACTCATACATTCCTACTTGGTCATAGAGGTGTTCCTTCAACTTTTCATGCTTCTTAGCCTCAGTCTGCCATGTGCTGATTTCTATTATTTATTTTTGTCGAATCACGCAGACCTTCTTCATTAAGATGGCTCTATTTTCTCTAGCCAATCTATTAATGTCCTAGCTGACCCTCACTAGTTGTTCTCAGAATTGGTGGACAATTTCCTCTAGAATATTCTTTGGCTTTTGATTGTGTTCATCCTTGAATTCTTAGTGGTAAGCTACTTATTTTTCTCTTGTGCAATGGATAATGCCTTTATATAAGCATGGGATTGTGAATCAGTGGTAGAGGCATACTAGATTATTTTTTCTTTTTCTTGTGCTGCAATTGCACTATGCTTAGTCAGCTTGGCTAACTACTCCATTCTAAATTATTCTAGTTGGTTAGGTACAATAAAATAGGTAGGATCCCATCGTTTGACTCTCAAGGTTGCTAGCTCTTATCGTAATCTTGGTGCTTCTACTTCTACATGTTTTTCCCTGACTTTAGCCATGACCAGCTTTCCTTTAGTGGTGATGAGGTCTAACTATGCTATAGTGACATTATTAGGGATGTTAAAGAAAGTATTTATCACTTGCACCATCTACATTAGTTGATCCAATACATCCTCATGCATCACAAGAGTCATTGAAGTCCTAGCCAGCATCTGCGCATCTCTGGTCCAAGTAAGATCTGCTAGGAGCACAATAAGCATGTTGAATGGTTCCTTAATATGATTTGTGATCACTTCTTCTACATTTACTGCATCCTAATGTTTCTTTACCATAGTTGTGGCACCTTCTCTAGTTTCAAGCATCACATGGAAGGATGCAACATTCATAGAGATTTTCCTAGACAATTGGAATCCTTGTCCTAATTATAATAAGATCTACCCCCTTATTGGATCAATTGAAATTGTGGGTTATGTGGCATCATTAATGACTTTGAGAAGATTTTAGTCATCCCTTCTTCCCCAATTGAAAGCTTCAGTGATTTTTTATAAATGGCTCATTGAGGACCTGTAATCTTATGGTGGTGGTAGTGGAGATTGTGTTTCTAGGTGTTGTTCAAGCTCATATTTTGTTTCTGCTTTGGGATCTACCTTCTTCTTTGATTCTTTATCTTCACTAAGATTTTTTCTTAGTGCTACAAGTTTGAGAAGTTTGACGATGGAGGCATTCTAAGCCTTCCTATGGATATCATTTGTATATCCTAGGATTCAAACACATTTTCATAACCTTCTGATTAGCCAATGGAATGGGAGTGTTGGTTTTCCTACCTTTTTCGCTTTGAACCACCATTGAATTTCAGTGAAGCAGAATTGGGGAAGATTAGCTGCATATTTTCCCATTAGGATAGGACTTCCATTAGCCACATATGTGAAATTTAGTTGAGCCCTTTGGTGGAAAACATGATATGTACTGATCTTGAAATATGTCCTCTCTTCTAGAGTTAGTTAATTATATGTTTTATTTTTTTTTGTACATCTATTTTAGCCATATTTTTTTTGGTATTGGGATCAAATTTAATGAATAGATGGGCTACCTTAGCCCCTTCATTTAGCAAATTTAGAGCTATAGCAATTTTCTTAACTAAAAAAGAGACATTCACCCTACAAATGTTGATGGTGTTGCCCTCATCTGTGTTGTGCTAAAATTGATGAGTCTCACCAAGGTACCACTTGCGACTATTCGAGAGAATGGGCCACAAGGGTGATGCCTTAAGTTTCATATAAATAACTTTTGGAGAAAACTCCATAAGTGGGTCAAAATTAATTTCCACTATCACTGAGGTCAATGTGGACTTTTCTAGAATGGTCGCAAGGTAATCAAGGGGTAACGTGAAACATTATCCCTACATGGGAGCTTGCAGTTATATAGCCTCTCCTTGGACCGACTGTTTAGTAGTAGAAACCTCTTAGTGAATGCTAAAATATTGGGCTTCCTACTCTTGATTTTTTGCATGTTTTCCTTATTGGCCTTGACCACCTCATAGATGCTTAGCTACTCTTTACAAAGGTTCTCCTTGTGCACCTCTTTTTGAGGCCATTTGCAATCAAGAAAAGATCAAGTGTTACTAAGGTTATATTCTTTATCATTAATCAGTTTATACCTTACTCATTACCTTAGTTCATTAAGTTCTTAATTCATATGACTACATAGTTAGAAAATTTTTTTAGAAAAATCCCCAAAAAGTGTATCATCTTTTACAACCCTTACCAATTGGTTTTCTTTTTTTCTTGTGTATGGCTTGTTATGATGGTTGTGGTCCCTTGGGTAGAAAAATTAAGATTTTTGACATTAATATGATTTATTATTCATGATAATGGCTAAGGTTTTTAACACTCTTACTCTTATAATACCTTCCAAGAAATAACAAATTTTCATCAACTGAAATAAGTTTTCCATGTAGGTTCAAATAGGTTCAAACAACACAAAAATCAAAGTGGTAGAGAGCCAAATATCACAAGTGGAAAGTGGGTACATAGAGCTCTAATTTGTAAGCGAAAATTTGAACTCCCTTAGTAGTAAATGATAAAAATGATTTTTGGGCACTCTAGGGGTCATATATATAGGTTTTGATCAACCTAACATCGAGTACTCAATGTCGAGTAATTGATGTTGCACTAGACTTAACGTCAGATAGGAAATATTAGGGTCCATGAATAATCACTGAATGGGGTAACTGAGCATGGAAACTAAAGCTCTGTGATTGGTTGGAAGGTTTGAGGTTATCTTCATAGTTTTGGGTAAGTGAAAAATTAGTTTGAGGCATTGAAATTGTAATAATGTGGAGTTTTCAATGTGAAAAGCACTAGAATGAGCAAGAAAAAGGGCATGGAAATTGTGGTTGTGGATAGATCAAGTTACATGAGAAGGGAAATGAAAAAATGTAACAATTAAGCACTTGTAAGGTTAAAAATGATGTGGTTATGTCAAAAAAGTATAACTCACAAAACATACACAAGTGGGTTCTCCCCAAAGTAGGCTCTAGCCTATGATGCTCTTTTGTAACCATACCTAAAAAAGTCCATAGGTATTAAAGTGGTTGAATGCAATGCATACCTATGAAACAAAACACACATGTTAAAACCACCAATTCAAGATAATAACTCTATGTTACACAAAACCACAAGTTATGATCACCCAGAAAACAAGATGAGATGGACTATAGAAAGGATTACAAAAATTGGGACATGAGGTCTTACCATGGACACAATGAAACCTTGTGTGTTATTAATGGTTAAATAATCACAAGTCTCTCTTTCCAAGATTCAAACCAAGTCCACACCACATTGAAATGACATTGCATCATTTCATCACTTCGACAGACAACAATAAGACTATCATAGCTATGAGGAGTAACATCACTTGGAGTTTTGTCCAAGGTAATAGCTTAATTATGGCACACTTATTATTTATTTATTTATTTATTGGAGTTCTAAGAAGCTACCAACCTTTAGGCATGGGTACATGTCTTTCTAGTAGGACCTAGAGAAGTTTATTCAATGTCGTTCTAGGTTACTCTTACTTTCATTTTTTGTTAGATCTACAAGGATATGGTTACAACCTCAACAACATGATAGAACATACAAAAGTGGCCAAAGAGAATTCACAAATTCCATTGATGTCACACCCCTTACATTCTACCTTGGTTTTGCACTCTTTTTCCTAGACATAAGGATTATGAAGTTATTTTTAGTCCCATGGTAAAAATAATATCATTATGACCAGAGTAAGAACCTCTTATTAATGGAATGGGGGATGTATGTTGTGCTCTCAATGTCCAAATAATCAGTCCCTTATGACTTGACAACATAGAGAAAACCTCATCCCAATGGGTCACAAGATTGTTTTATTCACAAGTGAGATTTCATAACAAAGAAAATGAAAACAATAGCTAGAAAAAATTGGAAGAAATAGGAAAAATTAGATTAAGAAATAGGAAAATGACAAAAAAATATAAAATAAAAAGATGAAAAGCACTTAAGAATCTTGAAGATTAGAATGGGGGTAACCCCCATGACTAAACATGTGGCCATGACAAGGATTAACAAGTGGGTAAATAGGACACATGCATGTATGAAACATTTGTAACTATTCATGCCCTAGCCATTGGGTGTCTGTTGGTGGTGTTGTGGCTGGTTAGAAAAATTGTTAATTACACACTTGATTGTTACATGTATGTTAGGTCCAACTATGAGATGTGTGAATGTTATGTATGTCAAGCCCATGATTGTGCCCTTGATCATGATATGGTATGCATGGATTTGTTTGTCTTCCCACACTATGGGATTCATTATTAGGGTTTGTAATTAGAATAATGATGGATGGTGGTCCTTGTGTAAGATTAGATGATAGTGGTTGAGATAAGGAAGATGGTGTACTAGATTGACATTGTGCTAGCTTGGATGATGCAATGGGTCCATGTGTGGTTTGCTTCAACTAAAAACCTTTCCTCCAAAAAGGATGTTTCCTATGTTGTAGTTGAGTCCCACTTGTGTCAACATGTTTATGCATATTTGCAATACAAATGACACTCATTTGTTGATGTTGGGGTGTTGAACCTACCTATGTTGTTGGTAGTGACATATGATGAGGTGGAGTATGAGAATATCAAGGGTAAGATGAATGGTAAGAGGCACAAGGTGGTGATCCTTCAAAAGATGTCATGGGTTGATGGTACTCAGAGAGTGGTAGTGGTGATTAGAAGTAGAGGATGTAGAACTAGTTGGGGAAATAGGGTGTTGAACATAATATCTGTGTGGTTTTGATAGATAGGGCTAATTTGGTGGTGGCCTCCCCCACAATTATGGTTGTTACCATTGTGGTTGATGACCATGTTGAGGCTAGTAACAAGTCCCCCTAGGATGGTATGATCGGTTGTGGGGCTATCTATAATTACCTTGTGGGGGGAGAAATCTCTTGAGCATGTGCTTCTGTACAAACTTCAAATTTAAGGTACCTACCTAATACTCCTATAGTTGTAACAAGACTGGGCAATGGCTCTTTGGATGGTCATATATGTAGATGTCACATCCATTATCTTCATCTGTGGTTGAGTCTATAGTCTCACTTTCTTTAGCCATTTTTTCCATTTGCCAAAATGTGTTCCTAGTTGTTTCTTTGTTCTATATCCTTTGTTAATTATGATCTCCTTGATTATTTTGCATGATCCTCTCCTTGACCATCTCAATGAGAATTGTAACATTTTTATATATCTATTTGGATATCCTATTAAACTTTGCTTTAAGTTCATCAATGGACTTTTGTATCAGTAAGGTTTGTTATGGAATCACCTTATCGAGAGTGGTTTTATTCTCCTTATCATAGATCTATACCTCCTTTGGTTGAAGAGTTGGATCCCACTAATATTTCTCGACATTCTCCCATTTGCATATCTCTCCTTTTGCTTTTTTCACACGTTCGATTAGCTCTTGGATCTAATGGGCTTTGAGCTTATATTATTTTTCCTAGGGCATACATCCCAAGGGTCTCCCTTGTTTCATTGCAAAGTCCATTTATGATGTGAAAAAGTTTCCTTGCCTCAAAGAAACCATGGCTTGGACATCTATTCGGTAAGGCATAATATCTATCTAAGGCCATGTCCAAGGATTCATGTTTTTCTTGCTTCTACTCTTGGATCTATCTCCTCAAATTGGACACCCTCACATAGGTTTGGTATTTCTTATTAAACTGTTCTAGCATTGTGAACCATCGTTAGATTGAATTTGGTCTTAATGATCTATACCACACTTTAGTTTTATCGATTAGTGTCCTAGGAAAGAGTCTAAGCTTTTTCCAT
Source organism: Gnetum montanum (assembly GCA_015680685.1). NCBI lineage: Eukaryota > Viridiplantae > Streptophyta > Gnetopsida > Gnetales > Gnetaceae > Gnetum > Gnetum montanum. The sequence continues at coordinate 1,266,090 of MNCI01006151.1, read as the reverse complement.
CCACTTTCAATTCTATAGAAAGCACAAGCATCATGGAAGGCTTGAAAATGATGTTGCAGATTTGAATCATAGCCTCTTGTAAATTTAGAAATATTATTCATGTCAAGCATATGTAGATGACTCTTTTTGTTATTCCTACAAGATATTGTAACAACCTCTGTGATATGCATTAGGCTCTTAGTGGCCAATAAGGATTCATCATCATCAAATAGGTTATGAGGAAAATTTATATCCCTATTCATTTGATCATGATGATGTTGTCTAAATTCATGGTGATGTCTTTGACTTTTTCCATAGGTTCGATTTCAATTTTTAGTCCAACACTTTAGTAGAGCCTTATCTCCATACCTACATTCATCTTCATCAGAGCTAGACATTGAAGGGAAAGAGAAAGATGAGAAACTAGAAGAGCTTCTATAGCTTCTATTATGTTCTTTAGGGTCCCTTAATTTATTATTTCTAGGTTTTGAGGAGGTCTTAGTCCTTGAGGCCTTTCCTAGTCCAGGAGTTATGTCATTTCCTCCAAGATTATCTGCCTTAGGTGAATGTAGTCTTTAAGTGTTTGTAGGGTGATCATTATCATTAGAAATCCCTATGACGAGTAGCGAGGTACCCCTATGCCCAACCATATGAATCAAGAAGCATTCATGCTTAACTTGGTTGAATTTTGTGGACTTTATCATTTCTAGTGCACTAGCCCTTTAGGAATTGAATCTAGACTTAAGATCAATCATTGTCCTTGCAATTATACATGTGATGCACATTGGTATGGTTAAGTGTAACTGAGGCATCTGATTTTTATCATTTTGTATTTTATGTTTTCGGTGCTTGAAATGTAGGTAAAAGGAATTGGATTAACTAATCTAAATTAATTAACTAACTACTATTAAGCTAATCCTAACATAAGTATACGTTTCCACTTTTCATAAAAATCTTGAACCCATGTATCCTCTGCTGGGTGACCAAACATTATGCTACTAAGCATACCAAGAGATAATGCTACTGGGATTACCAAGTGAATACATATTATGCTTGAACCAGTTGTACTTATGCATTTAATCTATCTAGCTTAATAAATCTCATTAACTTAATTGCTAGGAAATAATTGTGAAATAATTGAAAATAATTAACAAATAATTGAAAACATTAAATGTATAAATAAGAGAGCTAATCTATCCAAAGTCTTGCAAGGTTTATTAGAAAGCTTGTCTTTATTGCTGCATACACTATCATGCTAAGGTACAAAAATTCTTGAATAAAGATTCATACAATCAATGACAACTGCTACAGCCATGCAGGGAACTTTCGAATGGAGTGAAATGCAAGAGCTTTGCTACAATTGAAATCTAGACTTCCCATAAATGTGGTGGATAGATGCATATTTATAGGTAATGGACAAACACCGTGTTTACAAGGCATCATCAACACAATTTAAAATGCATTGATGAGGCCTCATGGACAAGGCCTCGTCAAATGCAGTTGGTTGCATCGATGAAGCCTCATCAACAAAGCCAACCAATGATGACTCATCATACCTCGATGATTGAATGAAAACTTTTCCTCAAGTTATTTTACAAAATTGGGAAGGTATGGGATTATTGATTGACTTTTCTTTCAACAAAACAAACTTAACTAATTTGGCAAAGAAAATGGAGTGCCCAGGTGTACGGATCAACACATTATAAAAAATGATGATGTTTAGGATACAAAATTGAACACCATGACACAACTCTTCAAAAATTTGGACAACACATTTCTTGATGATGTGAAGCTTGTTGGAGAAGATTAAATAGTGCCAGGAAGTGGTGGTTCTTGAGGCTTCAAGGGAGCTTCACCGACTTCATGCATTGACTATGGTTGAGGTTGTGGTTTTCCTACTACCGCTGCAATTTTAGGTGTAAGGCAGAAAAAATCCAGTAGTGCTTTCATTTTCTCCTTCTTACTTCTAGGATCACGCATCATTCATGCAAATTTTCCAATGTGGATTGGAATGGGCACCTCCCAAGGATATGGGATTACTTGAAACAACTCCTTCATGTTAAAAAACTAGGCAATGAACTTTTTCTATTCAATGTAAAATGCTCACACTATGTTCTTTAGCTCCTAGTAGTCATTCATTCATCTGCCTAGGTCCTCAATGATAGATTGTTGGTTTGTGAATCATCCTTTGATGAATTTGAGTTCAACATTAGTAGTCTAAAGCTTTTGCTTGGTGCCTTTGTTGTTTGAACTTGACCTCATAAAGCAAATACAAGCTAACCACATACTTCTTCAATTTTGACCATGGTCATCTAGCTGTTAGCATTACCAGGTTTGCATAGCAAAGATTGGCCAACTCCATATATTCTATCATTTCTTCGATCTACAACTCCTTCAAGCAGATCTCTTCTTTTTTGTAGGTATTAATCCCATCAAGGATGGGTTGCCACATCTCTCTTCCTTACTAGAGTTGCTAGAGGCTTCATTAACTTTAGCCTTTACCATCTAAATTTCTTTTTCATTAATTTCATTTTACAAGACAACCTGGTCCCTGTAGTGATTTTTCAGCCTTTGAAACTTGAGAACTTCATTCTTCCAAGTGGTGATTTCGATGGTAGACTTTTGTTGCAAGGTGTGCACCTCCTCCATTGATAGATTTTGATTCTTTGTGATTAATTTTCTTAATTCAATGCTGACTCTACCAAGCTACTCCTACTATTGATGAATGAATTCTTGCATTTGATCTCTTTGAGCATCAACATTTTGCAGACGATGATTTTGTGTAGTTAGTGTCTCATTTTCTTGGTGCATATAATTTAAGTTATTTTTAATTAAATGTGTTTTAGCTTCTACCATGGACTAAATTAAAATGGTCATTATTGCTTCCTCCTCAACATTTTAAAATCATTTCTTGAAGTTTTTTGATAACTTTATCTCTTGTCATTGTTGGGCTAAGGATTGTTTGCTCTATATGTTAGGTACGAAGTTTAGCAACCTCTAAAACCAAGTGTTGATTTCACTCTTAGGCCATTTCTAGTTTCCCTTCCAAGATGATAAATTTTCCCCTTGCATTCAGTAGCTTCAACTAGGTTGTACGGATTTTCTCTAGAAGATCAAAGATATCTAGAGTTAGATGCCCAATTCCCACCAATAGTTCCAGTAGTTGTTCATGCTAGGATACATTCAATTTCCCATTGATTGTGCCTACAAATGTCTACACATCTTGGAGTACAGATACATCTGGTATAGATTCCACTGGTGCATTTAGTGCTTTAGCTACATATTCAGGTCCCACTTTTGCCACTATTTCTTTCCCTTGGTGCTGCATCACCAAGATAGTTGTCTCTTCACCTTCCTCTAACCTCACTGAGAAAGTGGTGACATTCCTAGAGATTTATAGGAATAAATGATGTGTTTCTAGTGATACCATCACCTCCCAAGCATTGGGATCTAACCTTGAAGTAGTTATGTTCTTTGGGTAGAGAAAATGGAACTACCCCTCTCCATTTGGTTAACTGTTTAGTCCACCTCATTAAAGTGACTCATTACTAGTTGGTATGTAGATGGATCCATCCCACTTGTTCTTGCTTGCTATTCTTGTTCACTCAAGAGCTACTCTTGGACTTGTCACAAATACTCAAGGACTATGTGGGCCTCTGGTGTTGTCTCCTAAGTGGGTGGTGTTGGTAACAACACCTCTACTAGGATGGCTACTACCATTTTGTCCTTCACAATTTCTACCCTTGAGGCTAAGGAAGTATGCCTGAGAGTGTCATTAGAATAGCAAAGAATACCTACCCTTTTAAAAAATTTTCTTATTAGTCATGTAATGGGTAGGGTCCTCCTTCGACATTCATTCTCCTTGAAATACCTCTCAATCTCCAAATAGATTATCTATGGAAGGTTAATGGGAAATTTCCCACATAGAGGGATGCATGCACAAGTGGATAAGGTAGTTAACTTACTTGGCCTCATCATTGGATTGAGGTGATATGCTGCAATCTTGAAATAAATTCACTGCACTAGTGTGGGTATGCCATACTCCTTATAATCCACCCTGTAACATCACTGGATCCACTCCATTTTCACCTCAAGGTCATCTTTTATAGATATTTCTACCAACTATGTTTTGATGTTAGGTAACACTAGTGCCTATGTAATGGTATCCACCAAATAGAACACTTGAATGTCCTTGATCTTCATAATGGACCCTGGCCTTTGGCTATTCCAGAAGAGATAGGTCTCTCCCATGTACCACTCCCCACTAGTCATGATGATTGGCCACATGGAAGGGGTTTACAATTATGTTCTAACATCTTCTAGAGCTTTCTCCAAAAACTGCCCAAAGTTTATTTCTTGAAGATTTGACCTTTGAAGCTCTTGGGAATTGATGATGTCTAGGTAGGCTTGAGTTAGAATGACCTCAAGCCTAGGCATAGGTCTAGGTACTTCTCCTCATTGAGATTGTTCAGTAGGCACTTCTTCTTCTAGAATCTATTGAATAGATTTCACTTTTGGTTCCTCATGAAGAGATCCCATTGCATGGGTTAACTCTTACTATTTTTGGCCTTATTTCTATTGGGCCCTTCTAGATCTAGGTCATTTCTCCCATGGTTGCAAGGGTTCTCCTTCCTACAGTTGCTTTTGTTTGGGTGCCATCTATAATCATAATAGAACCATGGATTAGCAATTATTGTGTAACCCTAAAATAATTGGGATACCTCAACTCTTGAGGGTAGTTACACTTGGCTAAGCTATGATTATGGCTAATTTACTCAACTTAATTATTATTTCTATTTATGTCTTATCATTAATAAATCATTCAAAATGTTGTTGGAAGGGTTAATCTTGGAAAAAGTTGATGTTTATGTATGATTAAAGTTACTAACCCTTAGGGGAGTTAGAAAACATTTTCAAAAATTGCATTAGAAACCTTAGGATTTGTAGCCCCCATGATAAATATCCTACCTTGGTTAAGTGAAAGATTGAAAAATGTAATGATTTGGACAAATGGTTTAAAAGTTATGAGCTTTAGAAGGTTGTGGGCTCTAAAAAATTACAAAAATTCCCCATGTGTTATGAACAAATGACAATAAATTCCAAAGTGTCAAATGGTATATATAGTAATTTTGTATTGTGTCAATGAGGCCTCAATGATGGGGCCTTGTCAATAGGATCAGCTACGTCGATGATGCCTTCATGATGCAGCTATTGACTACCATTGACTTTCATTGACTTTGGTCAAAATTTTAGAATACAAGGAATTTTTTGATGAAATTTAGATCAAATGAAAGCTTAGAAGACCAAGAATAGTATGAAATAATGAGAAGAGTATGGCGAAGTTCATAAATTGGAAAAAATGGAAAAAAATTTATTTTAATGAATGAATGGAATGAAAGATTAAGGAGTATTGAGTGGTTTACACAATGGAAAGTACAAAATATAAGATTGTGATGATGTCAAAGGTAAGGAACCTTAACTAATGAACCCAAAATCTATGCAAGTGTGTCCTCCCCATAGCAAGCTAATATCCATTTTACCCTTGCATAACCTCAACTAAGGAGTCTATGGACCCCATAGTTGATTTAATGATCATAACAAGTTAAGGACCAAACCAAGAGAATCCACTCAAGAATCCTAATATGCCAATCTAAGACATAGAGCATAACATATAACTTGGTAGTGAGGTGAGTTATGTTAGCATGGATGGATGATAGAGAAGGTGTAATGGAGTTCCAAATTGAAGTCATAAGAAGTCCCTTATGGATTTGTGGTTAAAATGACCCAACAAGTTCCATCTTTAGTCTAGACCAAAACCATCCACTTTCAGTAACTTTGCATTGTCACTCTAAGACTAATCCACCCACTTAAGATAGAAGAGTACCCCCACAAGATAACCACCATTCCAAAAGAGGATAGAGAGGTAGGAAGTAAGCGAGAGAGGGGGGCTTAGTTAGTGGGAACCTTTAGGCATAGGTTTATGTCATTTGAGTCCCATAAACAGTGCTTGTAGCCCTTTTATTTATCTCAGGGATGTGCCTTGAATTCCCATTATTTTTAGTTTTCTTTTTTTTCTTTTTTGAAATGGAACCACATCATGTGAAGAATTTATTTATGTTTAAGGGGTGTGCTTTAAATTCCCATCGTTGTTGTTTTTTTTTTCTTATTTTTTTTTGAATGATGGGAACCACGTCATGCAACGATGTTATTTGTCTTCTTATCATTGGGTGGTAGAGAATGGTAAGAAATCTATGAAAAACACTCAAGCACTCAAGTAAGAAGAAGAGTACAAAGATTATTGATTCCCCTTGAAGTCACACCCTTTACAAACCTTTGGATCCTTTCCAATTCCAAAACTACCATGGTCACCAATTGATTAAAAGTTTCTTTAATGAAAAAGGGACCTCAAATTCCTAGAATAAGGAAAACCATAGAGTTCATTACATGGGTGGATGATGTGGACTTACTTCCTATCCCATGAAAAATAAACCATGTCAAAGTTATTAGACATCAAAACTCAAAAATAGAAACTAGACACCAACACTTGCACATTAAGCACAAACCATCATCTATAAAAAACAATAGCAACATTAAGTCTTGTGAAAATAAAGCAAATTTATTAGCAAGAATGAGAAAATATCACACTTAATAAAAAAAGAGATAAAATAAAGTAAAAAATATATAGAAAAGTGTAAAATAATCAAGAAAATTAAATGTACTAAAAATGATATAAAATTAGAAAAATTTAAAAATAAAAAATTTGTAAAATCAAAAATGTGAAAAATAAAAAGTGTAGAAAAACTAAGAGGCCATGGTAATGGTTAGCATGAATGGCCATCTCCCCCATGACTTAGTTGAAAGGAGGAGATCCAAAAAATAGAACATGGATGTCCATTAGGTAAGGTGGTATTTACATTAGTAAATCTTGGTTCTAGGAAAGGTTTGACTTGTTAGATATTGACCAACTACTTTTTATTTGGGCTATTACGTTTGTAAATTATCATGGCCCCAGAGGGAAAGTTTTGATCAATTATACAAGGTCCCTTCCACAATGTTTTTAATTTTTCCTTTTGAGGTACATGTGTAGGGTTCTAGTAAAGGACCTTATCTCTTAGTTGCCACCTTACTTTCCTAATTATAAGGTCATGCCATCACTTGTTGAATGCTTTATTCACCTCATTTAAAGATAGGTCCACTAGTACATATAGATTGATCAATCTCTCCTTCTATGCTCAACTTAGGTCAAGGTTTAGATCACAAGCCATTGAGAGTGTACAAAGCTTAGATTGAATTAGGAGTGTTGTAAGTTTTTCATACACTAACTCATAGGGAGAATATCAAATAGGAAGTTTTCAAGCTAATTGATAAGCCTAGAGAGCATCATAACATTGTGTGCTCTAATCCTTCCTATACTTTCTAAGGATTCACATTAATATTTTAGTAATCACCTAGTTGGTTACCTATACTTGATCGTTGGCTTGGGGTGGTAAGGTGTTGTTAATTTATGTTTTACCCCCAAGTGTTGCATTAATTTTTTAAATTTTGACACCTATGAAATGAGTCCCATTATCAAAAATTAGTGAACATGGCACCCCAAACATATTAACAATATGTTGTTCTATAAATCTAGTAGCAATGGATGATGTGTAGTCTATAATGGTTGCCACTTCAACCCATTTTGTGCAATAGTCAATTGCTACTATAATATATGCTTTCTTGTTAAACATGGGTGTGATGGGATCCATGAACTCAACATGCCATATGTTGAAAGGTTCTAGTGGTTGAATCCATTGTTGAGGACCTTTCATACGAGCAGTTATCCCCTCATCACATTGATAACATTCACAAGACTTGACAAACTAGTGGGCATTTCTAAAGATTGTGACCCAATAGTATCCTACCATTAGGATTCTTATGGCCATGCATCTCCTTGTATAGTGGCCTTTGCAAGGTCCTTTATGAGCATCCTGGAGAATGTGTACTTGATCTTTGTCAGGGCAATACTAACGAATCAGGCCATTAGCACTCACCTTGTAAAGGTGCCCATTAATTTCCATGAAGTATTTGATTCAATAAATAAATTGTTGTTTTTTCATGAAATCCTAGTCTTGTGGCATCTCTTGAGTGAGAAGATATCTAAGGATGTCATTATACCATACTACTTTTTCAAATGTTTGTTCATTTATTTCTCTAATAAAGAGGAGCTCATCTAAAAACTAATTAGAGAGTGGGCCCTCCTCCTGTTTGTTATCCCATATTAAGCAAGAAAGATGGTCAATGATCACATTCTTGGTCCCTTTTTAATCTATCATAGTAATATCAAATTCTTGTAAGATCAGAAGCCACTGTATAACATGAGGACTCATTGTCGACTCATTCATAAGGAAGAAAATTGCATTGTGGTCCATATGTACAATTACTTTGTAACCTAGCACATAATGTCGAAACTTTTCTAGTGCATATACCATTGTCATTAATTATTTTTCCATGGTGGTGTAATTTAACTATGCCGCCAAAATGCTTCAACTTGCATAATGGATATAATATGGACATTTCTTATCATCCATTTGCATGAGCACGACTCCCAAAGCATAGTTAGATGCATTTTTCATGATATGGAATGGTTTGGACCAATTAGGTGCTCTTACAATTGGTGCTTTTATGAGTTTTTCTTTTAATTATTGGAATGCATTTTCACAATACTTGATCTAAATGAAAGGTGCATATTTTTTTGTAAGTTCTACTAATGGTTTAGAAATCCTAGAGAAATTCTCAATAAAGCACTAGTAGTAACTAGTGTGTCCAAGTAATGACCAAATATCTATGATGTTCTCTAGTTGGTGTGTTATTCTTTGGATGACCCTTATCTTTTTTGAGTCTACCTCAATCCCTTTCTATGAAATTCAGTGCCCTAGCACAATGACTTCTTGGACCATGAGATGGATGTTTTGCAAATTGAGCCATAGGTTTGTATCAACACATCTCTTTAATACTTGCTCAAGTTGGTTCAAGGCTTACTCAAATGTAGCTCCGTAGGTGGAGAAGTCATTCATGAAAACTTTCAACACCACTACTGATTTTTTGTTGAAAGATACTGAGGACCAAGTGTTGAAATGTTGCAGGGGCATTGCATAGACCAAATGGCATCTTAAAATATGCAAAATTCCCCTAGGAACTCATGAATGTTATCTTGTCTTGGTCTTCTGGTGCAATTTGGATTTGGTTATAGCCACTATACCCATCCAAGAAACTATAATAACAATGCCTAGATATGGTGTCTAATACCTGATACACGAATGACAAAGGAAAGTGATCCTTAAATTTTTCCATTTTTAACAACTTAAAGTCAATGCAAACCCACCATTTACCATCCTTAGATACAATTACAAGTGGGCTAACCCACTTACTATCCGTGATTGGATAGATAAACCCTTCTTTGAGGAGTTGCTCTATTTCCTCCTTAATGATTTCCTTCAATTTGGGGTTTAGTCACCTTTGCGACTGGCTTTTAGGATTCATGGCTAGGTTGGTGTAAATGTAGTGCTACCATATCCTTAGATCGATGCCTATTAGTTCTAGATATGGTGAAGTGAAGGCTATTGACCATTTATTTTAACAACTTTTCTTTTTATTCAGGAGCAAGTTTGGCAGTTTCGCATTAATTATGATCAATTTACTATTCTTTAAAAATTCATATTCCATTCTAACTAGTAAATTTTTTAGTTCTAAGGGCTCCTGATTGAAGTGATCAGGGATCTACAACTCTCCCCAATAGTTATCATCATCTTCATTAGAGAGTTGGGAATGGAGTTGTTCAATTTTGTTCATGCCTTCTACATATGCACAAGTTAAACTCTTAGTTGGTTCCATGCATATTCGGCTATTATTTGAATCAGTTATCAACCATTGGGTTGCCCTCCTACTTTGTGATTACTATGTATAGATACCATCAAATATTAACTTCTTGTGCACACTGATTGCATGTCATAATGTATGTGCTTTTGATAGACCAAATCTTTTGCATACAGTTGCACCTATTGTCACTATACATGATGCATGGAATATGCTTCTTCTCAATTTTTCCTAATTAATTCTCCTTAGATATTTCAAGAGATAGGTTCCTTAAAAATATTCACACATTGACCATGCTTAACCAAGCCTTCCCATGATGATGGGGAAGTCACTTTTGTGGTTGTTCACCTTTATTACTAGAAAATCAATTGGATAGGACCACTCGCAAACTATGGTCACAATGTCCTCTACTAATTCCAAAGGGACCATAATCAACTAATCTGCTAATTCTAAACAAATTTTTCCCTTCTTAAGAGGTGGTAGGTTTCATGGTTTGTATATATCATGAGAGATGAGGTTAACTTCAGAACCAGAGTGAAGAAGAGCCTTGCATGGATTTTTTCTAGCAATTTGTAGAAAGATAAGTGGACTTGCTAGATCAAATATTTTTGGAGGAATTTTTCCAGCCTTTATCTAGTAAAAAATAGCATGAGTTAGAATCATAGTGTAGATCCTAGGAGGCACTTGGTTTGAGGGGTGCTCGAAGGTATTTGATGCAAAGGATGAGGGTACTAAAGATGCAAGGTGGTCAACCAAAATAGATTGTGATGCTTGGAGGAGACTACCAAGCTAGAAGAAATATCATTATCTTAATCAATTATCTAGACCACTTGGTTGGAAAACTAGTTGTGAGTGTACAACCCTTGTAGCATTTCATTATGGTTGTGGAGGAATTTCACCTGCATGGATGGATTAAGAGGTAACTGAGTTGAAGATGGAGGTGTAGGTGTAGAGGGATGTGAAGAATGATAAGGATACTAATATGGGTCCCCCCCTCCCCCTTGAATGGATGGTGAATGTGTTTGGTGGTACTTTGGAGGGTAATAGTAATGTTAGAATGATGCATGACTTGCTGAACTTCTAGGGGAGATCGGTTGCTGAACATAGTACTTGTATGGATCTAGTTGCCTATAAGGGTACTGCTACCTTGGTAGTGGCATTCCCCATGATTTTGGTTGGTACCACTATTGGTACTATTCATAAGGTTTTTGAGGAGTTCCACTTGGGTAGTAAGCTTGTTGTTGCTGGTGGAATTATCTTGGAATATCTTGAGGGTAAGGCAATCATCCTAGAGCTTGCCTATGTGCTAGGTGAGGGTTCAATGTGTACACTCCAAACTCTTGTAAGTATGAAACCATAGGGAAATATCCCTTTGCATGTTCATATTGATAGATGTCACATTCAGTTTCATCATCAGAGTTGGACTTCATAACTTTCTCTATTATAGTAGATTTGCCCTTACCTCTTTGGTAGGCATGTTTAGTTCCTTTTGTCATCTATGATTACAATTACTATTTTTCTCTTCAGATTCTTCAACAATGTTTAAAGCAATTTGAAACTTTTCATTCCAAGAGTCCCATCATTTATCAACCTTGGCTAAAATCTCATAAATAGATTTTTGGATAGGCAAGGTTTTTTTGTTCACCACTTCATCAAATGGTGAATCTTCTTCATCGCAATGTCAGACCTTTCATTTTTTTGAAGGATGGATCCCTATTATACTCTTTAGCACTCTCCCTTTTTTGTAGCTCACCTTCTTCTTTTTCTACTTACTCAATTAGCCTTTGTATCTAATGAGCTCTCATTTTAGACAACCTCCCTTGGTCATACATCCTAAGGATTCTTCTTGTTTCTAACTTGAGCCCATCTATGATTTGGTGAAGTTGTTCCCTTTGAGAGTAACCATGGCTAGGGCATCTATGTAAGAGGGAATAATATCAACCCATGGTAGCATCCAAGGGTTCATATGTTCCTTATTTCCATTCTTGAATTTACCATCTCACGTTAGACACTCTAGAGTACATTTTATATTTATCATTGAACAGTTCTAACATGGTACTCCATTTTTAGATAGATTTCATAATGAGTGTCCATGGGAAAAGCTTGAGTTTCTACAACTCATTCTAGATTTTTTCTAAGGCACATGCATCTTGAAAAGTTTGCAGATGTGCCTGCAAATTAGAGTTATATCCACCCTCAAATTTTGAGATATTGTTCATGTCTAGGCACTTGATCCAACTATCCTTCATATGCCTAGTTGGAATTCTTACTACCTCTACAATGTTAAGCATACTTTGAGTTACTAGTAAAGGTTCATCATCATCGCCATGTTGATGATGCTGAGGATGGTTTTGGCCAACCCTTCAATTTTGGTGACCTTCACAGTCATTATGATTTCGTCAATCACCTTCATCATGGTCATTTCGATGATGGCTTCTATGAGAACCATTAGATGAAAAGGAATGTTCAGAATCAGATGAAGAGGAGGAAGAGGAAGGTGGACTACCACCACCACTATGATGTCCACCACCACTCATACACTTTTTATGATCTCCACCATTAGATCCCTTATTATTGCGATGTTCACTTGAGTCCCTACTTTGGCTATCACTCTTTCTTGAACTTGGTTTTTGAATAGTTGATCATAGGGTCAAGTTCACATCCTCATCATCATTAGCAAGAGGTCAAGAATCTTCATGTTGAAAACCTTCTAATGGAGGTTCATCATTGTTCTTTTGATCTAGTAGGAACAAGGAGTTAGTCTAATGTTTCCCCTTTGTGGCTTCATGAAGTCTCTCCTAACGTTTGTCTCACTTACATTGTGTTTCAGTGGGATGATAGTTTTGAGTGTCATATCCATCCACAATGTACTTGAAACACCATAAAATTTTGAGACCCTCTTGCTTCACTAGGGACTTGGAATTTGGGCAAGGACTTCCACAAGTTTAGCATCATGATAGTTTGGTAGGAAAATGTAGGCACTGAGATTAGATTGTCCAGTTTGGCATGTTTTCTACCTCCAGATCTGACAAGCCCGATGGACTCTTCGGCCTACCCACCTAGACAATTCACCCTGCTGACAATCTATTCAGAAACTATGCTAGGAGTTGTTGATGGTGTTCAGGATGGACAAAATAGTTCGGCAAGTTTTCTAGTGGAGAATTCTGCTATGCTACGCTACATTGTGTAGCATAGCAAGCCTTCAAAAAATCAATCATGTATCTAAATACAAATTTTGGCAAGATGTTCGAGAAAGGAAAAGTTAAAATTTGGCCAACACAGAGTGCTATGCTATATAGCGTAGTGTAGCATAGCAAGTTTGAAACATGAAAAGACTCCTTTGCCAAGTTGTTTTGGCAAAAGGATTGCATCTAATAGCATTGTGGCTTCCAAAACTACCATGTCTCAGTTAGCCCTTGAACCACATACAAATTTTTCTCATGAAACCCTATGACATTGACAAAAATGCATGTCACATTGGCTGCTATGCTACGTAGTGTAGCATGGCGTAGCAAAGATGAAAATCAATAAAATGCTCCAAAGGTTAACCCGGTGTGTACCAAGGCTTCCAGCAAATGTTATTGACTCCAATGCAAATTTCTTGTTCAAACTAGTGGCTACGCTGTGCCATGCTACATAGTGTAGCACAGCATAGCAAGTAGCTACGCTACATAGCATAGCACAACATGGCAAGCAGTTATGCTATGTCAATGTGCTAGATAGCATAAGTGATGCAAATTTGATAGAGGCATCAGGACATCTTCAGCTAGCGCTATAACTTATCAACAATAACTAAGGTCACCTTGATCAGTAACTTTGTTCCACTATGGCATACCCCTTAGTCCATTCCCCATAATTTGTCGCTATTCTTGACCCTGTTCATAAGGATAGGGAAGACGTAGTCCTAGGGGAAGAATTCATTTTTTCTTGCATTGTTAGCACACTGGATTCTAGGTTATTCAATTTTGACAACATGGTTATAGCATAGCAAGTTCACGACCAACGTTGCACATCTCATGGGGTCCAAGACACATGGCATCCAAGCCTCATTTCTTGCCTACTCCTAGCCCTATAAATACCCCAAAAAATAACACTCAAAGGGCTGGCTTTTCCTTTTTTGCTCAAAGAATTGTCATTTTTCACATTGACAAGAGCAGTTGGCTTGTTGGCATTTTGCATTAGTTGGCTTTTCTAGTTGGCATTTCTCATCCAAAGAGTTGGCATTTTTTGAGCAGTTGGCTTTTAAGTTCACATTCAAGAGCATAGTTAGCACATTTTGAGCATTCTGGTTACTCTTGAACTCTCTATGCACCTCTAGCATTGTATAACTTGTTATACATTTTTCAAACAAGGCAAAGAATCAAACCCATGACCTTTGGATGGTGCATTTTCTTACCCAAGTTTATTTTGTTATCTATTTACTATTATTGCTATTTGACATTATTTCCTACATTTCTACATTTATTAATTATCAATTTTACCTCATGTATTTTTCATTTAAAATAACATTCAAGTAAGGTTAAGTTACACTGATTAAGTCCCTGTCTAATCGACCAGACCGTTCAAGGCACCCCACTTCTGTTTTATCCAGCACAACCCATGTATGGATCTGGGGTTAAACTATTTGCCTAGCAATCTCTCGGTGTTCCAATCACTGATGTTTTTGATCGCTACAATTTTTTGTGCTCGAAGGAGGGCCTTTGGTGCCTTTTTAATGTCTCACGAGTAGTCCTGCACACTCTTTGTAACCCTTCACTCATTAGCATAAACGTGACACCCTTACAATTGTTTACACATCATGTGGTATAGGCTGGGCACAACGATAGTTCCTTCTATAGGACAAAAAGCCTCTGATTGCCTCTTGATCTCTATTTTCTCTTGTTTGCAAACCATTTTCAACCTCACAAAAATGATTTCCTCAACCACTACTATTGCTACCTCAAACCTTGAGGTCCCTTTTTAAGTTCAGGGAACCACAAGTGCTGAGCAACTACCTAGCCCAATGCAAGGGCCACACCGATCTCTTAGGATCCAAAATTGATCACCTGAGAGCTTGGTACAACATAATAAACTTTACAATTTCTTGTGTGCTAAGGTCCAGGAAAATCTGCCCTTAGATTCCGAAGAGCTCAAAGATAAACAACACTTCAAGTTCCTTTACCGCAATGGAAGGGAATTTATCCCTACTCCTGGCTCTTTAATCCCCCTGATGAAAATGTATTGGTGGATCTTAGATCAGTTGGTATAAACAAGTAGGTCTGGGGAGTAGTGAGACATGGTGTCTCACTATGACGAGGTGTTTTAAGATGGACAAGGGGACTTGGATTCCCAGTCCAAGGATGGGGGTCAAACTAACTCTACAACTATCCCTCCTGCCCCATCCTTCTAGTCGAACCTACGCTTCATGACTACTCCCTTTATGATTACATCTACCCCATCACAAGTCATAGTTTCATCAACCATGGGTATCCATGCCATGCCCTTGATGTATCAACATGTCTATTCCTCCATCTTGTTTCTAGACACTATCCCCCCACAATCTATTCCCCAATCTCTCGCTTCATCGTACCAAGCACCGATCATGGCTACCCTTCCTTATGTGCACATAGTACCTACATCGTAGTTGCATATAGTCTCTACTTCCATTCCAACATCTACGCCTATTTCACCATCAATGGCGGGCCCACCCCCAACCACATGATGGACGCCATTCACTTTCCCCCTACTTCGCAACCTTCCCAAATGTCACACTACGCTTGTCATCAAGCATACTAGGTCCCGCAAATGGTACAACGAAGCACAGGACTATGTTTTTCCCCACCAATCACACAAACAACCTATCCCATGGCACCACCAGTGGCCATTTCTCCAACAGCACCACCCACTGGGTGGTGGACAGCACAAGCAACACCCTTCGTAGGGGCAACCGCAATAGCACCACCTATGAGCTAGGTCGCTACCCCTACCATGCCAGAAATTGTATTTGCCCCCACAAATCCACAACCATCTTCATCATCCCTAGGTCTGGATCAAGATTTCTAACTTATCCAGACACTTACTGAAGAAATTAAGCACCTGAAAGCTACCGGTTCTGACACAATACAATTCATGGATTTCTACCATGACAATCCCATCAGCCCGGTAGTCCCCATGCTCACATTACCCCCTTGGGATGCCACTTCCCCACTTTACAAAATACAATAGGGAGGGTGACCCTGATGTATATCTCATGACATTTAGATCTAAGTCCCTTCTACTGCAACAATGGACACACACCATCATTTGCATCTTTGCTATGTCTTTGACAAGAAAAGCTTTAGATTGTTACTGCATGCTTCCATACTCTTCTATCTCAACCCTAGAGGAGTTCCTAACTCAGTTTGTAACTCATTTCAAGTATAACTTGAGACCAGAGGTTACAGGATCAGTTAATGAGCATTAAGCAAGATCCATTGGAATCAGTCCAAAAATTTATACAATGATGGAGCACTACCCTGAATGAGATCTATGATCCTATCGCAAAGGCCCATCTGCTGGCCATCTTTAAGAGTGCAGTGAATGACTTTATTAATTCCAAATTGTACTACCTAGCTTCACAAAATCTTAGTCAAGCTTTTTCCCAGACCAAGAGCATTCAAGACGTGGCTAAGGCAAGTAAAGATCTGGCCTATGTTGCATCCAAAAACACATATATCAAGAAGGACAAAGAGAAGGGCAAGGCTGCAATAGCCACAATGGCCATTATTGCAAACAAAGCTAAGCCCAACAACAAGAAAAACAAAAAGGTGATCACTATGTTAACTAAACCCATGCTCGACCCAAACAATGTTACTCAACCCTCCACGTTGGCACCCAAAGCATCCACCCCACCTAAAACTAATTTCAAGTGTAAAGATCGCTCACCCTAGTACCTCTTAAGCCTTCAGAACTCCTGAAGAAATTTCTAGGGGTGGTGTATATTCAACACAAGCAGATGTCAGAGGAGGAAAAAAAAGGCATAAATGGTACTATGAACTCCTTAGGAACCCCTCTTTGGATATGCCCAATGAGCCTCCAGTTCCTAAGAATTTCAGGCTAGAGCGGTTCTATGACTACCATCAACTTTGTGATCATGACATAGATTACTATTTAGCATTAAAGGATGACATTAAATAAATGATTAATCAAGGGAAGTTGGTTCTAGATGAAAGCAACCTCATGCGCGCCAAGAATCAATCTATACATGTTTACACAGATCCACTTAATGCCAACAATATCGACTACATCATCAACACCATTGGCGTAGATAGTAATCCTGAACCGCCTTGGCAACCATTTGTGGTTTGTATGCCTTAGTGTAGTGCACTGACACCAGCAGCAACTAAAAAAACACCGTAGAAACTTTTTGTCCTAAAGGTCCCTCCTCATACATCCACCCCTACACCTTCTATAAACAAAACCACACCACTGCTTGCACTAACACCGCAAACACCATTCATCATTAGGGGGCCAAACCACTTGACTATCCCCACCCCGCATAAGATAGCATGACAACCTTCTCTTCTAAGGAAATGAGAAGAGCATTTGACAAGTGAGGTAGCTAAACAATGTATTACCTCAAGCCCCCCTAGGCCTACCTCCTCATCTTCCATGCCTTCACCCCCCTCATCATCAACAATTGACGCCTCTACACCCAAGAAATCATCACCAGCCCACCTGAAAAGGTCCAACCCCAAGCCTAAAATTGCTCCCTCTTGGGAAATTAATCTCCTAGGATGAATGGAGGAAGAGAAGGGTAGCAAGAAACAGGAGGCTAGGTAGGACCTGTTAAATTCCCTTACCCAGGTCAAGCAGGCTCTGAAATAGAAGAACACAACATTGAGCTTGTAAAACCTGGTGATGACCTCTACCATGCACCATGAGGCCCTTCTTTGTATGTTGACATCCATATCAGTGGATGAAAGCATACCGACAAAAGAAAAGGCAATTCACGTAGTTATGCTACCTCCTGCGTCTGAAAAATCAGGGCCAACTCAGTTAACATTTTATGATGGGTCCATTAAAGATGACCCTAAAAAGGGTCAGGTGACAACAACATTGATGTTCATCACGATTCAGGTGAGCCAACATATGATCCAAAGAGTGCATGTTGATGATGGTGCCACGACCTATGTCATCCCTTGTCCCATTGTGGACAAGTTGGGCCTAGTGGATCAAACTAGGCCTACAATGACATCCTACCTAAAGTCGTTTAATGGGGCATGAGTGTAGGTAAAAGGGACTATGCAAATTAACTTTGTAGAAGGGGACCAATTCCCCACAAATGCAACATTCATAGTGGTAGCGGAGATGCTAGGATTCAACCTGATTCTAGGGAGATCATGGTTGGCCCAACTGAGGGCCATTTCATTACCGATACATCAAGAGATCCATTTACCCTATGCAGGAGGGGAAGTGGTGATACAAGATAATGGAATGACTCCTTGAACCATAAACAATGTGGGGGTAGAGCAAGGTTTAGAAGTCGAAGTCTCTAAAGAACAATCCCCCATTTAAACGGAGGCACCTGAACAAGCTAAAACTACCACGAATGAAGTCAAGATATCGTCTAAACTGCCATTACATGTGGCAAACAATAGCATAGAGGAATACCACAATAAGGCCCCTCAGTGTTATATATTTCCAAACCCACGATGGGTCAAAAAGCAACTCCAAAGTTGAACCGTGTCCATGTTAGCGTAGCTACATTACGCACACTTCTCCGCACCTACACTATTTTCTTTACATCCATCGTTGGCTTTAACATCCTCTATATTTACATTGTTTGCATCGTGTACTTTGTTTGCATATTTCACATCCCACTAAGGCCTAAAATTGGCAAAATTCTCTACCTTGCATCTCCACTTTGGCCTGCTAAGGCCTAAAACTAGAAAAAATTCTTTACCTTGTGTCTTTATGATGGCCTGAAATGGCCTAAAACTAGCGATGGCCCAAAATGGCCTAAAAATACTAATGGCCCAAAATGGTCGTTAACTACCACTATGGCCTACCAAGGCCTAAAACTGGCTATTCAAAAAATTAATAATAAAAAATATTCTTTTTCTTGTCACTTGACAACAGCCCTAAATGGCCTAAAACTAAGATGAAAAAGATAAAAATGAATAACATAGATAATACAAAAGCTAGAATAAAATGATTCTTGTCATAATTCATCTTCCATTTAAAGTCTCAATTAAATAATGTTTGCAATATTTTTTCAAGAATACAAATAAGATCCCTTGTTGTCATGCATGATCTTATATGATTAAAGAACACGTCTCTAAGCTTATATGATTTAGTGCTGACTTCCCAGACTCACCGCGAAGCTCTTGTACGCATGTTAACATCTATCCTGGTTAGTGAGGACTTGCCTCCGAGCGAACCAGCAATCCATGCAGTGATGTACCCTCCTCGCGGGGTCAGCCCTAAGGCCTTAAGCTTCCGCGACGAGAGCATCAAAATAGATAAAATAACAGGTGGGATGACAACGACCCCTATGTTTATAACCATACATGTAAACCAATTTAAGATACATAGGGTACATGTAGATGATGGGGCAGCCACTAATGTTGTACCATATCCAATCATCGAACAATTGGGGCTTACAGACTCGATCAAATCCACGACAACCGCATGTTTGAAATCTTTCAGCGGGTCATGCGTATTAGTCAAGGGCACGATAACTCTCGACTTTATAGCGGGAGGTCAGTTTCCTACATCCGCTGATTTTTTGGTAGTTGACGAGATGCCAGGGTTTAATCTCATATTAGGAAGGCCCTGGTTAGCCCAACTGAGAGCCGTTTCTTCCCCCATCCATCAAGAAATCCATCTGCCTTATGAAGGTGGGGAGATTATTATACATGGCGAAACCGTTACACCCATTATCTCCTCCCACATGGACATGGACTAGGGTTCGAGAGTCGAAATTGAAAAGCCTAGCCAGGACAGCGAAAATCCACCATCATTGGAGAGCAGTAAATCTCCTGACACGGGGTCAAAACCTCCTCAAATAGAAACGTTTGCACCTCCTCGGGTAGAAACTGATATAGAATTCCCTAGGGATACTGAAATATCCGAAAGCGCTAACACAGAAGCCACCCCATCAGAGGTCCCTTGGGCCGAATTGCCATTCAATGTAATCAGCGAAGGTGACGCCAAATACCGGATCATACCGGTTGAAAAATCGTCTAACGTCAAAACAAAAAAGATCAAAAAATTACTGAAGTGATTTTATCACTCATAGTCTGAAATGACGTTAAACTATAAAAAGTCTGAAACGACACTAAACTACGATAAAACAAGAAAAACAAATAAATGCTACTCCCGGTCCAAAATGACACTA
Organism: Gnetum montanum; assembly: GCA_015680685.1. NCBI lineage: Eukaryota > Viridiplantae > Streptophyta > Gnetopsida > Gnetales > Gnetaceae > Gnetum > Gnetum montanum. The sequence continues at coordinate 1,245,899 of MNCI01006151.1, read as the reverse complement.
AACTATCATGTCCGCGATGACATAAAACTAGCCACGATCAGCAATGATCGGTTAGCCGAGAAATTTATTCGCATCCTCCAAAACATTTCTCGATTACGCATGGGGCCCGAAATGGCCATAAACTAATACTCGCTTTTCGGTCTACTTTTATAATTGCTTCCTGTGTTACACTTAAGACAAAAAACAAACCAAAATATTTTACATTTCCGCGTCATATTAAAACCCAAAAATCAACAACAAAAATATATATATATATATATGCATTTTATTACATACAATCAACATCCCTGTTCATTTCATACTGTTACAGTTTCAGTACAAGTTTGAATCAAAAAATGAAAAATGCTAAAACGCTAAGCGTCTGGGGCATGAGGATCATCCTCCCCGGGCTCACCAGCATCAGAAACCCCTGCTCCACTGGAGCCAGCCTCTCCAGTCTCATCCCCACCTTCATCCTAAAATGAAAAAAAAGAGAGAAAAGAGAGAATAATCAACACAAAAAATAAGCGAATGTCAAAATCTCAAACACTGAGGTCAATCAATTAACTCCAAAAGAGACAATCAATCATACAAGTGCCAGTTCCCTCCCCCAGCAATTCAGTTCCCCCCGTCAGGTTGGTTAACTCCTCGTCTTCTGGTATAGTCCGTAGGTCATGCCTCTTGACTGCTCAATTCAAAACAAATGAAGTCAGTTGCATGTAACCGGTGATCATTACAACTATTGAAATAAAAATAAAAAGTTTACCGGGAATTTTAAACCGGATCCGCTTCACTCTGGGTTGCTCAATCTCACTCGTGCCTTTGGCTATGCTGGCATGCTTCCCTAACTTAGATTTCGCTTGGCCTATCGTTTCCTTGACCACTCACTCCGCCTTCCTAGCAGTATAGGGTACCTCATTAGGTTCCATCCCTATGCTGTCGCGTGTGTGGAGGGAGGGGCCAGACGATCCACCCGTGGTGATCGTAAGGGATTCATCAATCCCCTCGGGAGCGTCTTGGGACTTGGCTATGTCAAATAAGTGGTTAATCCAGGGGCGAGATAGCTGATACCTATCACGCAAAACAAATTTTTTTTCCCCACGAACCACTAAAAATTCAACCAAGCGGCAGATATAGCTGGCGAAGAAAGCGAAGGTAAAATGAGACTGCGCCTCTATGTTTGAACGCAGCCGCTCTATCTCCTTGGTCATTCCTGATAATAAAGACTCTGCCCAATTATAATGCACGCCAGCCTCTAGAATAGTACGCATGAATCGCACTGCTTCAACCCCGAGACTCTTGACTTGTGACAAAGTCTTCGGAAACAAACGCGCTCTAAATAGGGGATAAAGCTCATTGACTTCCTCAACCTTCGCTCTCCCCTGCATTGGGAACCCTTTGGCACCCTTCTTCACCCCTAGCCAATCCTCTAAATCATAGATTACCTCAATTTCTTTATGCGTCCTGTCCGTAACGACTTTTATGTCGCTCATAGGTACGCCAAACAGATCCGCAAAGAATTGAGGTGATAATTCAAAAACTACTTTAACGCCCCTAATACGAGCGCTATAGCAAGAGACGAGTCTATCAAATGAATCTGCAATCCTGATAATCTCCGCTATAGAAACATTTGGACTAGGGGCCACAAAGAGTGCCATGAGGCCGGCATGCTCCAAACAGGCAACAATAGATGGCGAAGCTTTCTGTCGCAACCACTTCTGAGCGGCACTGGTTTCACCAAATTTCATCGAGAGCGTAGTTTCAGTCCTCCCAGTCACAACGGAATCCCGGCCCGAGGTGGTGCCAGCTGTAAAGACAAACCAAAAACCTTCATATGAGCTCAACACTTGGCAATTGACCAAACCAAACACAACATCTAAGAAACTTTGCCACTTACTTTCGGTGCTGGACCTTTAGGTTTCGCCAAGATCAGAAGCAGATGGGAAAATTGGTCCATTAGGGGCCCAGTCGGCATGCAACCAACCACGCGCGGTACATTGTGCGAACGCCTTTGAAAATCTCTTGGGGAAGTTCTTCATGACATCCCTAGTATGGGCCAAAATGGTCCCGCGAAGGGTAGGACCCACCATGAACACTTCCATGGCCGTACGCGCCAATCCAATCCCATCATCACCCGCGTAAGCCCCATCTGGCGTAATTTTTGGCCTGCGGGAAAGCGAAAACATGTGTCGAAACGAGAGAAAGTATTTGAATGTGAGAAAGAAAGGAATAACCAAACTTAAGATGAAATTACCTTTCCACCCGGTATACTGTGCCAGGGAGATTCTGAAACAAAGTGTGTGCGTGGCCTGCTAAGAACAATGTGTTGTTGATGTAGTTGGGGCCCCGCGGCAGCCGGTCCCACACGCGCGTCAACGGACGGGTTGATTTTGGACCACCAGGGAGAACACCCTCAGCGACGAGCGGCCCTTCATCAATGTCCTCCATAAACATCTTGACGCCTTCTGCTGCGCCGAGTAACATCGCCTCAATAATGCTCCGTGCTACATCCTCGCCTAGATGAGACCAAACCACGACGTCGAAATGGTCCAGCAAGAAGGCCAAAAATTCGCAAGCCCCATCCCGGAACAAGACCCCATTGTGCTCAACGACCAAATTCGGGGTCGGGTCGCCACCCTCCAAAGGACCGAACCATGTCAAAACCCCAACTAACTCAATCACTAGAAGGGGAGGCTCGATGTCTCTGCAAGCCATTAAAACAACACCAAAAATTGATACTGGAAACTTCATTTCAGAAAATTAGACATTCGCAAAAAAATTTTCTAAGTTACGCTCAGCGTATACGCCGAGCGTACGAAAAATAGTTACGTCGGGCATATACGCCGGGCGTATGAAAAAGTTATGCCGGGCGTATACGCTGGACGTACAAAAAGGTTACGCCGGGCGTATACGCTGGGCGTACAAAAAAGTTACATTGGGCGTATACGTCAGGCGTACGAAAAACTGTTACGCTCGGCGTATACGCTGGGCGTACGAAAAAGTTACGCCGGGCGTATACGCCAGGCGTACGAAAAACAGTTACGCTGGGCATACGAAAAACAGTTACGCTCGGCGTATACGCTGAGCATACAAAAAGTTACGCCGGGTGTATATGCCAGGCGTACGAAAAACAATTACGCTGGGCGTATACGCCGGGCGTACGAAAAACAGTTACGCTCAGCGTATACGTTGGGCGTACGAAAAGTTACGTCGAGTGTATACGCCAAGCGTGCGAAAAACAATTACGCTCGGCATATACACCGGACGTACGAAAAATAGTTACGCTAAACCCTTTACGCTGAAAACAGTTGCGGAAACAAGAACGAAGCTCTACGCCGACATTACTCTAAATCCTTCACGCTCGGCGTATACGCCGAAACCCTACGCTAACTGTACGCTACACAGACTAGAAATCAATGAAAATAGGGTCAAAAGCCTACTTGCTAGAAGATCCGGGCCATGCGGGGATGCTCGAGCGGGGTAAACACTGTAGCATCGCCTCGCTCTCCTCCGCGAACGTCAGTTCAGGTCCTTTCTGTCCTCGGCCCTCTAATTCTTTGCCTCTGCCCATCTCGGCGTCTACGCTGTGCCCTGCGTGCGGCGTCAACAGAAGTTCTCTTGGCGTCTATGATGGGGTGTTCTCTCAGCGTCTACGCTGGGGTTTTCTCTCGGCATCTACACTGGGGTTTTCTCTCGGCGTCTACGCTGGGGTTTCGCTCGGCGTCTACACTGGAGTTACACTCTGTTTACGCTCACGCTCCAAAAGTTATGAAAAAAATGACGCCCCCGCTCCCGTTTTATAGCGCGTTGACGCTGACGTTGACGTCGCCGCCGCCATCGCTGCTTTTCCGTTTTTCTTGCTTTTTTGCCTCTTTTTTCATTTTTTCCGAACTCTTTGAATTTTTTTCAAAAAAGGACGTAAAATTTACACACACAAACAACCTAAAACATAAATTTCGGCATTTCGTTGCTCGGTAAGGCATTAAACTGCCGTTTGTTGCCCGGTAAGGGATTAAACTACCGTTCGTTGCCCGGTCAGGCATTAAACTACCTTTCGTCGCCTGGTAAGGCATTAAACTGCCGTGCCAATGTTACGTCAATCCATTTTCATACATACACTAAAGATCGCCAAAAGACCTAAAATGACCTCCACTATCTTACCAGGCTCTCCATTTATTGACAGGAATTTGCTTAATGGATTACAAGCGCTTAACCAAGCCATTGGTCATTGATGGACCGTACGGCGCGGTTGAAAGGAATATCGATGTGAATCTCGTCTATGTGAACTCATCAGCAAATGACACAACAATAGCTTCAACACAGCAAACGGTTAACGAATATGAGGGAATGACAAAGTCTCTCGACATTGAAGCCGAAAACATTACTGAAGATCCTCTAACCGAAACACCCATAACCATGCCTGATGGGGAAACTAAAGTCCTAAAATTAAGTACATTACTAGAACCGCGTCTAGCAAAAGATATCGAAAATGTGCTTAGGGATAACATGAAAGCATTCGCGTGGTCCTATACAGACATGCCCGGATTAGACCCCCATATCGTCCAGCACAACATCATCCTTGATCCAAAACTAAGGCCAGTAAAACAGAAAGTGCGAAAGGTCAAGCCCGAGGTGGCGTTAGCAGTTCGTAGTGAGATAACCAAGCTCTACCAAGCTGGTTTCATTAGGGCTGTTGATTACGCCGAATGGGTGTCATACATGGTTATAGTCCCAAAGAAGAACGGAAGTATTCGCCTGTGCATTGACTTCTGGGACCTTAACATAGCAACCATAAAGGATGACTTCCCCTTATCTAGCATCGACCAACTGGTTGATTCAACCGTTGGGCACGCCTTGTTATCCTTTATGGATGGGTTCTCGGGATATAACCAGATACGTATCAATCCAGAACATCAGCTCCGAACTACTTTCATGACACCTTGGGGAACCTTCTGTTACACAATGATGCCTTTTGGTCTCAAGAATGTTGGGGCCACGTATCAAAGGGCGATGACATATATCTTCAGCGATTACATCTTGCACTCGCTCAATGATTGTGTAGATGACATAGTGGTTAAATCAAAGTCGTCAGAACAACACGTACAGGATATTCACTTAGTATTAAAACGTTGTCTAAAATACGAACTAAGGCTTAATCCAAAGAAATGCGTCTTCGACGTCAAAACAGGTAAAATGCTTGGATTTGTAGCCTCAGAGGCAGGGATACGGGTAGACCCCGATAAGGTTAAGGCCATTACAAACCTAAAATCACCTGGTACTCTAACCGAACATCGAGGGCTACAAGGTCGACTACAATTTATTAGGAGATTCATAGAAAATTTGACGGGAAAACTCACACCTATGAACCACTTACTATGCAAAAATGTCCATTTTGAATGGACCCCGCAGTGCCAAGAAGCATTTGACAATATTAAAACGGCACTCGCTCGGTTACCCACTGTGTTCCCACCCAAAAATGACAGACCGTTTTACATCTACCTGGCCACATCCGAATCATCAATCGCATCCATGTTGTGTCAGAAACAAGATGACGGGACTGAGGTCCCCGTATACTACCTGAGTCATGCAATGGTTGCCCACGAAAAGAGATACAACGATGTAAAAAAGTCATGTTTAGCTTTAGTTTTCTCTTTAAAGAAATGGCGACATTATCTTTTCCAAAATCAAGTTAACATAATTTGCAAAGATAATGTGCTCAGAGCTATAACCGGAAACATTTACGAATCAAGCAGGATAGCCGTTGGAAGGAAACCATAGCTGCGTTCGACCTACGCTATATAGCACAATCATTAGTAAAAGGCCAAGCCATAGCAAATCAGATGACCACGTCGCCAATGCATGATCCAGATACGATAGAACCTGAATTCCCGGACGAAAACGTAAATGTAATAGACACAGTGCTAGATGACTATGATGCGATGCTAAACTTTGATGGAGCATCCACCTCTCGAGGAGGAAGTGCTGCCACTGTAATCACATATCCCTCTGGAGAAATCAAACTTTCGCCTATCGCTTCAACTTTCATTGTACTAACAACATAGCAGAGTACGAAGGTCTCCTCAGGGGTCTCGCAGTCGCACTAGCTTCAGACATCACACGGTTTGTAGTCAGAGGGGACTCACAACTAGTCGTAAACCAAGTCACAGACGCTTATACGTGTAAGGTGCAACACTTACAACCATACTGTGATTTGGCTAAGCACCTACTCAAACGATTCGAAAATGTTGATGTCCAACATATCTCTAGGAACGACAATACCATTGCAGACGCCTTAGCAACCTTGGCTTTAAACATATCCCCTGACATGTTTCATGCACTACCAAGCTCCGTGACCAGTTGTGCCGAGCCCATAACCGACACTCTCGACATTCTACCAATTGCATCTGTCAGTACAACACACGCTAATGAATGATACGATGACGTAAAAGAGTACCTTCTGCGCGGTGAAGCGCCACAACGTTTAACCAACGCACAAAAGGATGCAGTACGCAAGCATTCTAAACAGTACACACTAATAGGAGATACATTGTGTTGCCGATCCTACGAGGGCATACTGCTCACATGCGTCAATAGTACCGAAGCTCAAACAATTGTTAACAAGTGCATGACGGAATATGCGGGGGACACATTGCACCAAAAGCAATGGCAACAAAAATAAGACGCTTAGGCTACTATTGGCCACATATGGAATACAACTATCAGGTCAAGGTCAAAATATGTAGTATTTGCCAAAAACACGGTAATCTCATCCATGTTCCACCAAATGAGTTGCATACAACACAAATCACATGGCCCTTCCAGAAGTGGGGACTGGACCTCATTGGCCCGATAACACCCTCATCTTCTGCCGAGCATAGCTTTATTATAACAGCAACTGAATACTTTACGAAATGGGTAGAGGCGGCGCCCCTTCGCAAAACTACTTCTAAACAGGTGTGCCACTTCATCCTCGGAAACATTGTAACCCGTTTTGGCATTCCCATGAAAATCATCACTGACAACGGGCCACAATTTAGTAGTGCCGAGACCAAAACATTTTGTGATAGTCTAGGGATTAAACACTCGTTTTCATCTCCTTACTATCCTCAGAGCAACGGGCAGGCAGAATCAACAAACAAGACAGTCATCACAGTACTCAAGAAGATGCTCGCCCAGAGCAAGCGAAGATGGCACGAACAACTGGTGTATGCGTTATGGGCATACCGAACCATGCACCAGACCTCGACAAGTAAAACTCCATATAGTCTTGTTTACGGTTCGGAAGCTATTTTACCTTTGGAATTGCAGGTACCATCTCTAAGGATCACACTTTCCGGACTTCTCGACGATGGGCAAAACAATGATTTACGCATCGTTGACCTTGACTCGGTGGAGGAGGAACGCGTGCGTGCACTCGATCAGATCGAATGGTATCAGAAACAACAACGGCAACGACATCGACATGACATTCGTAAGCGCCCCATCAAAGAAGGAGATCTCGTACTTAAAGCTGTTCGGGAACACCCAGACAAATTCTCAGTCAACTAGGAAGGGCCTTACCTGGTTGTCAAAGCATTCGATAACGGGGCATTCAAACTAGCTGACATGGACGGAAAAGAGTTCGCAAATCCGACCAATCACACATTCCTAAAACCGTTCTATACATGAATTTGAACTCAAGTACGTGATAGTCCTGGAATCACGACTATAAACTGATACCACAGACTAGTCCTGGAATCACGACTATAAACTGATACCACAGACTAGTCCTAGAATCACGACTATAAACTAATACCACAGACTAGTCCTGGAATCACGACTATAAACTTATACCACAGAATAGTCCTGGAATCACGACTATAAACTGATACCACAGAATAGTCCTGGGTTATGACTTAAAACTGACACCACCATTGTCCGCAATGACGATAAACTAGCACCCCTCTGGCATGACAGTAAAATGGCATCGTCAGACTCATCAGGGTTCGCTAAGACTATAAACTAGATTACCTCTCCATGGTCCGCTAAGACTCAAAACTAGCAACGTACCGTCCGCCACGACGCTAAAACGGGCAATGTCCAACGGGTTATGACACAAAACTAACCCATGATAGTCCACTAAGACTATAAACTGGCGCGTTCATCTTCGACTCTCCATTCCACAATCATTGCATCTTTCAGCAGCATCGTCGGCATTCACATTCCATGCTCAGAACTGCCCCAAGATTTTTGTTCACCTGCAGCTGTTTAACTCTAAACTCATTACTTCACTCATGGTTTTCTTGACTCTTCGGAGTTGTGTTTGTAGGATGACACTCGGAAGTTCTCGTACGAGGGTGCGTTTCGTCATAGGCAACAAGATGAGGCAATGTCCATTTGTTCACTTGGCAAGACTAAATCGAACCATTAACCCACACATTCCCATTCCCCGAAAACTCACTATCTGTTTACCAAACTATGGCACACTGCAAAACGTTGCAGTAGTCACAACGCGCAAAATGCAATATTCGCGCGTGAGTACAAAAAAAAAGAAAAAAAAAAGCGGACCCTTGGCACTTCCCATATAAGCCCTAGGCGGGAAGGTATCGATCTTGAAAATATATATACTCATGACAGAAGTAATCAAAAAACATCATGTTGCATGGCTTTGGCACGTCACTCACAGTTTCCCCAAGGAAGGGAGCTGTTCCTCCAAAGAATGCAAAACATCATCCCATGGCTTTGGTAGTGACAACTGTTTCTCTTGAAAAAAAAAATCACCAAGAGCACTGTTCCGCCAAAGGACGAGCATCGCATGCCTAAGTTCCGAGTCTGCCAAAAAAAAATTGCTATCGACGGGGACCGGCATGCCGCATACCTGAACATCCCGTTCTCCCAATATGATCCCCTGGGCAGTCACCAATTCCCATAATCCCTTCTCTCCTACCAGCTACCAACCTCATATTCTCAACCCCCTACGATACTAAACACGGTGCGATGATGTCTGGTCAAGTGGCAAAGGACAACTTTTATCAAGTTGCCTGTGGTGTTTTGCGCTTCTTTGTCGACGCTTCTCGGGTCGATTCCTCCAAGCGTCAACAAAGAGAGGCCAATGAAACACCACAAAAATCTGTGAGTTTAACATCTGTATGACAAGAAGCAGGTCCCCATGACCCACAGACGACTTCGGCTACATTTGAAGCCACACAGGGCAACCTTGAGAATCAAACACGGTTTTCACCAAGTGCTGTGCTAGCGTCTATGCCCAGCATCTACACCCAGCGTATAAGCTCAGCGTCTACACCAGCATCTATGCCAACGTCTACGCCCAGCATCTACGTCCAGCATATACGCCCGACTCTCCGGCGCACACGCCCAGGCACGGCAGATGCACACGCTTGATGACAGGATCTCCAATGGCAGCATGAATACACCGAAGAGCAAGGATTGAAGCAAGTGTACGTCCTTCGGCGTATACGCCCAGCATCCATCAACGTATACGCCCCAGCGTATTACGCTAGCATCCATCCAGCGTGTACGCCCAGCGTACACGCCCAACGTATTACACCCAGCGTATACGCTGGCCTGTTGTAGCGGGTGCGCCCAGCGTATGCCAAGTTTCTAAATTGTAACGCCCAGTCTATAGGCCACGTGTCTCCCAGTCCGATTTCCCTGGTAACCTTACCCCTATAAATAGCCCAATCTTTCGCATTTTTAAGGGTCAGCAAAAATTTACCAGAGTAGACCCGGAGCAATTACGCTGCAGAAACCCTCTTACGCTTACGCTTACGCTAGAGTCCTGTACGCTGAGCACAGTCCATGCTCCGCCTACCCTGTCAGCCGGCTGCATCCTTCCGTCCACCGGGGCTATACGTTCGCCTTGTGTCCCTACACAACTGCGTTAGACTGGTGCACAACATTTTAACTCTATAATCTACTGTTTACGCTTCTTGCAAGTTCTTTTACAGTTTTACATCAATTTGGCCCACGCTTCATTCACGCCAGCTTACATTTACGTTCTATCCGCGTCCGTGTACGCTCACACTATTTACGCCGTCTACGCCTGTTTACGCCCTTTACACTTTGTTACGCTGTGTACGCTGTTCGAGCCTGTTTACGTTTACGCTGGGCCTATCTCTGTTTACGCCGTTTACGCCCGACAGTGTTTATGCCCCTTGACGCTTACGTTGTATGCCTGTTTCGCCGTTCACGCCTTGTTTTACGCATAACCCAGCGTATAACACTTCGGTGGTGCTCGGGGAAGTCCTTGTTTTATCCGCGTGCGGACCATCCAAGGCACTCTGCCTTCGTCCACTCCAGCTTACCCTCAAGCGGAGGTAGGGTCAACCGTGCCTGTCCACTGATCTTTCGGTGCTTGTAACATTCTAGCCACGCACCGACGATTTCGGTCGGCACACACGGTAGGTGGCATGTTCTAGTTTACACATATGCTTATGGTTTTTCTGTGACTACCCCCACTCGTAAACCCTTACACTATAATCTTTCCAATCTTGGTTCTTCTAGGCCAATAAGTCCATTTGCATATGCTACTCTATTATTTCACATCTGGCCTTGTTGTTATGCCACAAAACCATCCAATATCTTGCATAATCAATGACGGCCATGTGCCAACTACCATCATTGGTATCCCAGGCCAAAAGGAACTCATTCTTAGAGCATAGGTCTCCCACCTTAGTGGTTAGACTTGCCTTCTCTTTCTCAAGCCTCTGGACCCATTTTTATAGGTCTTTGTTTACACACCTACACTCCCACAAGGAGCGTTCTGAGTACAATGTACATTTACTAGCCTCGTCGTACATGCAACGAGGTACTTTAATCACTTCTGATGGGAATCCAAGCACAATGTCAACCTTAATTGCTTGCTTGGGATCCCACTTGAGGTGAGAGGTTGTCAACTGCATAAAAAGGCATTAGTCACAGTGGTGTAGCAAAGTTTAGCAAGTTTAAAAAGCCTATCATAGCTACTTCAGTCACCCACTTCTAGATCGATTTTCTTTATATGGTCGATCATGTCATTGACCATCCCCTGCATGAAGGTAAACTTATCAGGGGTCTCAGCCCATGGTCATAGGTGGATCGAAGAAGGGCCTACAGTATCAACAACAGTGTCTGCTACATAACAAAATGTGTTAGTTATGACTAAGAGGACTACAATAAAGCTGATGAGCAACACAAATGATAGTGTAAAGCTCCTANGTGGGGGGGGGGGGGGGGGGGGGGGGGGGGGGGGGGATCACCCATCAACAAACTATCAAACATGTGGTCAAACTCACCAGCATCAAGTTGTAGCTCCCCTTCTTCTAGCTGACTTAACATCATGGCAGCACCCTCCATGTTCATGTGCTCTTCCAACACTAAACTACATTTAACGAAGGGATCATCAGTGGAGGCCTCTTTCTAGTTGACAAGGGTCTCTTCTTTATTCACTAGGACCCTTCTTTCTATGACACCCATCTCTTCCTCATTGATAGGAGCGTCCTCCTCATTAGTAGGAGTGTCCTCCTCGTCGACAAGAACATCCTCCTCATCAGCAAGAGCATTCTCCTCATTGGCAAGAGTCCTTTCTTTTGTAGTAGGGGCTCCTTCTTCCTTGATCGGGGCCCTTTCCTCTATCGTTGAGGCCCCCACATCTTTATTAATCACCCCTATTTTGGGCATTGTCACCTCTTCTTCACCTTCTTCTTCTTCTTCTTCCTCTATTAATAAAGCATGATTACATTGGCTGAAGGCATACTAACTTAAAAAAGATGCTATACTATGCTATGCTAGGTAGAATAGCATAACATAGCAAGAACTAACCAAAAAAACAAGGTAACAAATAAAATGAGGACGTATTTACCAATGGGAGGCTACATTCTATGAATCTTAAACTGTAGTTTCTATCCTCGCTCATCCATATAGGGAGGCTCCTCAACCAGACGAAACCTTTTGCACTGCAACTTAGTTGCCATCGTCTCTGTAATGAGGTGTTTGTCCTTTGATATGCTTCTCATAGTAGCAAGGGGTGCCTCTCCTATACTGTCTTGGCCACAGAAGTTGCATGCCACTAGATCCCTGGTCATCATTGCAAATGACTCCCCAATAGCCTCTGGGGGATCCTGGGATCAGGTGGTATGGAAGACTTGGAAAATCCATGGTTTGGAAATATGGTTATAATTTTGTATCATCCAGACTCCATTCTCCTAAACTACCAAGAATTCCATAAAGCATTATAGGCAAGCTACAAAGAAGGCATGATGCACATTGAAACAGGATTCAGGCTTCTTACGAAGCTTGATCATTTCAGCCTACAGACCTTTGCAAAGATGCTTGGCCCAACTGTAATGAGCTGCATCTTCCATGACCTCTCTCATTATCCAAGCTTGCTCGATTCCAATGATTTTTCCTTAGGAGAATAGCCAAGGAAATGCATAGGTACAGAAGATGGGGTAAACTGTTGTAGCCACTCTTAGCCTAGCCTCTTTAATATGGATCCCCTTGCAGCCTTCATCATCCCTAGCCACTCCTCAATGTCCCCTTAATGGTTTTCCTCCTTTTTGGTCTTTGCTCCAATGGGGAGGCCATCAGAAGGGGCATTGAAGAGATCTACGAATAGTTGGTCATTAATCTCAAGCACCACTAGCACACTATGGACACTTATGAGGAAGTGGGCTACTCTTTTGGAAAAGAAATAGCTAGGACAAGCATCTCAATAGCAGGGATGCTTGGGTTGATGGCCAAAAACAACTCCATGAGCCTAGCGTCTTGAAGGTTATTGACGAGTGATTCCTGGGTCCCGTTGTAGAGCCAACATTGGGTCTCGTCCACCTCCCCATACTTGAAATAAATGTTGGCCTCGTTATGCCCATAGGTGATCATAGTGAACTCTTGGGATTTCTTCATTGTTGTAGTAGTTGATAAAAAGAAAAAGTTAAAAGTTAAACAAAAAAAATAGAAAACAAATGAAACAACACTCGAACATGCAAACATGAACTCATAGTTTAGCATACTAGGTTTAAACGATGACGGGAATAGTGGGAGATCCACCAACATGTCTTAAATGGTGATTATCCTAAGGGATGTCTAATCTCCATCCAACCAACCGACCTCCTTAGACTTACTATAAAACTAGGAGTACCGGGTTGGATAGGTTTTGTACTCATCCCTGCATTGGCCTATCATGGTAGCATGCACGTTCCCAATGGAGGAAAACTCCTACAAGGCCATATGTGCCAAAGCCAAGGCATCATTATCACCTTGAAGTCCACTCTTGTTGATATAAAACTTGGTAACACACAAAAAATAAAAAACACATACATTGTTAACATTGTTTCCTAGCGTAGCATGCATTGCATAATGTGATAGAATATGTTTACAGAACTCACCAGTCGGCAAAATAAATGGTCCCTGGTGGGTTCTAAAAATAGGTGCCCATGTGGCAGGCGACAAACAATGTATTGTATAAGTGGTAACACTTATACTCTGGCATCTCCTAGATCCAACTCAAGTGTCTTAGTTTTTTTGAACGCTGGTTGGATCCTCTTGCCTGCTCGCCCCTGATTAATCTATCGGTTAGAAATTGTAGAATACCCTGATTTTCCCTAGGCAACAGGATTTCTGTAATTGCAGCTGCTACCTCCACTGATAAGTGTGACCAAATGATCATACTAAAGTGCTGGAGGAGGAATTGTAGGAAGTCTCGTGTGCCTTCCTAGAACCAAACTGCCTACCGCTTCACACGTGCATGGGGCGAAGGAACATTGGCCACCAGTTCACTGAGGCAGCACAAAAATCCTACAATTTCTAGGATAATCAAAGTGGATTTTAACATCACCCTACACAAAAAAATGGAAAATGTTAGCATTATGTTCGAGTGGAGTTTGCACGTAGTGTAGCAAGATTATCCATTTGCAAATAGTGTAGCGTAACTCTTTCTTTGCATGTAGCATAGCATAAGCCCTAGGTCGTAAATAGTGTAGTGGAACCCTTTCTTTGCATGTACCATAGCACAACAACATAACAGATTTACAACTAAGGTAGATTCATCAATAGAACCACAAGATCAATAGCATATCAACATGATATTACTGATGCATTGGTCTAAAGGTCTTACAACACACTAGCCTAGCATAACAAAAATTTAAATATGAATTTCAAATAAAAAAAATTTAATATGCTACAGCTATTTTAACCAATCTTCTACCATACAAAATGACTCGTGCTATGCTACATTAAACACGTGTTACGTTATCAAAGCTCGCATGTGGCCAAACCCTCCTAAGGACCGTACGCTACGCTATTCACATGCTAGGTTGCCAGAATCACCTAAACCTCTATGGAAAGGCAATCACAACAATGGTGGTTTGGGCAATATTGCATGTAGCCTTAGTGTAGCATCTATACACCATCACGACTGAATTGGCAACAGCGGTGGTGTAATGGCCAAGATGGCAACCAAAATGGTAACAGAAGACGTGGATTTCAAAACAAAAAATGAAAAAACGAAAAACAAAAAAAAAGAAGAGATAATAACAGCAACCTAGAAGGCAAGGGTAGCATAGCAACTTACTGGGCCAACAGAATCTCCTCTTATACTAGGATGCACACCTATGACAAATGTCCTAAGGTGTCTTTCACCTCATCCACCTTGGTGAGCACTAGGTGTTTGCATTCTCTTTTAGGTGTCATCATCTTGATTGTAGATTCTTTCTTAGTCACTATGCTAAATCACCTTTCTCTTTGTTCGTACAACTACTCTATGCTTTGGATGTGGGTTCTAAACTTATAATGAAAATAATGATTTTACCAGGGGTAAACCCCTATTTATAGCCAATCCAGTCAAAAGGAACTTGCCATTTTTGCACCCTGATTAATGTGGAACACTCCGTAGAGCGTAGCACTCTCACCATAGCTTAGCACCACTGTTTGCATCGTAGTAGGTGTGCCCAACCAAAAATCTCGTCCCATCTTAAATTAGCAACTTACTTTTGCAAGTATAATCCATTTGTGGTCTGCAAAGATCTTAAACTAATGGTTTTGACTTACAAGCATAACTTGTTAGCGGTCTGCAAAGACCTTAAACTAATAGTTTCGACTTACAAACCTAACCAAGTTAATAGTCCACAAAGATCTTAAAATAATAGTTACAATTCATAGTTTGACCAAGTTAGCGGTCTACAAAGACCTTAAACTAGCAATTTTAAACTACAACTCTGCATACAAGTGGTCCACTACAACCTTAAACTGGTAGCTTGTGAACCCTGTATCATAGTTGACAATTACTTCAACCATTTCGTATTTCATTATTGCTTTGTAAATGTTTACTATATGCTATTCCTACAAACAGGTATCACTTGACTTGGCTTTTATCTTATTGTGGTAGGTTGAGTAAGAACAGCCATGCATCATGATCTATCTTCACTTCTGGCCTTGACAGGCCCACATGGCAAGCTTACAAGACAATTGAACCTAGAGTTAGTAGACTAGGAATCATCCACTGATGACATTGTCGCATCCTTAGAAACATCCCCATACTGGCCCAAACATCTAGTCTAAGTCTTATATTTAGAGGTTGCGGATGTAACTAAGAACCCTCTTATTGAAATACCTGTGACTACATCTAGGGGGGAAATAAAGACGTTAAGACCTAGCTCCCTCCTAGATTCACAAATGCATAACGATGTATCCAAGATCCTCCAAGATAACATCGAGGTATTCTCATGGTCCTATAACGACATGCGAAGCTTAGATCCGAGGCTTATACATCATAACATTATCTTAGACCCATGTATGAAGGTAGTTAAACAAAAGGCTCGTAAGATTAAACTAGAGATCGCATTGGCCATATATGATCTAATCACTAAGCTATATCAGGATGGTTTCATCTGAGTAGTTGATTACTTAGAATGGGTGTCAAACATCATTTTAGTTTCTAAAAAAATGGGAGGAATACAAATTTTTATAGACTTTTGGGATCTGAACAAAGCAATGATTAGAGATGACTTCCCACGGCTGAGTATTGATCAACTTATCGACACCACAACTGGTCACACTCTACTATCCTTTATGGATGATTTCTCTGGCTACAATCAAATTTGTATCAACCCATAGCATTAGTTAACAACCACTTTCATGAACCCATGGGGTACCTTTTGTTACACTATGATGCCCTTTGGACTCAAAAATGCTAGAGCTGTACTGCCTGAAATTGTCGATCTCCGGCTGGAATGAAACAGAAACCAGGAGATCCCCGGACAAGCACAGAAGACCCTACCTTTGCTTGAGGGCAATCTAGGATTAACAAAGGTAGAGTACCTTGAGTGGTCCACACGTGGATCAGACAAGGATTTCCCCAAACATACACCGATATACTATACGCTGGGTTATACGTAAACGGTGTAACTAATGTAAAACAGAGTGTAAACGTACAGGAATGTAAACAATAAGTATGCAATAATGAACGAAAAACTGTAAAAAGTATTAGCAAAAGAAGTGTGGAAATAGTATTGCAAAATGGAAAGTTACAATGCACTAGTCTAACGCAATTTTGAATTTGACACAAGGCGGACACAAGGCTCCAGTGAATGCAGGGGGATGATTGTTCGCTGGATTCGGGTGCAAGCACGGCGTAAAGGCTATATGCTCAGCATGCAGCCTGGAAGTCCAGTGTATAGGATTAATGTCTTTGAATGTTCTCTATGTGTGGATTGCCCTAGATTTTTGCTTCGATCTTTTCAATTTTTTGAACCTGAATTTGGTAAGAAATCGGGGTTTTTATACAAGTTTAGACGTTAGACTCGGATCTGAGAGGGAATGATTGGCTGTGGGATGTTGGACTTTTGGGTCAGGTGACATGTGGCACATTGATCGAGTGTGAAAGAATGAAATTTTACAAGTGTACAATGTGCTGCATGCCAGCATATATTGCTGCACACCAGTGTATACTTCTATACACCAGCGTGTACATGATGGGCATGTGAACTCAGCATACAGACTTAACTAAAACAAAAGAAGTTATTTTTACAAACTACTGCTACAATAGGAAGCATCAAGTTCGGCCCTCAGATTTGAATTTGGATGTCATGAGAATGCTGCCTGTGGATGTTCAGCTCGGTTGGACTTGATCGAACATGGTTTTAGAGAGCTTTGATTAGTATACGTTGTGCTACACATTTGGTGTACACGCTGTATACACTGGGCGTATACACTGGGCATACACACTGGGTGTGCACACTGGGCGTATACACTGGGGATGCACGCTAGGTGTATACACTGGGCGTACACGCTGTAAACTTGCACGCTGGGCGTATACTCTAGGTGTATACGCTGGATACTTGTTGCATACTCAGTGAAAACCAGGTTTTTGAGTTCAAAACCTGCTAGTTTTGACACCAGATGTCACCGTAATCCTCTGCAGGTCCCAGGGAACCATTTCTTGTTAAGTTTGACTATGCTTGAGCTATCTATGGGGCCCTCAAGCTTTAGTCATGCTGGGGGCATAATGGCTTAGATTGATTCTTGTTGGAGAAGTATTAAGCTTAGAATTTTATGGTATTTCATTGATCCCTCTTTGTTGATTCTTGGAGGAATTGACTCAAGAAGCGTCGACAAAGAAGTACAAAACACCACAAGCAACTTATTAGTATTGTCCTTTGACACTGACCAAATGTCATCGCACCGTGTTCAGTAGTACATAGGATTGGGGAAATGAAGTTTGTGGCTGGATCAAGGAAATAGAAATTGTGGGGATTGGAAACTGATCAAGGGATTGTGCGAGGTGAAGGGGATGCTCTAGTGTGTGTACGGTTCATGTTGATCTTTGTCAATAGCCATTGTCTAGTAGACTTAGGATCAAGATATGAGGTGTACATCCTTTGGCGAAACAAGACTCTTGTTTAGTATTTAAGAGGACTTGTTGGCATAACCAAAGCCACATGATGATGTGTTGCATTCCTTGGAGGAACAGGGCCTCTATTTAGTGTTTAAAGTGAACCAGTTGGCAGAGAGCCAAAGCCATGAAATGAGATGTTACTTGAGCGTTTGAGACATGAGTACTTATTTTCAAGACAACTGCCTTCCTTCCTGGGGCTTTTTTTTGGTGTAGAGCTTCTTTTTAATCTTGTACGCATGCTCAAATGCCATGTTGTGGGTTGCAACTGCTTAAAAGTGTTGCAATGTGCAACAGTGTGCTCAATGTTTGAGGCTGCACTGGGTGTATCAGGGATGCAACTAAGTAGAGTATGTTGAGGAATATATGGGATATGTAATGGAAAATGTGCTAGTGAATGGCTTGATTAACCTTGTCACGTGTATTAGGAACAATGTGGTACCTTGTTGCTGTAGTGAAGTGCATTCTCGTACGAACACCTCTGGGTGTCATCCTACAAACACAACTTCAAGAAGATAAGAAAACCACGAGTGAGTGAGTGAGCTTAGACTTGAACAGCAACTGATGAAACAAAGGCACCAAATGAGAGTTCCAGCACTACATATGAATGGCAGCAATGTTGTTTGGATTAACAAATGATGAGCAAGGTAGCGGCTTTGATGAAGTTTGGATGCAGCTACAAATCGGGAGGCTAGAGATGAAGTTGCTAGTTTATAGTCGTAGCGGACTGTTGTGGGTTAGTTTTATGTCATAACACATTGGACATTGCCATTTTAGCGTTGTAGTGGATGGTACATTTCTAGTTTATAGTCTTGGCGGACTATGCAGAGGCAAACCAGTTTATAGTCTTAGCAGACTCTGGTGGATGAGACTATGGTAGTTTAATGTTGTACCAGACAGGTGCTAGTTTATTGTCATTGCGAATGTTCCATGGTATCAGTTTACCGTCATGATGCTAGGATGAGATGTGGTATCAGTTTATAGTCATGACACCAGGACGAGCTGTGGTATCAATTTACCATCATGATGCTAGAACAAGCTATGGTATCAGTTTACTGTCATGATGCCAAGACGAGCTGTGGTATCAGTTTACCATCATGATGCCAGGACCAGCTGTGGTATTAGTTTACCGTCATGATGCTAGGATGAGCTGTGGTATCAATTTACCATCATGATGCTAGGATGAGCTGTCGTATCAGTTTACCGTCATGATGCCAGGATGAGCTGTGGTATCAATTTACTGTCATGATGCCAGGATGAGCTATGGTATCAGTTTACCATCATGATGCTAGGACGAGTTGTGTACCTGAGTTCATTCAAACATAGAACAGTTTCAAGTATAGATGGTTGGTCGGATGCGCCAGTTCATTTCCTTCCATGTTAGCTAGTTTGAATGCTCCATTGTCGTATGCTTTGGTGACCAAGTATGGCCCTTTCTAGTTGGCTGAGAATTTGTCCAGATGTTCCCAAATAGCTTTGAATACAAGGTTTCCTTCCTTGATAGGACACTTATGAACATTGTGTCGATGGCGTTGTCGTTGTTGCTCTTGATACCACTCAATCTGATCGAGCGCACGTGTGCGTTCCTCTTCTATTGAGTCCAATTCAACAATGCATAAGTTATTATTTTGCCCTTCGTTGAGGAGTCCGACAAGTGTGATCCTTAAAGATGGTACCTACAATTCTAATGGTAAAACAGCTTCTGAACCATAAACAAGACTATATGGCATTTTACCTATAGAAGTCTGGTGTGTAGTGCGATAGGCCCATAATGCATATACCAATTGTTCGTGCCATCTTTTCTTGCTTTGAGTAAGCATCTTATTGAGCACTGTGATGAGGATTTTATTTGTAGCTTCAACTTGTCCATTGCTCTGAGGGTAGTATGGAGATGAAAATGAATGTTTGATCCCTAGGCTTTCAGTAAAAGTTCTAGTTTCAGCACTACTAAACTATGGCCCGTTATCAGTGATGATGGTCATTGGAATGCCAAAGCGGGTCACAATGTTTTCTAGAATGAAGTTGCATACGTGTTTGGATGTGGTCTTTCTAAGGGGAATAGCTTCTACCCACTTCGTGAAATACTCTATCGCGGTTATGATGAAGCTATGTCCTGTAGAAGATGAGGGTGTTATTGGCTCAATAAGGTCTAACCCCCACTTTTGGAAGGGCCAAGTGAATTGTGTTGTATGCAACTCATTTGGTGGAACATATATCAGATTGCTATGTTTTTGACAGATATTGCATGTTTTGACCTTGGAGAAACAGTCATACTCCATGTGTGGCCAATAATAGCCCAGACGTCTTATTTTTGTCGCCATTTCTTTAGGTGCTATATGTCCTCCACATAGTCCATCATGTACTTACTCGACGATGGTTTGGCCATCAGTGCTACTAACACCAGTATGCCTTCGTAGGATCGACAACATAATGTGTCTTCTACCAGTGCATATTGTCAAGAACATTTCTGTACCACGTCCTTTTGAATGTTCGTTAGGTGTTGCGGTGTTTCACTGCATAGAGGATACTCTTTTATGTCATCATACCATTCTACCGCGTGTGTTGTACTAATAGATGAAATCGACAATTTATCAGGAGTATCAGTTATGGGTCTAGTGCAATTGATTATGGAGCTAGGCAACATGTGGAACATGCTTGGAGATATGTTTAGAGCTAGCATGGCAAGTGCATCTACAATGGTGTTATCATTTATGGAGACATGTTGCACATCTATACTTTCGAATTGCTTTAGCAAGTGCTTAGCCAAATCACAGTATGGTTGTAAATGTTGCACTTTGCATATATAAACATATGTGACTTGGTTTAGAACTAGTTGTGAGTCTCCCCTGACTATTAGTCGTGTGATGTTGGAAGCTAATGCTACCGTAAGGCCCCTAAGGAGACCCTCATACTCTGCTATATTGTTGGTACAATGAAAGCTAAAGTGGTAGGCAAAGGGTCGGATCTCCCTAGAGGGATAGGTAATGATGGCGACAGAACTTCCCCCTCGGGAGGTGGATGCTCCATCAAAGTTCAAAATGGCTTCGTAATCATTGAGAACTATGTCTATCGCACTCACATTTTCATCTAGAAACTCCAGCTCTAGTGTTGGTTGATCATGTTTTGGTGATGTAGTCAGTTGTTTTGCCATGGCTTGACCCTTGACTGATGACTGCGATATGTAATGTAGGTCGAATTCAACTATCATGGCTTTCCAATGTGCTATTCTGCTTGACTTGTAAATGTTACCCGTGATAGCTCTGAGCACATTATCCTTGCAAATTATATTGTCTTGGTTATCGGAGAGGTAATGTCATCATTTCTTTAAGGAAAATACAAGTGTTAAACATGACCTCTCCACCTCGTTGTACTTCTTCTCATGGGCCACTAATGCATGGCTTAAATAGTACACAGGGACATCGGTTCCATCTTCTCATTTCTGATAAAGCATAAACGCGATCGATGAATCTGACTTGGCAAGTTAGATATAGAAGGGCTTGTTGTTCTGTAGAGGGTACACTATTGGTAGTTGAGCTAGTGCAGTTTTAATGTGATCGAAGGCTTGTTGGCACTGTGGAGTCCATTCGAAATGGAAATTCTTATGTAGCAAA
The DNA here is from genome assembly GCA_015680685.1 of Gnetum montanum. NCBI lineage: Eukaryota > Viridiplantae > Streptophyta > Gnetopsida > Gnetales > Gnetaceae > Gnetum > Gnetum montanum. Next base: position 1,224,443 of record MNCI01006151.1, on the reverse strand, counting down.
TGGTTCATAGGTTTCAATTTGTTCGTCATTTTTTCTATGAAATGCTTGATGAACTGTAATCTACCTTGTACACCCCAAAGTTCAGTAAGGTTGCTTGCTAGTTTTAGATTGATAACAACTTTAACCTTATCTGGATCTACTCGTATTCTTGTTTCTGACACTAGAAAGCCTAGCATCTTGCCCATTTTTACCCCGAAGGAACATTTCTTTGGGTTGAGCCTAAGTTCATATTTTAAGCAACGTTTTAGGACCAAATCTAAGTCTTGGATGTGTTGCTCTGGTATTTTTGACTTAATTTCAATGTTATCCACATAATCATTGAGTGAATGGAGTATATAATTGCTAAAAAAAATGTCATTGCCCTTTGATATGTGGCCCCGAAGTTCTTGAGACCGAATGGCATCATCATGTAACAAAAAGTACCCCATGGTGTAATAAAGGTAGTCCTGAGCTAATGTTCTGGGTTAATGCATATCTGATTATATCCTGAAAAACCATTCAGGAAAGATAACAAGGCATGTCCAATGGTCAAGTCAGCTAGCTGATCAATGCTAGGCAAGGGAAAATCATCTTTTATGGTCACAACGTTGAGGTCCTGGAAGTCAATGTAGAGGCGAATACTTCTGTTCTTCTTTGGGACAATGACCATGTTGGATACCCAGTCAGCATAGTCAACAGCCTGTATGAACCCAGCCAGATAAAGTTTGGCGATCTCACTGCGAACTGCCAATGCTACCTCAGGTTTAATCTTTCATGCTTTCTGTTTCATTAGCCTTAATTTTGGATCGAGTATAATATTGTGTTGTACAATTCGAGGATCTAACCCATGCATGTCATTGTAAGACCAAGCAACTACTTTTATGTTATCTCGAAGCATGTATTCTATGTCTTTGGCCAGTTGAGGTTGCAATAGTGTGCTCAATTTTAATACCTTAACTTCACCATTAGGCATAGTTATGGGGGTTTCAATTAAAGGATCTTCAGTGATGCTGTTAGCTTCTATGTCCAGGGATTTCATCATACCTTCATAGCTATCTAATGTTTGTTGCATTGAGGCTACGAATGTATCGTCTGTTGATGAACCTAAGTTGATAGAATTTATGTTGATTTCTCTTATGATCTTTCCGTACGGTCCATCAATGGTCAATCGTGTGAATAGATGTTGGTAATCCATTAGGCTTGCTCCTGCCAATAAACAGAGGGTAGAGTGAGCTAGTAGGGGTTGTTACACATTTCTAAGCAACATAAATTATGTGTATTTATGTGGTGGTAGTTTATCATCGTACCTAGACGCATGGCAGTTTAAGGCATTACCAAGTTGATGTCATTCATTCATGGTGTCTAGTTGATGTATGATCTATACTAATAATTTTGTGCCAAAATGTTTAGTGTGGGTAATCGGAATTGCTTTGCAAGGGAATATTGTATGTGGTAGTGTTCATTATCTCGTTAATTTTGTTTTGCATTTGCCCGTACTTTGTACTTTGATTAATTTTGATTAAATGGAATAAAATATTCAAGGCGACGACGGTGGCAGGGTCAACGCAACGGTATATATATAATGCAAGGCACGAGCATGAACTTTTCAGATAGCAGGAAACTAAGGCAAATCATAGCATGAGCGTAAACCCAAGTCGTAGCGTAAGCGTAAACCCAAGTCGCAGCGTAGGTGTAAACCCAAGTCACAGCGTAAGCGTGAACCCAAGTCGCAGCGTAAGCATGAACCCAAGTCGCAGCGTGATCGTACATTTTAGGCGATAGTTTTAGTGTGAACCTCGGGACCACAGTGTTGGCATGAAGGAACAGTCATCTTCACAGTGTACAAGATAAAACCCCAGCATGTAGGAATTAACACCCTAGCATGCAGGGTTCAGCTCGGCGTGAAGACCAAACCCTAGCGTGCAGGTTTCAGCTCGACATGAACAGATGGGTAAGGGAAAGAAAGTAGAAGGCCAGGGGAGGAAGGAGCCTAGCTTGACCTTCACAGAGGAAAGTGAGGCCATGCTTCAGTGTTTTCCTAGGCCTAGGATTCCCTCGTGGCCTGGATCAGTGTGCAAGTAGATTCTAATCTCGTCTCAATTAATTACTTTCTTTTGTACTTGCTATCTAGGCATACGGGATTTGCGCGAGGTCTCTAGTTGTATGTTTCAGCATATGGGGATGATGTTGAGTGTAGATAGATTTTCCAATGTGCAGGGTCTACATGCTAAGCGTAGATAGTTTCCAGCGTGCAGGGTCTGCACGCTAAGCGTAGACAGTTTTTTCAACGTGCAGGGTCTACATGCTAAGCATAGACAGTTATTTTAGCATGCAGGGTCTACACACTAAGCTTAGACAGTTTCCAATGTGTAGGGTCTGCACACTGAGTGTAGACAGTTTCTAGCATGCAGGGTCTGCACGTTGAGTGTAGACAATTTTTCCAGCGTGCAGAGTCTACACGTCGAGCGTAAACAGTTTTTCTAGCGTGTAGGGTCTACACGCTGAACGTAAACAGTTTTTCCAGCATGCAAGGTCTACATGCTGAGCATAAATAGTTTTTCCAGCGTGCAGGGTCTGCACGCTGAGTGTAAAAAGTTTCTTTTTTAGCATGCAGGGTCTGCACACTGAGCATAAATAGTTTGTAACTTTTTTGAAGTATTAACCCCAAATGTGGAATTTCCTTTTATTATTTCATTTTTTTGTATAACTAATTTATAATGGAATTCTGGGTATTTGCAGGGATCCTAAGCCTTTCCTCTTAATAGTTGAGTTGGTTGGGGTTCTGCCATGGATTGGGCCCATTGATTCTGATGAACCTACCCCTGATATGACTATTGATAACAATAGGGTATGGTTTAGGGAAGGGGCCTATGAGTTCCTTACCTTCATTTTAGAGGGGTTCAAAGTAGTAATATGGTCCCATCTAAGTGAACAATTAGTGTGAAGCATGCTTGGGACACTATTGCTAGGATCTCCAAGTAGCGTTGTGGCTTTCATGGTTGACATTGATGAGGGACCGCTTGCGACTGAGGGCAGTCCCTCTGGAGGGCCCAGATCTACCCGTCCATTATCGTGTGTATGGGACTTATTGCCACGTGGCCCTCACTATCTCAATTGCACTTTATTTTTGGCCGCTCGTGCACATACATTATTTCAAAACCCTCTGGGCACGATGTACAGGGTGGAGAGGTAAGGTTGTTTAACTCGTCATTTCTATTTTGTTGTTTAGTGTTTGTTCCTATTCTGATGACCGTTCGTTTGTAGGCCCCAAGTTAACAAAGATGGAATATGCATAAGTGATGATGGACTTGCACTAGCTCACACCACTTTAGAGACCTTCATGGTAGGTCCCACTCTTTGTGGAGCTATATTAGCTTAGACTAGGGGTGACATTGTTCATTTTCATAAGCGGTATTCCAGGGCATTTGTGCAATGCGTGGCTTGGTGGTGGACTCATGGGGATTGGTCACATAATGGATCGGTTTTCCCCCGTGATACTGATTTGGGTCCTAGCAATGTGAATCCCATGACTTAAGGTAAGTGATGATAATTCTCTGATGCCTTTAGTTTGTTTTTTCGACTGCAACGTTGGTTATACTAGTACTATGGTTTTGCATTGTGCTTACAGTTAACATCCCCCCTAGCAGAGACCCTATTACGATAGGGCAGACTGAGAGCACCCTGTCCATGAAATTTGGGGAAGTCAGCAAGGTGTAGCGATGGTTACATACTCGTGCCCCACCACCTGTTGTTCATTGTTTGAATGATGTTGGCCTCATGGAGCTATTCACAACCCCAAGCCCTGATGTCTTTGTAACTGAAATGATTGGAATTGTTGATTCATTTGACAACTCTCTCACTTACTACAACACCCATATCAAGGGTGTCAAAATAGTCTTTCATTTGTCAGCCAAGTTCATTTTAGACCCCTTCAGTGTCCCAGTAGATGGTGTGAACGTGGTTTTGGACATGGTGCAAAAGGAGCTCCATGTGGTGCATGAGTTGGAAGATTGGTTGGGCCTTCTCAAGGGCTCTAAGGGGTTCCCAATGCAGAGAACATCAAAGGTGGTGGAAGTCAATGAACTGTATCCCCTGTTTAGGGCACGGGTGTTTCCTAAATCCTTGTCTCAAGTGAAGAGTCTTGGGGTGGAATCCATGTGCATCATGTGGACCATTTTAGAGACTAGGATGCGTTATAATTGGGCTGAATTTTTGCTGTCAGGTTTCCATGGGGAGATAGTGTGGTTGCATTCAAACGTTGAGGTGCAATCCCATTTTACCTTCATATTCTTCGTGGGTTATCTACGTTGCCTGGCCAAATTTTTGGTGGTTCGTGCAGATAACAAATATGTTTTGCAGGATCATACTCAATTATCTCTCCCATGGATTAACCATTTGTTTGAGGTAGCTAAGTCTCAAGATGCACTCGATGGGATCAATGAATTAGTTTCCGTCACAACAGAGGGGTCATCTGGTGGTTCAATCGATACACATGACAGTGTGGGGTTGGAACCAGACAATGTGCCCTACACTGCTAGGAGGGCTGATTGGATGATCAAGGAGACCATCGGGAAAGCCAAGTCGAAGGTTTAGAAGCGCAAACACCCTAGAGAGGTGGCCCCAACTGTAGAAGAGCCCAGGGTGAAGCGTATACGATTTAAAATGCCTACGTAATGTAAGTAAGCTTGATGCACTTGTTTTGTTGCCATCATTTTTATTTTCGTCATATTCATTTTTTTCTTTTTTGACCGTTTATATGAAACTAATGTTGGATCTATAAATATCTTCAGAGCTGACTCCGGAAGTGAGAAGATGGGAGCTAGAAACAATTATTGAGAAGGAGGAAGAGGTCGGCAAAGATCAGGTGGAAGTGACCGAAAAACTAGCGCAAGACACCATGGAGACAGAACTGGTCGATGATCGAGATGGTGTTGATGAAACGTTTGATGGCTTCCTCAGGGGAAGATTGGACCTCGGCGACCCTCTGAACCATGAAGGAAATAGAGAATCTGGTATTTTTTTTCTATTTTATTGCGCTACCTTGTGAATCGTTGTTTCCATTACTTGGTGTTTTAATTTTATGTTTTTTATCACTTTCAAACGAAGATATTGAAACTAGGACGATTCCTATGATGCGGTTAGAAGTTCCTATGATAGTGGTTCCCCCTGAAACGACCACTGAAGCTAATCCATCTCGCACTCATGAACCGTTTACTTAGACTAGGATGCCAAGCAAAATGGATTTTGTCACCAATATCGTTGACAAGGTGGTCAAACACATTCAGTAAGCTCACATTGAAATAGGTATAGATGTCTCAAGCATTTTTCTTCCTTCAATTTTCACATTCTGTTTTTGTTTTTGTCATCTAAGGTCTAATGCTTGTTCTTTTCATGTGGGTAGGGGCTAAACTGAAGTGGGATCCGTCTGAGGCTATTTGTATTGATAGCTTGCCTACACTACCACCAGAAGTTGAATAAGTACTGAGACAAGTCTATGATGAGGTGGTGGAATGCCTTGTGCATAATTCCAAATCACTTTGGACCTGTAGGCGCTCCATTGAATAGCTATGGTTGCAGATCTAGGTGAGGGAAAGAGAGGTTTCTGAGTTATCAGTTGAACATGATGATCTCAAATCTTGTTATGAGTTCTCCTCGGCTAGATTAACAGGTGATCGTTCTTGGTGAACTTCTGAGATCACTTATACCAGATATTAGAATTTGTTGAATCACCATGTATCACTGACTCGGGAGCTAGCAGAGCATAAGGCCCAGATAGACTTACTGAACCTCAAGTGTCAGGATTGGAAGGCTTTCTCTTCTAAGGTGCAGAAGTGGGGTCAAGATGATAAGAATCATAAGCATCATTACAAGATGTCATTAAAATAAGTATCTATAGAGAAGCATCAGTTGGAAATGTTCATTGAAGGTTTAGGGTTGCGCTCTACATTTGATACATTCACCAAGCATACCGTTGTTGAGATGGAGTTGCTGAAGAGGGTAATCACGACTAATTCTGGGGAGGTCTCTATCGGTGAATTCCCCTTGAAATGTCCCACATGGTCGGCGGTCGACAAAGGGAAGTCCTTAGCGAATGTGGATTTGGGCCTCGATGGGACTAACTAGGCTAGTGTCTCTGAGGAAGAAATTCCTCATCGGTTGGAATTCGGTTTAGGGGGGTCTCCTATGGTAAGCCGTTTATTCTTATGAATTTTTTTCGTTAAATAACGTTTGGGATTTTTCTCTTTTCTTTTTTTGTTTATTGTTTTTCTTTTACCTTTTCATAGGGTCAAGGTGATGGTGATGTTCAAGAAGGTGGCCCCAATGGAGAGGGGACCCATGGTGCTGAAGAGTCTGAAGCGGACAGCCCTTCCGACCCTGATGTTTAATTTTTATTTTGATATTATCATGGCTCATATTTTTACATGGGTCGTAGGCTAAATGTTTTTCCTTGGTTTGTACATGAACCGATGAATGGAATTAGTTAACTATTGTAATTTCCTAGCTATATATGACTATATTTTTCTATTTGAATTTTGAGTTTGTTTGAACATTGACAAACATAGATTTAAAGTGGAAATATTTTTGTTCTTTTGGCTCTTCTTTTTTAAACATGATGCGGCAATGTAAAATTTTTATTTTTTTTTGTTGTTTAAGTGAAATGCACAAAGTAGGAATACAAGCAGGAATGTAATTATAATCGTAGGATAATTGTGAAAAGGGAAATATAAAGAGAAAAAAATGTAACTGATAACATGACAATGTAAGCATAAATTCGAACAAAAAATTTGAATTTTCAAAAAGTATAACTAGTTGGTCTCGTTTAAGGCCTTTTCAGGCTCCATGCATTAGTTTAAGGCCATTTTCGGCCATGCGTAAACAAGAGAAGTTTCGAGTGATACTGGTGGGTTTCTTAGTAAACCAGCCATTCCTGGCCGTGGCTAGTTTTATGTCATTGCGGACATGTGATAGTTTACTGTCATTTCGGACTGTGAATGTAGTTTAACATCATTTTGGACTCGAATGTTTACTAATTGTTTAGCATCCTTTTTATCTTTTTTTTTTCATGGTAATATGATGTTTAACAGGGACAATTCGATATTTGGAATCTCCTTCGCTGATTACATTGAAAGGTAACTCTGACCAGGAGACGTCTAATGGAGCAAGTTTTGAGTCGATACTTTTGAATGCTTCTATTTTGGATGTTGTTTCGGTGGTTTCTGAGGAATCACCCTCGATGTGCTGGTCATCCTTTCTGGTGTTGTTGTTTTTGTTCATCACAGGTTTTTTGAGTTTAGGTTCGCATTGTGAATAGCATAGTTCGGGCTCTTCGAATTTAACTTCGGAGCCTGGGTTTGCTTCCGTGTGAGATGAGATGGTGGAAGTAGCGGTATCTCCATGGATAATGATCTCACCCCCTTCATATGGTATATGAATTTCCTGATGGATGGGGGAAGACACCACTTTTAATTGGGCTAACCAGGGTTGCCCCAAGATTAAGTTGAAGCCAGGCATCTCATTGATAATCACAAAGTCAATGAAAGTGGGGAACCGATCCCCTGCTATGAAGTCCAAGGTCAATGTACCCTTGACCACTACTCATGACCCATTAAAAGATTTCATATAGGTTGTAGTGGTTGGCTTGATTAAGTCCGTCAAGCCCAACTTCTCGATGATGGGGTAAGGTACCACATTTGTGGCCGCTCCATCGTCTACATGTACCTAATATATCTTGAACTGATTGACTTGTATGGTTATGAACATGGGTTCATGAGTGACGTCTCCTATTTTCTCATCTATTTTACTATTTTCAAGATGGAAGTTTAATGATTTGAGTTTGGATTCTTGGTGCTTAGACATGACTACATGTATAGAGGACTCATCCGCGGGTAGGTTCTTGCTAACAGGGATCGATGTCAACATTTGTACCAGGGCTTCGTGATGAACTGATGAGGTCAAGACAAGGTCATCTAAGCTTAATGATGTGTTCTTTTATTTGAGGGCCTAGGTGACCTGCATCAAGGTGTTAGCTAAGTCTTTGCCATTGGGTGCATTCTTGTCCAAAGCCACTTGATCCATTGGACCTAATAGTCGTATCTCGCACGGGGTGACTTTCGTGTTGCTTTCGGTGACTGGTGGTGTTGACATGGGTTGTACTCTTGGTTCTTCCCTTTTGCGACACATGTTTGGTTCATCATTGGTGGGAGTCATAGGCACTGTGCTCACTGGGATTGGCTTCGAAGGCCCCAGTGCCAGTCGTTGTTCCTTTGTTGAGTGCTCCTTTTCTAAATGTTTCCTCATGAGCCTATTTGCCAGGCATTCTCATGTGGGTTGCGTGGGAGCATGTGGAGTTGGAACGCGAGGTTGTTTCGAGACTTGAATGACAAATGGGGCGGCGGGGCAACTCACTATTGTTACCTCTACCGTAGCAACCATTGGTGGCACCCAGACCACAAAGGGGGTAAGCCAGTTCAACAGTGTCATGCCAGCAGTTGTATCAGTAGGAGGCACCCTAATGAAAAACGGTTTAGTTTGGGGTGGCACTTGAGTTGTTGCCACAATGGGAGGCACTCGAATGACAAAAGGTTCATGTGAGGTAGCAGGACTGCATGAGGGATATGTAGTTTGTAACGATTTTTGTGGGGTGGAGGGAACATGAACCACGAAAGGCTTTCTGGGTGTTTCACTACTATTGTGTGCATAAATAGTGTTGATTGTTTAGGATGCTTCTTTAGTATTCAGGGGATCTTTATATATATCCATGGATTGGTTTTGCAGTTTGATTGGGTTAGCCTCATCAAATGTGATCTCACCTACATCGATCATTCATTGAATATCTTGTTTCAAAGTGAAGCAATAGTCCGTGCATGTCCATTTCATTTATGGTAGTCACAGAACCCATCTACCCTGAAGCCTCTTGGAACTGGGGGTTCGTCCGGGGTTGCCAAGCCCAAGTTGTCAACCAATTGGCAGAATCGATCATGTCTCTGAATTACCGCAGGGGACAACTGATTATGCTTCATCAGCCCAACCTTCAGTAATTGGTCGAACAGTTGTGAAGGTTTCATGGGCAGTTTTTTGTACTGAGAGGGGTTTCTCCTCTCAAAATTTCATGCTTGGCCTAGTGTAGCATCTTGGGATGTGGACGGCCTGGGTGTAGCATTAGGGGGAGGCTTAGTGTAGCTGATGGAGGCGGTAGGCGGTTTACCTTGTTGCTGGGCAGCTGGTCGTTGAGTCTCTGCTAATGCTGCCACTTTTGGTTTAGCCTTTTCCTTATCTTTTTCAGTATGTTGATTTTTAAAGGTTATGTAGGCGGGGTCATGATTGTTTTGTGTTATCTCCTCTATGTTCTTTATCTAGACAAAGGCTTGGTTTAGGGTGTGTGCGTTTAGGTAGTACAACTTAGATTTGATGAAATCATTTACTGCTTCCTTTAAGATCGTGAGCAACTAAGTCTTAGGTATTGTTTCATGGAGTTCATTCGACGCAGCACTCCATCTCTGAATGAATTTCTATACAAGCTCAAGGGGTGCTTATTTCACCTGTATTAGGTTGTCTAATGTAGCTTTAGGTTTTAGATTATATTTAAACTTGGTCACGAACTAGTGTAAAAGGTCTTCCATGGAAGATATAGAATTGCACGGTAGAGCCCAGTACCAGTCCAGTTCTCTCCCCGTAAGGGACATGGCGAAGACACGTAAGATTGCATGCGGCCACACCTGAAGTAATAAACTTTCTAATCTAAACGTGAATAGATGGGCGTTGGGGTCTCCCTCCCCGTTGTATTTGGTCAATTAAGGCAGAGAGATGCCTTTTGGCAATGTTAGTGGCAGCACTAAAGAGCTAATAGGATCATCTTGGTAAATGTCCAAGACCTTAAGCTCTTCGCTGTTAGCTATTTTAAGGCGTCTTACCTCCTCAGTAAGTTCTTGCATCATTATTTTAGCATTCGCCCAGTCTTGAGCACTAGGTGAAGCGACAGGTTGTTGTGACGTGGGAAGGTTGGACTATTGCATGGTGGGCAGGAAGGCAAAAAGTTGAGCAGTCGGGAATTGCATTTGTGGTATGTTGGTTGCAGGCGTCACTAATGGCATGCCATAAGGGAAGGGCTGTTGTTGTTGCTATCGCTATTGTTGTTGTATCTATTGTTGTTGTATCCGGGGGATGTTCACAGATGGGATTGTGAGAGGAGGCATATTGTGATGAAGGGGTTGATGCGATTGCACACCAGTCATGGCCCATTGCCCCATTGTGGTTCATGAGGGAATACTTTGCAATTATTGAGTTGCAGCCACAAAACATGCTCCCTGAGTTTGGATCCAAGGTATGTAGTGAGAAGCCGTAGAAGCTGGTATCACAGATGACATTCCAAGGATCTGAGATGGAAGTGTGATGCCTACATTGGGTTGAAGGGGTTGTTGTTGTGGTTGCATTTGTAAGAGAGAGGGTGACATGGTGACAAGAGGAATAATGGAGAGGGGTAGCTTATTGGATTGTGCATCAGCCACAAGAGGAGTGGGGGTGAGAATGGATACCTCTTATTGAGGCACATGTGCTTGAGTAATTTTAAACGGCTGGAGGAATGTTGTCTCCCCCATGGATGGGTGAAACAACGGGATTGCATAAGTTTGTGGGCTAAGGGTATGATATGAATCCTCATGTTTGGACTAAGCTGTGAAATTGTCTTCCTCCTCTATTTGGGAGTTTGGCATGGGCTAGTCTAGAGGCTGATTCCTTGCTAGGAGGAGCTCTAAGATGAGCTAAGAGTAATGATCAGGGAGAGGGATGATGTCATGCGGGAAAGGGATGAACTCATGTCCTCCCCTATGAAACAGTTCGTATTGTCTCTTAACTTCCATTTCATTTTGATCCACTGCTAGGCTAGCTTGTATTTTTACACACAAGAAATTATATTGTTCCTGCATTATAATGTTAAATGACGGATTCCTCCCTTGTAGTCTAAGAGATCGGCAAGGTCCCACCGTGGGTTGTACTACGGTTTGTTGAATGGACATGGGATTTACGATATCTGTGATGGGCTTGGTTGAAGCATTGGAGTTCATAGTGTTCATGATGAAACGTTTATGAATATAACATAGTGGAAGGGATAAGATGTCAAGGAATACAAAGGAGGATTTTACTCAGTGTGAAATGGATGTGTTTATCAGCTTGCACTTAAGTTTGCAGTGTACAGCGTATAGACTAGATCTCAGTGTATAGGCTTCAACAACCAGTGTACAGAGACAACGTACAACGTGCAAGTGAGCTGAGAAGCGTGTAGATAGGGTCTACAGCGTACAGCGTGCAGGTGAGTTGAGTAACGTGTAGACAGGATCTATAGCGTACAGCATGCAGGTGAGCTGAGCAGCGTGTAGATAGGGTCTATAACGTACAGCGTGCAGGTGAGCTGAGCAGCATGTAGATAGGGTCTATAGCATACAGCGTGTAGGTGAGCTGAGCAACGTGTAGACAGGGTCTACAACATATAGTGTGCAGGTGAGTTGAGTAGCATGTGCAGGTGAGCTGAGCAGTGTGTAGATAGGATCTATAGCGTACAACGTGCTGATGATCCGAGCAGCATGTAGACAGGGTCTACAGCATATAGCATGTAGACAGGGTCTACAGCATACAACATGCAAGTGAGCTGAGTAGTGTGTAGACAGAATCTACAGCATACAGCATAAATTGAGCAACGTGTACATGCTGGGAATTCTATAGAATAGGGTACAGATCCAGGAAGTTCAGAAAGTTTAAACAATTTCAGGCCCTCCATCTAGCATCATTTTCTGTACTATCTGAAATCGTCAGTCTCCAACTGGAATGAAACAGAAACCAGGAGATCCCCGGACAAGCATAGAAAACCCTACCTTCGCTTGAGGGCAAGCTAGGATTAATGAAGGCAGAGTACCTTGAGTGGTCCGCATGCGGATCAGACAAGGATTTCCCCGAACGTACACCGATATATTGTACGCCGGGTTATACGTAAATGGCATAACTAATGTAAAATGGAGCATAAATGTATAGGAATGTAAACAATAAGTATGCAATAATGAACAAAAAACTATAAAAAATCTTAGCAAAAGAAGTGTGGCAATATTATTGCAAAATGAAAAGTTACAATGCACCAGTCTAACATAGTTGTGAATCTAACACAAGGTGGACAAAAGGCTCCAGTGAATGCAGGGGGATGATTGTTTGCTGGATTTGGGTGCAAGCACAGTGTAAAGGCTATATGCTCAGTGTGCAGCCTGGAAGTCCAGCATATAGGATTAATGTCTTTGAATGTTCTCTTTGTGTGGATTGCCCTAGATTTTTGCTCTGATCTTTTCAATTTTTCGAACCCGGATCTGGTCAAAAATTGGGGTTTTTATACAAGTTTAGACGTTAGACTCGGATCTGAGAGGGAATGATTGGCTATGGAATGCTGGACTCTCAAGTCGGGTGACATGTGGCACATTGACCAAGTGCGAAAGAATGAAATTTTACAAGTGTACATCATGCGACACGCCAGCATATACTATTGTATGCCAGCATGTACACGTTGGGCGTGTGAACTCGGCATACAGACTTAACTAAAAAAAGAAGTTATTTTTACAAACTACTACTACAACAGGAAGCATCAAATTCGGCCCTTGGATTTGAATTTGGATGTCATGAAAATGCTGCCTATGGATGTTCAGCTCAGTTGGACTTGATCGGACACGGTTCTAGAGAGCTTTGATTGGTATACGTTGTGCTACACACTGGGCGTACACACTGTACACACTGGGCGTATATGCTGGTCGTACACGCTGGGTGTGCACGTTGGGTGTATACAGTTGGCATATACGCTAGGGATGCACGCTGTGCATACATGCTATAAACTTGCACGCTGGGTGTATACGTTGGATACTTGCTGCATACTCAGTGAAAACCAGGTTTTTTGAGTTCAAAACCTATCAGGTTTGACACTTGATGTCATCGAAATCCTCTGTGGATCCCAGAGAACCATTTCTTATTGAGTTCAACTTGGCTTGAAGCTGTCTGTGGGGTCCTCAAGCTTCAGTCATGCTAGGGGCATCATGACTTAGCTCGATTCTTGTTGGAGAAGTACTAAGCTCAAAATTTTGTGGTATTTCAGGAGCAACCTACCAAAGAGTCATGACATACATATTTAGTGACTACATCCTAGAAACACTAAACGACTATGTGGATGACATAGTGGTCAAATCTAAAGAGGCTACTGATCATCCCAACAATTTAGGTGTAATCCTGAAATGCTGCTAGATGCATGAGTTATGCCTCAATACAAAAAATTGTGTCTTCGAGGTAAGAACCAGACGCATGCTAGGGTTTGTAGTATCAAAGGCTAAAATACGAGTGGATCCTAACAAAGTTAAGGCCATCATTAATCTAGCACCCCCTACCAACCTTAAAGAATTGCATAGGTTGCAAGGCAGGGTACATTTCATTAGAAGGTTTATAGCAAAGTTGACTGACAAGTTACACCTGATGCAACATTTACTAAAGAAATGGGTTAACTTCAAATGGACAACACAATGCCAACAAGCCTTCGATGACCTAAAGAAAGAGATTTTACACCTTCCAACTATTTACCCACCACAGAGCGATAAGTCTTTCTACATCTACCTTGCCACCTCAGACACGTCTATCATGGCACTGTTATGTCAGAGAAGAGATGATGGCTCTGAGATTCCAATTTATTACTTGAGTCATGCATTGATAGCATACGAGGTGAAGTACAATGAGGTGGAAATAAATTTCCTTGCCCTAGTTTTTGCATTGAAAAAGTGGATGCATTATCTATTGCATAGCAAAGTCAACATTATATGCAAAAGCAATGTACTCTAGGCTATCACGAACAATCTATATGAAAGCAGCAGAATAGCCAGGTGGAAAGCTATAACTACATAATTTGATTTACATTATGTGACCCAATCGTTGATGAAAGGGTAAGCCACAGCTATGCAACTCACAACCTCACTGATCAATGATCGGGCAACCATAGAACCTGAATTCATTGATGAGCACATTAACACCGTCAACTCTATTCCATTGCATTTAGAGGCTACTTTGCATTTTGACGGTGCCTTGACTATGTGAGGTGGTAGTGTAGCTACCGTCATTATGTTCCCCTATAGGGACATTCACCATTTTCTTATCATTTTATGTTCCTTTGTACGAAAAATATTGCAAAGTACGAAGGACTCCTTAGGGGCCTCTTAGTAGCCCGAGCATTAAAAATTCAACACCTAGCAATTTCCGGTGATTCAAAACTTCTTGTCAATCAAATCATTGAGGTCTATGCCTACAAAGCTACTCATCTGCAACCCTATTGTGACCTAGCCAAAAATTTTCTTAAACAGTTTTCCACAATAGATGTTCAACACGTTCCATGCAATGAGAACACCGTTGCAGATACCTTGGCCACCCTAGCATTACATGTGCCACCACACCTGTTCATAACTTTGCCTTCTTTGATAACTGAGTGTACAGAGCCTATCACTCAAGCAGTACACATCACCTCTATAAGTGCTACAATACCCAAGAGTGGTGTGCCAACATTAAAGCCTATCTACAACATGGCAAACCCCCACACAGATTGACATCTACCCAAAGGGATGCGATCCGCAAGTGTGCTTGGCAATATGTACTTATGGGAGATAATGCCTTGTGCAAACGCTCCTTTGATGGGATATTGCTAGCATGCATAAATGAGGAACAAGCGCAGAAGATCATTAATGAAGTCCATGAAGGATTATGTGGAGGACACATAGCCCCTAGAGCCATGGTAGCAAAAATCATATGCCTAGGGTATTACTAGCCTCACATGGAATGAGATTGCCTTGTCAAAGTTAAGACTTGTGACACATGCCAATGATATGCAAATATGATACAAATTTCACCTAATGAGTTGCATCATACATAGATCACATGGTCATTCCAACGATGGGGATTAGACATCATAGGACCTATCACACCTAAGTCTTTCGTAGGGCATAGCTTCATCATCACCACCACTGAGTACTTTACAAAGTGGATAGAGACTATCCCCCTTAGGAAGATTACATCTCAACAGGTTTTCCACTTTATATTGGATAACATAGTGACAAGGTTTGGGCTTCCTATGACTATTGTGATAGACAATGGGCCACAGTTTAGAAGTGCAAAAACCAAAAAATTTTGCAGCAACCTTGGCATTAAGCAATCATTTTCCTCGCCATACTACCCATAGGCAAATAGATAAGTAGAAGCTATAAACAAAGCCATCATCAACTTGCTAAAAAAGATGCTTAGCAACAGCAAGAGGTGATGGCACGAGCAAATCCTCTATGTGCTATGCGCTTATAGAATGACATGTAGAACGAAAATAGGTAAAACTTATTATAGCCTTGTTTAGGGATCTAAAGAGGTATTTCCTCTTGCGTTGTAGGTACTATCACTTCGAACGATCTTGTCAAACATCGTGAATGAAGCCCAGAACAATGAGTCAAGGATCATTGACCTTGACTCCATAAAGCAGGAGTCTGCACAAACACTTGACCACATCGAGCGATATCAGGATAGGCAACAATAGAAGCATCATGCAAACCCACATCAATGGACAATAAAAAATGGGGACCTCATTCTTAAGGCTATCTGTGAACATGTGAACAAGTTCTCAGCAAACTAGGAAGGTCCATTCATGGTCACAAAAGCCTATGGGAATGGGGCCTTCAAATTGGCAGACATGGATGGTAAAGAGTTCACGAATCCTATGAATCACTTGTATCTCCAGTCGTACTATATCTGATGTGTGAAAAAGGTAAGTAAATCATCCACTACGACCTAAAACTGACAAAGATCATCCGCTATGACATAAAATTGGCAAAGATAGTTTGCTATGACTATAAACTAGCACAATGATAGTCCACTATTACTATAAATTGGCACACAGATAGTCCGCTATGACTATAAAATAGGACAACGATAGTTCACTATGACTATAAACGGACACACAAGTAGTCCGCTATGACTATAAAATAGCACACAGATAGTCTGCTATGACTATAAACTAGCACAGACCATCTGCCATGACATAAAACTAGCAAAGAACATCCGCTACGATGATAAACTAGCACATACAGTTTGTTACAATCTTAAACTAGCCTATCTGCCATCTACTATGATGATTAACTAGCATAAGGATCTACTGGGAGCTTAAACTAGCACAACAGTCTTCTAGGACCTTAAACTATCATAGCAACCATCCGCTATGATGATAAACTAGCACAGCGGTCTACTAGGACCTTAAAATAGCACACTCCAGTCTACTGGGACCTTAAACCAGCACATCAGATGGTATACTAGGACCTTAAACTAGGTTTGTGGCACAATGTCCTCAGCATGCATCCATGACTATTCAAGCAGGCAAGTGTGCATAGTGCTGACATGGGGTGGGACGTTGCAGTTCCAGAATGTAGTTCACGATGCCAAGAAAACACTCTTAGAATATATGCAATGCCACTACCCTTGGAATCTTGTTGATCCTATAGAGATGTCTTATGACATCTTTCTAACCTTCTAGTGCTACCGCCACCATAGCCCATCACCCTAGCAGTAGCTTCCATTATCAACACCTAGTATTGGAGTCCCAACACTATTGTGGCTAAGCCACAAAGTTGCTACCCTCCAACCCCTACCATCACCTGGGCCCAAAAGAAGTTCAACTATTGGACATCTTAGCTTACAACTGAACTACATAATGTTTGCCTTGGGCAAGGACTCCTGAGCACTCGCATCACCATAATTCCTAGTTACCTCGATGCCAACCCCTCCACACTGATGCTACCAGAATCACTATTGTCCTTTCTAGTTTGGACATCGCATGCCTCAGCAACAACATTCACTTCTCCAGTAGCATTCAAAGCTAGCAAGACCTTTGCCTTTTTTTTCTTGATGGTTGTTTCTTCTGGTTTGCTCTTTGTTGTGTTTGCAGGGTATGTGCCGGCTTGGCATCAGTCAAAGGTGCATTTCGCCAAGGTGGCAGGACACTACATCATTCCAAAGTAGTCATCCTGACTAGCTTAGCTACTTGGGAGTGCACATCCTATCCTCCCCCTTAACCTCCTTTACCTCATTTCTTACATCTGCAATTCTCCCTCTCACACCTCTTTTTATGAATTTTCCTAATGCGTGTAAAGCCCTCCCATATGCTCAACCACAAAGTCCATGACACGCGTAACACGACTTATGGAATGGAAAGTATCTGTAGGCAAGTCAAAGCCCCATGTGGATGTAACATAACTCATCCTTGGGAGGAAACACCTATCCTACAACAAGGTTGTTTGCAAATGAACTTGGCAAAATAGCAAAAGAGAAGCATAGAAGAGCAAAATCTCAAAAACAAATGGCACATTAGCTATTTTGCAATGAGCATCTCTAAGAATTCTAACAAGAGGTCAAAAGCCTACAAAAGAAAGATTCCCATGCATATCGACTCCCTCACAAGCACTCCAATGAGGGACCATACTATGCTACATCGTTCCCTTCTTGAAATTGTCCTAATAGATCCACCCTTTCCCCTTTCCCTACATGACAATCCTAGCACTCTGAAGCATAGCTAAATGACATCTAGACAATTACTAAAGAGAAATGTTAGCGTATTATCTTTCATGGTGTTTTTTATTCTTTGTTGGCACCTCTCAAGCCCATCCTCCAGATGTCGACAAAGAGGGGCTAGTGAAAAACCATAACATTTTGAGATCCTCTTGCTTCACCAGGGTCTTGGAATTTTTGCAAGGACTTCCACAAGTTTAGCATCATGATAGTTTGGTAGGAAAATGTAGGCACTAAGATTAGACTATCTAGTCTAGCAAGTTTTCTACCTCTAGAGCTGATAAGCCGGATGGACTCTCTAGCCTGCCCACCTAGACAATTCACCCCACTGACAGTCTATTTAGAAACTATGCTAGGAGTTGTTGATGATGTTCAAGATGGACAAAACAGTTCGGCAATTTTTCTAGTGGAGAAGTCTGCTACACTACACTACGCTATGCAATGTAGCAAGCCTTTGAAAAATCAATCAAGTATCCAAATACAAGTTTTGGCAAGATGTTCATGCAAGGAAAAGTTAGAATTTGGCCAACATAGGGTGCTATACTATGCTATGCTATATAGCGTAGCATAATGTAGTAAGTTTAAAACATGCAAAGACTCCTCTGCCAAGCATTTTTGACAAAAGAATTACATCTAACAGCATTATGCCTTCCAAAACTACAATGTCTCAATTAGCCCTTGAACCACAAACAAAGTTTTCTCATAAAATCCTACAATGTCGATAGAAATGCATGTCACATTGGCTACTATGCTATGCTACACTACATAGCATAGCATAGCATAGCAAATATGCAAATCAATAAAATGCTCCAAAGGTTAACCTGGTGTGCGTTAAGGCTTCCAACAAATGTTGTTGACTCCAACACAAATTTCTTGTTCAAACCAGTGGCTACGCTGTTCTATGCTACATAGCATAGCATAGCGTAGCAAGTAGCTATGCTACATCAATGTGCTATGCTACATAGCATAGCACAATGTGGCAAGTAGCTATGCTACATTAATGTGCTAGACCACGTAAGTGGTGCAAATTTGACAGAGGCATTAGGACATTTATAGCTAGCACTACAACTTGTCAACAATAACTAAGCTCACTGTGATCAACAACTTTGTTTCACTTTGGCATACCCCTTAGTCCATCCCCCAAAATTTTTCACTACACGTGAACCTGTTCATAAGGATAGGGAAGATGTAGTCCTAGGGGGGAGACTTCATTTCTGCTTCCATTGTTAGCACATTGGATTCTAGCATGTGCAGTTTTGACAACATGGTTATAGTGTAGCAAGTTCACGAATGATGTTGCACATCTATGCAGTATGGGCATGTTAGCATCTCATGGGGTCCAAGACACATGGCATCTAGGCCTCATTTCTCACCTACTCCTGGCCCCTTAAATACCTCGACAAACAATGCTTAAAGGGTTGGCTTTTTTTTTCTAAAAGAATTGGCGAGTAGTTGGCTTGTTGGCATTTTGCATTGGTTAGCTTTTCTAGTTGGCATTTCTTATCCAAAGAGTTGGAATTTTTGCGAAGTTGGCTTTTCAGTTCACATTCAAGAGCATAGTTGGCACATTTTGAGCATTCTAGTTACTCTTGAACTCTCTATGTACTTCCAGCATTGTATAACTTGTTATACATTTTTTAAACAAGGCAAAGAATCAAACCCATGACCTTGGGGCGGTGCATTTTCTTACCCGAGTTTATTCTGTTATCTCTTTACTATTATCACTATTTGGCATTATTTCCTACATTTCTGCATTTATTGATTATCAGTTTTACCTCACGTATTTCACATTTAAAATAAAGTTCACGTAAGGTTAAGTTACACCTATTAAGTCCCTATCTGATTGACCAGACCGTTTAGGGCACCGCGCTTCTGTTTTATCTATCATGGCCCTTGCATGGATTCAGGGTTAAACTATTCGCCCAATAACCTCTCAGTGTTCCAACCACCAAAATTTTTGATCGCTACAGTACTCTTTGTGAAGATCTGCTATGTCCAACTTCTTAAGGATATTAATTAGCATTCCTAGCATAGACCTATCAGGAGGCAAAATAACATTGCCCTCCTTATCACACCATCACATTTGTTCATCCTAATGTAGGATGAAGGTGAAATTCAGTAGTAACTCATCTAGATGAGTGTATGCCACCTTGCATTCTTGTGGAACCAATGGTTTCATATTGTCATGCTTACGAGAAGAAGAAGACATTTAGCAAGACAAAATGAAATTGTCAGTGTGCTTTTATAATTTATGTATAGTGGGAATGATATGGACCTCTAGGTTTGTACAACAATATTATTGGCATTCACTTAGACCTAAATAGTTCACATTCCACAAACAAAGTCCCCAGCAATGGTGCCAATGATGAGTGGCAAGGTAACCCTATGCCCAACCATAGGAATCATGAAGCATTTATGTGCGACTCAGTTAAATTTCATAGACTTTATCATTTCCAATGCACTAGCACTTTAGGAAGTGAATCTAGCCTTAAGGTCAATCTTTATCCTCCCAATTACACTTGTGATGAATATTGGTATGGTTAAGTATAATTGAGGTAATGTATTTTTATCATTTTGTATTTTATGTTTTGGGTGCTTGAAACGTAAGTAAAAGGAATTGGATTAACTAATATAAATTAATTAACTAACTACTATTAAGCTAATCCTAACATAATTATCTATTCCCACTTTCTATAAACATCCTGAACCCATGTATCCACTATTGGATGACCAAACGTTGTGCTACTAGGCATACCAAGTGATAACACTACTGGGATTACCAAGTGAATACATTTTATGCTTAAAGTGGTTGTACTTATGTATTCAATCTATCTAGCTTAATAATTCCCATTAACTCAATTGCTAGGAAATAATTGTGAAATAATTAAAAATAATTAACAAATAATTGAAAACATTGAATGCATGAATAAAAGAGCTAATCTATCCAAAGTGCTACAAGGTTTATTAGAAAGTTGATCTTTATTACTGCACATACTATCACGCTTAGGTACAACAATGCTCGAATAAAGATACGTATACTCAATGACTCTTTCTATGAGAACTCAAGAAGAAAATTCTTACTTTTGAATGAAGAAAAATGTAAGAGTTTTGCTTCAATTGAAATTTGGACACCCCATAAATGCAATGTCTAGGCACATATTTATAGGCAATAGATAGAAACCACATCAACAAGGCATTATCAACGCAAGTCAAAATGTGTAGACAAGGAATCATGGACAAGGCCTCGTTGACATGGTCAATTGCATTGACAAGGCCTTGTCAATGTACCTAACCAACAATGACTCATCACCCTACATAAAGTTGGTTACTCCAATTTTCTTCGTCATATAACTCATTATTTCTCTAATGAATGTGTTTGCTATACAGTGCATAGTCACTTCTGTGTGAGAGAGACATTATTGTTGGTTTATGGTGTGTGCGAGCTAATAGTTTCTAAAAGTTATATCATTAATACCTTACGTTGATCGTGTATGATATAACTAATCTAGATAACTAGCACCATCCCCAAAAATGGTGCCAATGATAAGTAGCAAGGTACCCCTACGTCCAACCATACGAATGATAAGCATTCACACATGATCTTGTCAAGTCCCATGGATGGGACTTGTTGTGGTATCTAGATCATTATGCTTTGATCATAGTTCATTGTCTTCCCACTTGGGCTAGTGGTATCTTTGTCACGTATGGTTTAGTCCAAAATGAGGAATACGATATTGTCTAATTCTATGCTACTCCTAATGATAACAAAGAGATGAATTAATTAAGCTACTGTACAATGGAGAGTAAAATCTAAACAAGCCTACATGCAATGGATATCTACTCTTAATTGTTTGTATACATCTTGGACTTCATGAGACTACTTCTAGGACTACCAATCATTTATCACTAGGTGTGCCAAAAAATACACTATTGGATTACCAAGTACTTACACTTAAATGCTTGTGATTAAGGTGTACACATTTCACTTAATGATAGGAATAGTAAATAGCAATAAATAAAAATATTTAACTAAAGAAAATAGTAAATATTTAATAATTAAAAGGAATAATAATCTAAGAGAATTTTGCAATGATGGTAGTAATCTCAATCTTTATTTCCAATCATGTAATATGTCCAAGTACGTCACACTTAAACAAAGGTGTTGTATGATTACAAACATCACAGTGGGGCATGCACTAGGAATAAAAGAACTCTAAGAAAGGCTATTAAAAACTAAGAACTAAAAATATCTTCTCTACTACCTATTACATATTCAACTATGCACCCAAGTGTTGTATTTTTAGGCTAGCCTAGAGGAGATGACATCGAGTATCCAACATTACTTCATGGCTCCAACATTGGGTATCTAACATCGGGGCTTCGATATTAGGTATCTAATATTGGGGCCTAACAAATCATGACTCATAATAAGGGATAGGACTCCCTTGCTTTGGAAAATTAAAAATTCTCTAGTAATAATCCATAATGACCACGATGAGCACTAGACCATGCCTTTACCTCCTCATAGTGGCCTACCTCATTAGCTGGTTGGTTGATAACCTTCATCCCTTCAGTGGAAATACCAAAGAGATCACATAAGGTATCCTCATCAATGGGAAAGGTGATTGGTACACCACAAACCTTTGTGATAAAATTATTGGTCCCTTCATCAAAGAAGTTAATGATGTTCATCATCTCAGTGGTAGGAATGTTTGGGGTAGGTGCCATGAAAGGATTAAGTAAGTCCACATGATCAATGCATGCTTGAACATTTCTAGGTGCATGTTCCCTCAACTACTATTGCACTAATTTCATCTCATCAAAATTTAGGATGAAGGTTTCCTTATGACATCCTAAAATAGTTAAAGTGATGTTGGAAGAGGTGGAAGCCCTTGCAAGACAACAAAAATAACGTAGTCAGCTAAGGCATAAATACGTTATCTATAACCAAGATACAATAAGAACAATAGATTACAACCATTAGAACACTTAGAACTAAAATATACTAAAATCATATATTCATAAAAAGTTTAGAACAAGTTAGCTATGACCATATTCTTCTTACTTTTCTTCTTCTTACTAGGTGAGGATTGTGTGGTGGTCCCAGTGTTAGTTTATGGTACTAGAAGGCATTTTGGGACCATCCACTAATTGTGAATCATTTCAATGGCCACACACCTTTTGAAGGTTGGGCCAAGGACTTAAGTGTATTTATCAAATTCATTCTTCAATTGGTCAACCACTATGGATCTAATTTGATGGCCCTTGGTAGATACACCCATTGTAGTTTGAGCCACCTTCAAGGTTTGATCATTCTTGATCAAGCTTTTTTCACTAACCTTGTACTTGCAAGATGATTAGCATTCAAAAAATTAGAAATCATAATTCTAGGAGGAAGGTAGCTATAACAAATTAAAACCAAAATAGACCATAATTTACAACCAAACTTACCCAACCAAATGATACATTGTACTAGAATAATTCTAGAACAATGTGTGGGCTTAGTGCACCACCATTAGAGTATTATCAACATTATACTAAGAAAACTCTAGCATGCTTTAGATTTGGGATAAGTTGAAGGTCTGATAGGTGCCTCTACTATCATACACATTCCTCTCCACATGCATCTTAGGATCATCCATTATGAATTTGATGATCATATTGGATGAGTGAGGTAGTAGGGTCTTCCACAATAACCTCATCTATATATGTAGACAAGTGTGACCACATCATCATAGTGAAGTTTTGAAATAGGTAGGCAAATAATTCCCTTGTGCCCGATTGGAACCATAGGAAACCCCACTCTAGTACCATATTGGCAGGGGAAGTGTTGGGTTTGGGGAGATTGATGCAACATAGTATCCCCACTAGCTCCACCACAACCAAAATGGGCTTAAGGAAAGCCTCGTACGGAAAACAACAAATCATTAGAACCATAGTCATAACACTTAGGTTAGAATAAGAAAAACTAGAAACAATAAAAATCACCACCAATTATAATGATAATTATGCAACACCTTGAATTGTTTTGAGATTTAGTCAAAAATCCTAGTTAGTGGTGAAACTAGCCATTGTAAAAATTCTAGGGTGTTAGTAAAAATCTCTTCAAAAATTCAAAAAAAAAACATTTTCATAGCATAAAAAAACTTTAAAAATTATAACTAGAACATAAAATTTTTTACATTATCAACCAAAAGTTGAAACACATTCAAAACATCACACCAAACCATGCCTTAGCTTTGACAACACTTGAAACCTAGAAAAATAGCCATAGGAGATCATTGGTAAAAAACTAGAAATTTTTATAGCATTCATGAAACAAAATCTACACCCCTTTTTACATCCCCTAGTATATCTAGGTGCATGGGACATTGACAAAAAAAATCATTTAGTGTGTCAGTGTTTCCAATCTCCAAGGGGTAAAACCACTAAAGCCCAAAAACATCTATTTGCATTACCATACAAGAAAAAACATTAAAAATCAACCATAACTCCAAATACAATGGTTTAAAGACCATTAGAAATTATAAATTAAGACCTAAAAATCCATAACTAGAAAACATGCAAACCTATTACTATTTTTATAGAAACAAATTCATGGACTTCCATGAAAAGTTGAAAATGGCATAAAAAACACAACTATATGACCTGGCCAAAAAATTCATTAAAAGTTAACCATAACTCCAAATTACACCAAAGAATAGCCATTAGAAACCTAAAACTAGTACTAAAAATCAGAAACCTTAAATTTTAACAATTAATATCCATTTTCTTAATAAAAAATCAAAAGTAGTGTTTCTTTTTTTACTTAAAATAGGTAAAAACACATAGAAATTAACAGAAATCCTAATTAAAACTTCCATAAAATGAATCCTAAATGACTAAGAAACACTAAAAACATATAAAACTAGCAAAAAAAAACAATGTGGAATTTTGTAAAAATTTAATTTTTCCAAACATAGTGCCCTAGATCTGGAAAAATTCCCACCTTTCAAACTTGAAAAATAACAGAACAACAACTAGAAACACATGAAAATGGATTAGCAATGACATACCTTAGGTGATGGCTGTTAATACTTACCTAATCATGGGTTGTCATAGGTATGAGATGCCCTTGGCTACAGCATCTACATTCTCCAAGATTGGATTCTTACTATTTCCTCCTCTCTTCTTCATGATGCCTATAACCAATGTTGAGAAAACCATAAAATCTAAAGGTTCTAGGTAGCAATGCTACCTTGGGGAAGAACCTCAAGAAACAATGCTAAATATTGATGATTTTTGGAAGCAAAATCTCTACTAGGAGCTTTGACCAATTCACTATAGAAGAATAATGAGTGATGTGGTTGAGTTTTTAGCAAATAACCATTAAAACTAGATCTAAACATAAGCACCCCCATTCATAACCCCATTACGAAATCTAGACAATGAAAATCATGGTGGATTGGTAGTTCTAAGGGGGGGAAAGTCTAAAAAAATTTTGGATGATGGAAGTTACAAAGATTTAAAAATTTTAAATTTTGATGGGCCCCACTAGGTGCCTTCCAAGAAAAGTGGTTTTAAGCCTTGAAACCTCTTCCACACTAGGGTTTGAACCCCTTGAAACCCACACAAGCATGTTATAACCTTTTCCCCCACTTACCCACATTGGGAAACATGGATCTAGCATGGCCCCTAGCCTCCTATGCCCCACAACCATGAAACCTTGCCCCCCTTGATATTTTCAATAGTTTTAGTTGACATGGTCAATTCCTAGACTTTGACAGGGGGTAGAAACATCCATTCAACTTGTCACTTTGAGTATCCATGCTAGGCAAGGCCTCATCCACACTAGCTAGCATTTCCCAAGGGGATATAACATTAACCAATGTTCACCAATACTTGATTTGATCCCAACCTAGTACCACATAGCCTAAAACCTCACTAGTCATCCCTAGCAGCACTGAAACCTTGCTAAACCTAGTCAAAAGTGTTCAAAACCTTACGATTTGGTGAAGAAACATTGAGGGTGGGGTAGGACTTCAAAATGCTAAAATTGATCACCTAGTTATCATATTTTGACTTTGACACCTCTTTTAGCCTCCAGTGGGCAAAATTTGACCAAAAATTAAGTCAAATTTCATATTATATACCTTTCCCATACTAGGGAACCCTCCACCTATGCTGACCAACATGCATCCAATGTGGATGGCTTCGGAGTAATCCACAAAAAAGCATCCCATAGCACAAAATGACCTTAAAACCAACTTCGATAGCCTTAACACCTCTCCCTAGTTTATGGTAGTCGATAATTATCAAAATATGAGTTAAAATTCATACCTAAAGCCTAAATCATGCTAGGGAACCTCTGACATACACTAGCTAGTGTGGGTCCAGGAAGAGTAGTTTAGGGATAAGTCAAAAAACCAAATCTATAGCTATAAATAGCCCTATGACCTACCCTTGTGACCTCAAGACCCGAATGGAGCCTCCTAGAGCCATCAAACATCTTAAAGTGGACAAAAAACAACAACAAGTCACCATCCCCCTTCCATCCATGCGAAAGCCATGTTGTCTAGCATGGCTCTGGGGGAAATGCCTACAAAAAATAATAAGGATCCTTCAAATTAGTTATCTTTGATGTCAAATCTTAGCCATCGATGCCTAAAACCTTGGCAACTTTGAAACCTTATTGAACCTAACCAAAAAATGGCAAAAACCATGAATATTAGTAGAGCCATGATGGGGGGATGGTGGGAATCCCATCCATGTTGGGTAGTGTTGCCCTAGCATAGATGACTTGGGTATAACCATGAATTTCTATATGACCTTAAAATCAACATGTTTTAACCTCCCAACATTCCTAGCATCTTTCAAAACTAAAAACTTGTTAAAATAAGCTAAATTCCATTAGCACTCCTATCCCCACTTTAGGAAGCCCCCTCACCCATGCTAGCTAGTATGGGTTTAGCATGGATGCTTCAAGGGAAGCCCATGGAAGGCTCATGGATGCATCAAAATGAATCCAAGTTGCAACACACTAACCTTAGAATCCTATTAGCTCTACAAAGGCCATAAGACACAAGAAAACTAGTCAAAATGGTAAAAAATATATTATTCCCTTTTCACCCACATTGGGGCCATGCTGGCCAGTGTGGCCTAGCATTGCTCTAGGGGGGATGAGTTTAAGAACCATCAAAAGACCTTTAAACTTTTCAAATTTGATCCTAAAACTTAGTTATCAATATTATCAACATTAGGAGACCACATGCATGGTTTATTTTCTATCAAAACCTACCAAAATTTAATATTGTAAGGTATCCATGCTAGGGGAGGCCTGAGCCATCTTGGGTAGCGTGGGTAAGTTACCATATCACTTTTGGCAATACTTTGACATCCCTAGAAGCAAAACACCTACCCAAATAGAACCTAGGATCTCAAATCCTTGAATTAATAGTCTTTAAACCTTGTGTTAATCATTAAAGTCCATTAGATTCCCTCATCTACACTAGAGCAATGTTGCCCAGTGTGGCTTAGGAGGTATAACCATGCCATACCTCAAATAGCCATCAAATCTAGCCATTTTTGAGTCAAATCATCAAGTATCATTATTACCAATTCTAGTAGCTTAAACCCTTGGTCAATTTTCATCTAAATCCATCCTAAAATAAAAAGGAGATGTATCCATGCTAAAAGGAACTAGAGCCATGATAGCTAATGTGGCCTTAATGTGGGTAAATTTTTCAACCCAATTCTATATGCATAACATCCCTTATATGGTCTCAAATATTGACTAAAAAAGCATAAAATTTCAAAACCTTGGCTTTAGCTATAGAGTGAGCATGTTTGATATTGTAACAACTTAGATCTAGGCTATCCATCCTAAGACCCTTCCCATCCATGCTAGTGAGTGTGGCTTTGGGGGGTATGACCATACGATCTACTTTTTTGCTAGTTTCAACCACCAAAGTGATTAATATTTACTTTTCTAGCACTTTTCTACCTTGTTAAGACCATGGAACCTGAATTTCAATCCTCTGGATGTTATAAAACCCATTTTTGTTGGTAGGAATGCTAGAGCCATGCTAGCCAGTGTTGCTCTAGCATGGGGTAGCAATCCCAAGCCCTAATGGAGGCTTCTAGAAGTTGAAATTAATTTCAAAATTGATCTTTCTCCTTCCCTAGTCCATTTCTTTGATGATTCAAGCCATTGAAAGTTGAAAACTACTCAAAACCAACTTGGGAAACCACCTAATCAATCCAACCATGCTAGGAGTCACCTCACCCACACTGGCCAATGTGTGTGCTCAAAAAACCTTGATTTTTTTTATCCAAAAAACCTTTTAAAAACCTCAATAGGTTCCCAAAATCACCTATCAACCTTGTAGCCTCATTCCATGACCCTCTATGGCCTAAAACTAGAAAAATCTAACTTTTCTTGATCATGTGTTATCATGTATTTTCACATGTGTTCCACTAGGACTCATTTGACCTTGTTTCATGATGTTTTGACTTATTTCAACCTTGTTATGCATCATTGACCATTATTACAATCATTTGACCTCATGAAACTTCTACATAACTTCACTTTTATCATATTTACTTTATTTCAACCTTTATTGATCCTTGTTTAGCCTTTTATTGGTGATGGGATATGGGATTTGATCATTTTTTACATTCCTTTAACAACATGTAACCATGGCCTACTAAGGACTTAAACTAGAAAATTGGCTTGTTAAAGCCTAAAATTGGAAAAAATGTAACTTAATTTGACCATGTTTAACTTTATTTTTTCATACCTTCATTTTCTTCAACTTGTTTAACCATTATTCCATTTTATTTGCCTATTGCTACCTCATATAGCCTTGGTTGGCCTCATTTGCATTTTGGTTGATATCGAAATAGCATGCATTTACATAATTTTATTATTTTGTCATTACTTATTTATTTTTACCCAAGTTCCACTTAATGTGCTTATGGTTGATATGTAGGATTGAAGTATGAGTACCTGGAAGCAAATCAATTTACCTTTGAGCCTACGTGAATCCCATGGTGATGTTGAATGAGGCATTGACCTTAATTGCCTAGATATTGGACCTAAAAGTCTTTTCAACAACATAGTCTCAATAGAGAAACCTCTAGAATGGCCTGAAAACTTAGTCAAAATACTTGACCTAGAGGTTAGTGACACTACTAAAGACTCTCTAATTGAGGTTCTTGTCACAACATATAGTGGTAACGAGAAAATCCTAAAACTATGTTTTTTACTCAAAACTCAACATGCTCAATACATCATCAAGATCCTACAAGATAACATTAAGGTCTTTTTCTAGTCATATGAAGATATTCTAGGTCTTGACCTATGTTTAGTGCAACACAACATCATACTTGATCCTAGCATTACACTAGTTAAGGAAAAAGTTTGTAAGATTAGACCTATTTTGGCCCTATTAGTTCATGAGGAAATCATAAAACTACATTAAGTTGGCTTCATCAAAGCTATTGATTACGTAGAATGGGTGTCCAACATAGTGGTAGTTCCTAAGAAAAAAGATAGTATATGTATTTGCATCGATTTCTAAGACCTAAATAAGGCAACTATCAAAGATGACTTTCCTTTGCCTAGTATTGATAGCTTATTGGTATTATGGCTAGGCATGCCTTATTATTCTTCATGGATGGGTTCTCGAGATACAACTAGATTAGGATTAATTAAGAAAATTAATTCAATATGACCTTTATGACCTATTAGAATACCTTACGTTATACCATAATGTTTTGTGGCCTAAAGAACATAGGAGAAACCTCCCAAAAAGCTATGATGTATACCTTTAGTGATTACATGCTAGGTTTGTTCAATGACTACATAGATGATATAACTATTATGTCCAAAGGAGCCAATGACTATGCACATGACCTCGACCTTGTACTTAAATGATGCCTTAAGTATGAGCTTAGGCTTAACCCAAAAAAGTATGGCTTTGATGTTAAAACCAATCAAATTCTTGACTTTGTAGTATCTAAAGTAAAGATACATGTCCATCCTAATAAGTTTAAGGCCATATCCAACTTGGTAGTACCTACTAACCTTAAGGAGCATTAGGGATTGTAAGACATACTACAATTTATTCTTAGGTTTATCGCTAGACTCATGGATAAGTTACAACCCATGTAACTCTTCCTTAAGAAAGGAGTCCATTATGAGTGGTCAACTCAACACCAAGAGGCCTTTGAAAACCTTAAGCAAGAGTTGGCACAACTACCAATAGTCTATCCATTGCAAAAGGATAAGCCTTTTTACATCTACCTTTCTATCTCCAACTTGTCTATCACTTTTCTACTTTTTTAGAAATGAGATGATGTAGCAGAGTTACCAGTATACTATCTAACCCATGCAATGATTACCCATGAGACCTAATACAGTAAAGTGGAGAAGTATTGTTTAGCCCTAGTCTTCTCATTGAAGAAGTGGAGACACTACCTCTTTAGAAGCCAAGTTAACATCATTTACAAGGATAACATGCTTAGAGCCATAACAACCAACATTTATGAGAGTGATTGTATAGCTTAATAGAAATCCATAATAGTGGAGTTTGACCTTTATTACATTTATCAAACATCAAGAAAAGGTTAAGCCATAGCCACACAACTTACTATTTTACCATTTGATGACCATGCAACCTTTGACTGTAAATTTTCTAATGAGTATGTTAACATTATTAGCCAAGTTCCTAAGTGCTATGAGGCTGTCATGTACTTCAATAGAGCTTCAACCATCCATGGGGCCAATGCTACTACATCATAACATTCCCATCTAGTGAAATTCAATATTTGACTTACCGATTTGAGTTTTCATGTACCAACAATGTAGTAGAGTATGAGGGTTTGATAAAGGGGATGATGGTAGCTTGTGACCTAGAAATCAAATTCTTAATGATTAAATTTAATTTACAAATTATGGTTAATTAATTAACTAAGGTTTACACATGTAAAGCCAAACATTTTCAACCTTATTGTGACCTAAGAAAGAAACTACTACAAAAATTTAGAGATAACATATACCCCAAACCAAGAACACTATATCCAATTCCATTGTAACATTATTCATCAATTTGATGCCAAATGTGTTTAGCAAGTTTTCTTTCTTAACCATGTTCTATTCTATTCCCATCATAGAGAGCATTGAGGATACCTTTGTAGATGTAGTTCATACTACTCCTATGAAGAAGTGGTATGACAATATCAAGTTTTACCTTATGCATGGTGAACCTTCACAAGACTTGACTACTACTCAAAAGGACATTATACATAAATGATCAAAATAGTATGTCATCATAGGCAATAACACATTATGTTGATGGTCCTATTATGGCATATTGTTAGTGTGCTTACGCAAAGCCAAAGCCAAAATAGTGCTAGAGTAGGTTCATGAGGGTGTATGTGGGTGACATATAGGACCTATATCCATGGCTGCTAAGATCATACAGTTAGGATATTACTACCTCTATATGAAAAGAAACTGCTTGCAATAGGTTAAAACTTATGACATGTGCCAATGGCATACCAACCTAATACATGTGCCACCAACTAAGTTATACACTAATCAAATAACTTGGTCATTTCAATGGTGGGGGTTGGATATCATTATACCTATAATGCCTAAGTCTTCCATAGGGCATAGCTTTATCATCATTACAACTAAATATTTCACAAATTGGATTGAAGTTATTTTTCTAAGAAGGACAATGTCTGAATAAATTTGTAGATTCATACTGGATAACATAGTCACACATTTTGACATATGATGAGCAATGAGTACCCCCTATGCCCAACCATATGAATCACAAGCATTCATGCATGATCTAGTTGAATTTTGTGAATGGCACTAGTTGTGCATCTAGATCATTAAGCATTGAACATAGCTCACTATCTTCCCACTTGGACTAGTGGTAGCTTTATCACATATGGATTAGTCCAAAGTGAGGCATATAATTGTTGATGTTGTTTTAGCTTTATGCTACTTCTAATGATAATATAAAAATTAATTATTTAATCTAATTAACAATACAAAGTAAATTATAAACTAACCTACAGGTGATGAGTATCTATTCCCAACTTGTTATAAATATCTTGAATCCATGTATCCATTATTTGAGATTATGAAGTGCTATGCTACTAGGTGAACCAGGCAATAATGTTGATGGGATTACCAAGAAAATATGTGTTTATGCTCAAAACTAATCATGCTCATTCCACCAATTGATTAATATGCATAGAAATATAAATATTAACTAAGTAAATGAAAGGTAAATATTAACTAAGTACATGTAAAGTCAAATTGCATGAAAAGTAAACTTAATCTAATTCATAGTGTTGTAATTAATAAGAATCAATCTCAATCTTAGTGTCATTCATGGAATATGTTCATGTACATTACCACTCAAATAATACACCATACAACTAACTCAAATCCACATTGCAAGAACTCACTAACTATTCTCTAAGACTATGTAATAAAACTACAAGGGTTCAGCTACTCTATTGACAAAAAAAGCCAAATACAGAGCAGGAACATGTGTATTTATTGGAGAAAACACACACTATGTCAATGCATAGGTGTCAATACATGTGTCAACAAGATTGTATCCATGCATATTTGTCAATGAGACTACATCAACATGTATCCATTAATGCAACTATGATATCACATCTACAACATGACAAATGCCATGTAGCATCTATGATGTAGCAATGCATTATCAGGTATGCTACAACATAGATGCGATGCAAAATCTTTGACATAGCATCTATGATATCTCAGTCAATTGATGCTTCATCAGCATACCTATGACCTTAGTTACAAATAATGGATCATAATTTAGTATCCATGAAACAAAAAAACTTTATCATAACCTAGGCATTAAGCATTTCTTTTTATCACCATATGATGAGTCATGTTTTGCAAGGCTATGAAATTGGATATTCGATATTGGGTATTTGATATTAGGGCACAACCTTTAATGCTGAGCATCCAATATTACCCCTTTCATACTAGCCTATAAATACCACACTTGGGTGCATAGTTACAAAATAGATTTTACATAGATTTTTCATAGATTACTAAGTAGTCAAAATTTTGTTAGTTTTTTCTCTAGTGGATGCCTACAGTGTGATGTTAGGTGATTTTATAGCATCCTTATTCAAGTTTGATATGCTTGGTTGCCTTACATGATCGACAATATAGATTGACATTACTTTCATCATTGTAGCAATCACTTAGATTTATTATTACTTTTAATTGTTTAATCATCTATTTCTTTCCTTAGTTAATGTTTTCACTTAGTGCTTTTATTATTTCTATCATTAAATAGAATGAGTAAAAATAATTATGAGTGATTAAGTGTAATTACTTGGTAACCCAGCAGTGTATTATTTGGTAAGCACATTTATGTATGCTTGGTAATCCTAGAAGTAGTTATGCAAAGTCCAAGGTATGTGCAAATGACTAGGAATGGATACTCATCACACGTAGGCTAGTTTAGATTTTACTTTTCACTATTAATTATCTTAATTAATTAATCCCTTTATTATCATTAGGAGTAGCTTAGGGAAAAATAACATCAATCATCATATGCCTCACTTTGGACTAAGCCATGTGTGATAAAACTACCACTAGTCTAAGTGGGAAGACAATGAACTGTGATCAAGGCATAATGATCTAGATGCACAACTAGTTCCATCCATGGAATTAAACTAGATCATGTGTGAATGCTTTTGATTCATATGGTTGGGTGTAGGGGTACCTCATCGCTCGTCATTGGCACCATTGCTAAGAATGGTGCTAGGAATCTAGATTAGTTATATTATACATGATCACTATAAATGTATTAACAATATATTTTTTAGAAAATATTAAATCACACACATCACTAATTAAAAAAAATGTCTCTTTCACAATGAAGTAATAATGCATTGTATAGCAAGAATATTCATTGGAGAACTAATGAGATATATGTTGAAGAATATTAGAGTGGCCAATCTTATGCAAAGGTTTCATATGTTCATGATTATCTTGATGACACTCAAAGAATACCTTCACCTACGGTAGATAACCCTAGAGGAGATGAATTATGTCTTGGACCAAGGGAGAACTCAAGGCCTACGACCTCCTCAAAACCTAAAAATGATAAATCAAGGGACCTTGGGAAACACCATAGAAGCCATGGCAATCCTTCCAGTTCCTCATCTTCCTCTTCCTCTTCAACCTCTAGCTTTGACGAAGATGAATGTAGGTATATAGACAAAGCTCCACTATGGGGTCAAAATAAAAATAGAAATCATGAACATGGAAATAATTAAAGATGTTAAAATTAACATAGATAAAATTATCATAATCAAATGAATAGAAATAGAAATTTTTATCACAACATGTCTAATGATGATGAGCCCTTGTTGGCCACTAAGAGCTTGGTGTAGATCATAGAGGTGGTTAAGATATCTTACAAGCATTGCAAATAAATTCACCTACCTAGGCTTGGTATGAATAATATCCCTAAGTTTGTGGGATGCTATGATTCAGATCCACAACATCATTTACAAGCTTTCCATGATGCTTGTGCCTTATACAACATTGAAAGTGGATGAAAAAAGATTAAGCTCTTCCCTATGATACTAATCAATAGAGCTAAAGTGTGGTAGAGACTTTTGAAATCAAATTCAATTTGATAGTGGTCCACTATGCTATAACTCTTTAACAAAAATTACCAAACCTATGCGAGAGTGTCCAACTTGAGGAGGCAAATCCAATCATGGAGATAAGAACAACATGAATCCATGGACATGGCCTTAGATAGATATTATTCTCTTCTAAATAGATTCCAAAGCCATGGTTTCTCTAAGGAAGAGTAATTTTTCCACATCATAGATGGGCTTCATAATGAAATAACAAAGACCCTTGGGATGTATGCTCCAAGTCAATTATACAAGCTACAAACCCATCAAATCCAAGACTTAATTGAGTGTGTGGTGAAAGAAAAAGGAGAGCTATGCAAATGGGAGAATGTTAAGAAATATCACTAGGACCCAACCCTTCAAAGGAAGAAGGTTCATATCTATGATAAGGAGAAAGAGATTTCTCTCAATAAGGTGATTCCACAACAAACCTTGCCAATATATAAGTCTATTGACAAACTTAAAGAAAAGTTGGATAGGATGTTAGAGTGGCTAAATGAAAATGCTACAAATTTCATAGAAACCTTAGAGGAGTAGGTAATGCCAAACAAACTAGGCAATCACAATAAATGGAGAAAGAAAAACCAAGAAACAACTATGAATAGTTATCAGCAAACAAGGAAAATGGCTAAAAAAAGCGAGCCTATAAAATCAATAATAGACAAAGATAATAGATGTGACATCTAATGATATGACCACCTAAAGGGCCATTGCAAAATCATGTCACATTTACATGAATATTGGGCTTTTGCATTAAATTGCAAGTTTGTATAGAAGCATATGCCCAAGAAATTATCTTTTGCTCAAGGTAATTATAGATAGTCCTAAAGCCAATTGTACTATCCTAGGGTGACTCCATACCAGCCTCAACACTATCATCAATCATAGTGGTGAAACTCATAGTCATGGGGGAAGCCATCACTAAACCAACCTTACCCTTACTACTAGCTAAACCTATATAGTTATTATGCTCAACAACCTATTTCCCCAACTAGTTTTACATCCTTCACTTTAAAGTATCACTAACATCACTCTCTCAAGTATCATCAACTAGTGACATCTCCTAAAGGATCACCACCTCATACCTCTTATCCTTCATCCTATCCTTAATATTTTCATGCTCCACCCCATCACATGCCACGACCAACAACATAGGAAGGTTCAGCATTAAAAGATCAATAAATTAATGCCACTTGTGCTATGAATGTGCATAGACATGATAATGCTAGTAGGTTTCCACAACAATCTTGGAAACATCATTTATTCAAGATGGATCCCGTGTGTAAGCATAACACCCATGGATCTACTACATCATCCAAACCAACATAATGCCAATCAAGTATAATGCCTTCCCTTTCACAACCAATGTCCTCTAATCCTACGCAAGAGCCACTGACCATCATTACTTCAACACCTAATAGAAGTAATAAATCTAGCATTATGGAGAGACAAATGAATCCATGCATTCCTAATCATGATCAAGGATGCAATCATGGGCTAGACAGTCGCAATGTTGACACAACTCAAGCTCATAGGAAAAACAACCTATGGGAAGCTTCCATGTGGAGTGATAGGTCCAAAGGAAATCATTTAATTTGGTGCTCCAATCCCTTTAGTATTTGATAATAGTGCACATTAGAATTTTCATAATCTCCCTATTAGTAACTTCAGCTTGACCATTAGCTTGAGGGTGATAAGGTGTTGTGAGTTTGTGTTCAACCCCCAAGTGCTACATGAGTTTTTGGAAGGTGTCACCTATGAAATAAGTTTCATTGTTAGAAATTAATGGACAAGGCACATCAAATCTATTTACAATGTTCTATTGTACAAATTGAGTAGTAGAAGTGGATGTACAATCAATGATAGCTACTACTTATGCCCACCTAGTGCAATAGTCAATCATGACTATTATATATGCCTTTCCATTTGACAAAGATGTGATGGAACCTATAAAGTCAATGCCCCAAATATTGAATGGCTTGAGAGGTTGAATCCATTGCTATGACCCCTCCATTCGAGCTATCATTCCACCATCCCTTTGATAATGATCACAAGCATGGATGAATTGGTGTGCATCCCTAAACATTGTGGGCCAGTAATATCCTACCATGAGAATTTTTATGGCTATGTGCGTCATGACATAATGGCCTTCATAAGGGCCTTCGTGAGCATCCTAGAGAATGCACAGTTGATCTGTGTTAGGGACACACTAGCATACTAGGCCATTGAGACATACTTTGTAAAGGTTCTCATTGATTTCCATGAAATTTTTGACCTGGTGAAAAAATTGTTGTTTCTACCTAGTTTCTAGCCCTTGCGGCAGTTCTTGCTTGAGTAGATACGTAAGAATGGGGTCATGCCATCCTGGTTCATTAGGAATTTTCACATTAATAGCCCTTGCAAGGAGATATTAATCAGGAAATTGAGTAGATAAGGGGCTTTCTTTCTCCTTGCTATCCCATCTTAGCCATGAAAAGTGATCAATGACCATATTTTTCACATCCTTTTTGATCTACCATTGTGAGATTGAACTCTTGCAAAATCATAAGGCATTGTATGACATGGGGGTTTACCATTGGTTTATTCATTAAAAATAGGATGGTAGTTATGATTTGTGTGCATGAACACTTTATAACCAAGCACATAGTGCCTAAACTTTTCTAAGGCAAACACCATTGCCATCAACTCTTTTTCTATAGTGGTGTAGTTTAGATATGCACTTGCAATACTCTGACTTGCACAGTGAATGTAATATGGATGTTTTTGATCATACAACTATGTAAGAACTACCCCCAAAGAATAATTTGATGTATTAATTATCACATGGAATGGCCTAGACCAATTAGGTGCTTGTAGAATTATGGTTTTAACAAGCTTTTGCTTCACTTTTTGAAAGGCTATTTCTCATGTAGGGGTCTAGACAAATATTGCATCTTTCTTTGTTAGTTCAACCAAAGGCTTGGTGATTTTGGAAAAATTCTCGTTGAAGTGCTAGTAGTAGCCAGTATGACCAAGGAATGACTATACTTCTTTAACTATATCTGGTTGATGAGTTATTCTTTAGATGACCCTTATTTTTTCAAGGTCCATCTCTATTCCTACTTTTGAGATACTGTTCCCCAAGACTATGCTTTTCTAGATCATAAGATGGTTCTTTTGCCAATTAAGCTAGAGGTTTTTTTTGACACATCTCCTCAACACCTACTCAAGATAGTCCATGGTTTGCTTGAATGTAGCTCTAGAGGTAGAAAAGTCATCCATGAAGACTTCTATCCTACTAGTAATTTGTTTTTGGAAAATGCTAAGGAATAATCATTGGAATGTATCTAGGGCATTCCATAGACCGAATGGCATTTGATGATATGTAAAAGTCACCCAAGAACTTGTGACAGTCATCTTTGCTTGGTCCTTTAGTGCAATCTGAATTTGGTTATAGCCACTATAACCATCTAGAAAGTTGTAGTAGTTGTGCCTAGAAATGGTATCTAGCACTTGATCAACAAAAGGCAATGGAAAATTATCTTTAAAATTTGTCATATTGAGTAGCTGGAAGTTGATGCACACCTATCATTTTCCCTCTTCCTTGGGCATGATCATGAATGGACTAACCCACTTACTATCTGTAATAGGGTAGATGAATCTAGCCTTGAGAAGTTGCTCAATCTCCTCTTTGATAATCTACTTTAATTTGGGATTAAAATGCCATTGTGGCTATCATTTTGGCTTAATGGCCAAGTTAGTGTATATCTAGTGCTGGCATATTCTTAGATCTATTACTAGAAGCATGGAATATGACCAGGCAAAGGCTGCTAGCCATTTTTCCATAACATTCATCAACATATGTTTTTATCTTCCAACAAGTTTGGCATTAATAATGACTAGCTATTCATTTTTTAAGAACATGTATTCCATTCTAGTCAGTAGTGTCTTTAATTCAAGAGGTTCTTATTTGAAATTGATAGAAATCTCCAACTCTTCCCAATTGATATCGTCATTTACTTCCTTGAAGAGCTAGTGATGAACTTGCTTGAGTTTATCCATACTTGCAACATAATCACACATTAGGCCCTCAGTAGGTTTCATGCACAATGTACTACTACTAGAATTAGTTGTCAGCCACTAGGTACCTTATTGTTTTATGGCTACCATGTATAGACATCTGTACCATCTAAAATCTTCAGTGAGAGGCTGGAATAAACAGACACTAAGAGATCTATAGATGAAATAGTAAGACCCTGTCTTTGCCTGAGGGCAAGCTAGAAATCAATGGAGGCAGAGTGCCTTGAATGATCCACATGTAGATCAAACGAGGATTTCCCCGAACGTACGCAATTGTGACGCATTGGGTTATACGTAAACAAATGCAAAACTGAACGTAAATGAACGAAAATGAATGTAAACTGTTTAAATAATAGATAATGAAAATAGGAAAAAATATGAATAGGAACAATAATGTAAACTACACGAATCTAGGTAATGCAAACTGTTTGTATTGATAAACAATTAGAATGTGCACCAGTCAGAACGAAATTGTAGAGTGGTCGCAAGATGGATGTTTAGCCCTGATGGATGAGAACGGATGCTGGGAAGATGCAGGTTTTGGATTGTGGGTGTACAATGTCCAAGTCTGTATGAAGCCCAGCATATGAGATTGATGCCCAGATTTCTTATGTCTGTGAGATTCAAATTTTTTGAACCTTGATCTGGTGGAATAACAAGAGATTTATAGGGTTTTGGACATGAGATTTAGATCTAGGAGAAGATTAGTGGTTGCGAGGTGAGAAAAATTCAAATTGGGTGATAGGTGCGTGCATTGACTAGATGCACAAAATTATTGCAATGTACAGTGTAGTGTCCAAGATCTCTTATGCTGGCATGCATAATGCCTAGCGTAACAAATTGAAACAGTAAAAAAATGCCAAAAATGTAGCAAATGTTAATGTACAAGCATGGATCTGGGTGTCTGGCCTTTGAATCTATAGTTTTGTGCTATTTTTGGGCTATCAAATCCTCCAGCATGCATGGATCTAGCTCTGATGTGTACGTAATCTATTCTGGCATCAGCGTCTAGCATCCAGTGTCTAGCGTATGAAAGTGTTTACGTTGGGTTTACGCTACTGGAAGCATGCCAACGTGACTAACAGTGTATGACCTGAAAATAGTGCATTTTGAACCTATTTTTGACCTATGAGACCCATTTTTAGAGTGGACATGCATGCCATGGGTCATGATGGTTCTTTGTGCCAAATTTGGACTGATTTGGATGTCTTTTTTGCCCTGTTTCGGGGCTCCAAACGTTGGTGACGCTGATCCTTACGCTGACAGCATCTAAAAAAGTAACCCCAGTTTCACCAAGTTAAAATGGCATATTTGAGGCTTAAATTTGGATTTTCTAGAGGCTGGGAGCTACTGGGGGCCTTGGTAAAGGTCATGGGGGGTTCTTGTGCTCAATTTTGGCCTATTTTGACTTAGTTTCGGGGCTCCAAAAGTTGGTAACGTTGATCCTTACGCTGTGCAACGTCTGAAAAAGTAACCCCAGTGTACTTAGCCAAAGCCCAGCATTTTCAGCCTAAAACTTTTGATTCTAGATGCCAAAAGTTGGTGCAGTCACCTATGGACCCCGGGGGGATCTTTCCTATTGAATCATTAACCATCGAGGGCTATTTCTAAGGCCTCCAAGTTTGGTCATGCTGTACTCATGCTTGGGTAGCTGCATGACTTAACTTGGATCCTGTCTAAAAGTGTTAGGTCAAAATTTTGTGGTGTTTTCATTGGCCCCTATTTATTGATGCTTGGAGGAATTTACTTGAGAGGTGTTGACAAAGAAGTATAGAACACCACGAGCAACTGGGTATCAAGCATTGTTCTTTGGCACTTAGCCAAATGTCATCACACTGTGTTCAAAAGTACCTGGGATCAGGAAATGAGGTTTTGAGATGTATGGGGAGAAGGTTTGTAACTATGAGATCAGGGTTTGATGAAGGAATGATTTTGTTTAACTATGGGAAGAGAAATGTTCTTGTGTGAACACATCATGTTGGTCTTGTCAATAGCCAGTACCTAGCGGACTTGGGACCAAGACATGGGATGTGTGTCCTTTAGAGGAACAAGACTCTTGTATCCTATTTAAGAGAATTCATTGTCACAAACAAAGCCACGGGGTGAGGCGGTACATTCTTTGGGAAAACAAGACCCTTGTTGAGTGTCAAATGGAACCNTTGTATTTGTTTCATGTGTTGTGTTGTGTGTTGCAACTGCTTTGAGAGTTATAGTGTGAAACCATGTGTTCAGAGTTTTGGGGTGACTAGGATGTATCCAGGAAATGTAACTGAACAGAGTAGAGAGAACATGCTAGGGAATGAGGGACATTTGGGGAACTGGGAATGTACTTGTGAACGGTTTGATTAACCTAGTTACATGCATCAGGAACAATGTGGTACCTCATTTCGATGATGAAGTGCATCCATGTACGAACACCTCTGGGTGTCATCCTATAAACACAACTCCAAGTAGACAAGAAAACCATGAGTGAATGAGTTAGCTTAACACTTTAAACATGGATGCAACTGATGTGATAGAGACACCACGTGCAACTGCAGGAAAACAAAATTGAGCAGCAGCAATGTTGTCAAAGTCCATGTGATGAATTCATATAGCAGGTTGATGAAGACATGGTGTTTGATTTCAACAATAGATTAGTAGGCCAATGAAGAAGTTTCCAGTTTATAGTCTCGGCAAACTGTCGTGGATTAGTTTTACGACATAACCCGCTGGACATTGCTAGTTTAGCGTCTTAGTGAATAGTGCAATGCTAGTTTATAGTCGTGGAGAACTATAGAGAGGTGAGCTAGTATATAGTCTTGGAAAACTCTATCAAATGAGAGTGTGATAGTTTATTATCATTCTAGATGATCTGTGGTATTAGGTTTAGGTCATGATGCCAAGACCATTCTGTGGTATGAGTTTATCATCATGATTCCAGGACAAATGCATACCTTAGGCTTTGTTTAAACATAAAATGACTTGAGGTACATGTGATTTGTTGGATGAGCAAGCTCGTTATCATCCATATTAGCTAGTTTGAACACTCCATTGTCATACACTTTGATGACCAAGTAAGGCCCTTCCCAGTTAGCCAAGAATTTGTCCGCGTGTTCATGGACCGCCTTAAGGACAAGGTCACCTTCCTTCATCGGGTGCTTGTGAATGTCATATTGATGTCACCATCATTGTTTCTTTTGGTACCACTTGATTTGATCCAGTGTGCATATTCGTTCCTCCTCCACCAAGTCAAGGTTGACAATGTGCAAGTCATTGTTTTGACTTTCATCGAGGAGTCTAGAGAGTGTGATCTGTAACGTAGGTGCCTACAACTCCAAAGG
Source organism: Gnetum montanum (assembly GCA_015680685.1). NCBI lineage: Eukaryota > Viridiplantae > Streptophyta > Gnetopsida > Gnetales > Gnetaceae > Gnetum > Gnetum montanum. The sequence continues at coordinate 1,182,777 of MNCI01006151.1, read as the reverse complement.
TAACACAGCTTCTGAACCATAAACAAGACTATATGGTGCTTTACGTATGGATTTTCTATGCATCGTTCGATATGCCCATAGCATGTAAACTAGCTATTTGTGCCATCTTCTTTTGCTTTGATTAAGCATTTTCTTGAGCACCATGATGACCATTTTATTCATGGATTCTACTTGACCATTGCTCTAAGGATAGTATGGTGATGAAAACTAATGTTTGATGCCTAGGCTCTCACAAAAGGTTTTGGTTTCGACACTATTGAATTATGGCCCGTTATCAGTGATTATGGTCATTGGAATGCCAAAACGAGTTACAATGTTTTCAAGGATGAAGTTGCATACTTGTTTTGATGTGGTCTTTCTAAGAGGAATAGCTTCTACCCATTTTGTGAAATATGCTGTTGTGGTTATAATGAAGCTATGTCCTGTGGAAGATGGGGGAGTTATTAGTCATATGATGTCTAACCCCCATTTCTGGAAAGGCCATGTGATTTGAGCTATATGCAATTCATTAGATGGCACATGTATGAGATTACCATGTTTTTAACAGGTGCTACACATTTTGACTTTGGAGAAATAGTCATACTCCATGTGCAGCCAATAGTAGCCTAAACATCTAATTTTGGTTGCCATTACCTTGGGTGCTATGTGCCCTCCACACAATCCTTCATGAACTCGCTCCATGATGGTTTGGCCATCGATGTTGCTAACGCACACTAACAAAATGCCTTCATAGGATCTATAACATACATGTCTCCTACTAGTGCATACTACCAAGAGCATTTCTACACTGTATCCTTCTGAGCATTCATTATATGTTCAGGTGGTTCACCATGTAGAAGGTACTCCTTTATGTCATCATACCATTCCACAACATGTGTTGTGCTAATAGATGCTATGGGTAGTTCATTAGGAGCATCAATTATGGGCTTGGCACAACTTGTTATGGAACTGGGCAACGCATGAAACATGTCAGGTGAAATGTTTAGGGCTAGTGTTGCAAGTGCATCTGCAATGGTATTGTCATTTCTGAAAACATGTTGCGCATCTATGTTTTTGAATTGTCTTAGCAGATGTTTTGTCAAGTCACAGTATGGTTGTAAATGTAAAGCTTTACACGCATGTACATCTGTGACCTGGTTGATGACTAACTGTGAGTCGCCTCTAACTATGAGCCGTGTAATTTCTGAAGTTAGTGCTACAATGAGACCTCTAAGAAGACCTTCATACTCTACCACTTTGTTAGTACAAGGAAAGTTTAAATGATAAGAAAAGGGTTGGATCTCCCCAAAGGGATATGTGATGACTGCTGTAGCACTTCCTCCTTGAGAGGTTAATGCTCCATCAAAGTTTAAGATTGTGTTGTAGGTATCAGGTACTGTGTCTATTGTGTTTACGTTCTCATCGGGAAACTTTGGGTTGATCGTTGCTTGGTCTTGCGTTGGTGATGTGGTCATTTGATTGACTATAGCTTGACCTTTCACTGATGATTGAGCTATGTAGTGTAGGTCAAACTCAGCAATCATCACTTTCCATCTAGCTATCTTGCTTGATTCATATATGTTTTTCGTGATAGCTCTGAGCACGTTGTCTTTACAGATGATATTAACTTGGTTATGGAAGAGATAATGTTGCCACTTCTTTAAAGAAAATATAAGGGTAAGGCATGACCTCTCCATGTCATTATAACTTTGTTCATAGGCTACTAATGCATGGCTCAAGTAGTAAACTAGGATTTTAGTTCCATCTTCGCATTTCTGACAAAGCATAGATGTGATGGATGAATCGAACATTGCAAGGTAGATGTAAAATGGTTTATTGTTCTGTGGTGGATGAATAGTCGGTAGTTGAGCTAGTGCCATTTTGATGTTCTCAAAGGCTTCTTAGCACTGTGGAGTCCATTCAAAATGGACATTCTTGCACAATAAGTGCTGCATAGGCCTCAACTTGTTTGTAAGTTTTTCAATGAAACACCTAATAAACTGTAATCTACCTTGTAGACCGCGAAGTTCAATAAGGTTGCTAGGTGGTTTCAAATTTGTTATTTCCTTAACATTATCCAGATCTACTCATATCCCTATCTCAGATACGACGAATCCAAGCATTTTTCCTATTTTGACCCCAAAGACACATTTGTTTGAGTTGATTCTAAGCTCATATTTTAGACAACGTTTCAGTACCAAGTCTAGATCTTGTACATGTTGCTCAGTTATTTTTGATTTGACCACAATGTCATCTACATAGTCATTGAGTGAGTTGAACATGTAATCACTAAAGATGAATGTCATCACTTTTTGATATGTAGCCCTGGCATTCTTGAGACCGAATGGCATCATCGTATAACAAAATGTAACCCATGGTGTCATAAAGGTTGTCCTGAGTTGATGTTCAGGGTTGATCCTAATCTGGTTGTATCCTGAAAAGCCATCCATAAAGGATAACAATGCATGCCCAGCAGTTGAATCAACAAGTTGATCGATGCTAGGTAGCGGGAAGTCATCTTTTATGGTTGCAATGTTGAGGTCATCGAAGTCAAAACATAGATGAATGCTTCTGTTCTTCTTTGGAACTATAACCATGTTGGATACCCAATCAGCGTAGTCCATAGCTCGGATGAAACCAGCTTAATAAAGCTTCGTGATCTCATTGCGAACTGTCAATGCCACTTTAGGCTTGACCTTGCGTGCTTTTTTTTTCACTAGTCTTAGTTTTGGATCAAGTATAATGTTATGCTAGACTATTTGAGGGTCGAGCACAGGCATGTCAGTGTAAGATGAAGCGAATGCTTTTATGTTGTCTTTTAGCACTCGAGCTATTTCATTGGTGATGAGACGTGGTTCGCACAGGCCGCAAGATCGCGTACGCGATATCGCAGCCGACATGATATCACATCCCCCACGATATCGCTTCCTTCCCTATGATATCGCGTACGTGATATCGCAGTCCGTCGCCATGTCTATAAATAAGAGGTGGCTCTCCCTTGTTCATTCTTATAGGAAACTCCCACTTCAGGTTGTATACTCCAATCTTCATCGTCATATAGCTCATTGGTTCTCCAATGAACTTCCTCACTAAGTGTGGCGTTATTATCATCTTGTAGGAGAGGCATTGTTGTGTGTGAATTTATGTGACTTTTTAAAATTATTATTTTCTGAAAGATATATCGTTAAGTTCTTTACAGCGACCTTGTATGATATAACTAATCTAGATAACTA
>MNCI01006151.1:1081534-1169532 GCA_015680685.1 Gnetum montanum | reverse complement strand
ATCAGTAATAACATTTGGAGGTCTAGAAGTAGTTAGTCTATCCTTTGATCGGAGATTATATCCATTGTCCTCATTGTTATTACATTCCTCATCTGATAAGACATCTTCTTCAAAACTTGATAGAGAAGAAGTATCACTTGATCCATTTCTAGAAGATTTACTCACATAGTGAACACTAGATAACTCATGATCATATTCAATATCAAGAAAGTTGGACATAATAAGATCACTTTCATCCTCATCTTCTACTAACTTAGTGTCTTGATGTTTATGCTTTCTATTTTTCCTTTCTTCCTTGATATTAACTCTTGCCAATGCTTTTTCAAGCTTCACTATTTTGTTAGACATATCTCTCATTAATTGTCCTTTTTCAGATCCTACTCTTTCATGTTCTTGCTCTATCTTAACATGAGATGGACCTGGTAAAGCTTTAAATTGAGCAAAATCTTGCATAGGAATCATAACTCTTTCTTCTCTTTTTTGAATTGCAATATTTTCTTCAGGATTCAAGTTCAACTGTTTTTCTAACTGTATAGCTTCACTAAAGTAGTCATTTAGTGTAGTTAAGTTTGGAGTTCTCCTTAACCAAATTGAAATGTTGGGGTTGACAGCCTTAAGGTAAGTTTCCTTAAGCATTTCTTCTGATGGCCTATATTGCCTTTGAAAGAGTCCACAAATTCGTTGAAACTTAATGTTGAAATCTCTAATTGACTCTTTAACTCCTTGCTTAGCTTGTATCAGCCCACAGTATAGTTGTTGTTGATCTAATTGATTACCAAACTGGGCTAAGAAAAGATTCTTCATGTCATCCCAACTTGTAATACTATTACTTGGTAAGTTTGAATACCAAATCTGAGCCATATCCTTTAGATTTGATACAAACAACCTACAAGCTTGATCTTGATGTTGAATATTTGCATGAGCTAAAGCTAACTCAAACATGTGAATATATTCTTCAGCTAAATAAGCTTTTCCAGGAATAAAAGGCTCAGGCAAATATTTGTAAACTACCTTAGGAATATCATTGTAATTTTGAAATCCTAATGGTGTAACTCCTTGCCAAGGATTTGCCATCCTATTCCTTTGAAATGTTGAACTCTTAGACTTTCTAGATCTTCTCTTACGAATTGATAAACCAGAGATAATGGGTGATCTTCTTGATCTTCTAGTTTTCACTCCACTACTTGTTCCCAATTCAAAAACTTTCTTTTGTTCTTCTTCTGATGAAGAATCAGTCTTAGAATCTAGAATATCTTTTGAAACTTTGAAACTTTCCAAACTATGAAATTTCTTGGTCATGAACTGAAAATAGTATCTAATTCTTAAGCCTTACAAATAATTGTTGATGTACTAAAAGTATAAGGCTTATGAACCTAGAGGCTTAATTTTCAGCCCTCCTTCTAGCGCCAAAAGAACTGTTGGCGACCGTTTGGGACGCGACCGCCAACGAGTGTCCTCGAACAGGATTTAGGTGCCTGCTGGTCTCTGGCAACACCAAGGCCCAGATACCTCCAAATAAACTCAGTAGTTAATGTGAGTATGTGTGTGTGCTGTTGCGGCGTGTGGTTGTGTAAAATGTAACAATTGCGTTGTGTGTGAACTACAAATGACTTACTTTAAAGAGATTCAGCCAACTTTGCCAAGTACTGTGAGTTCTTGAAAATTTCCTATTTTGTTCAACTGCCTAGTCTACGCGGTCCTTATAATACCTACTTGTAACAAATAAAATTTTGCAAAAACATTTGAGCACAACTCCGCAATCTACTCCTAATTTTCCCCAGAGAAAGAGATAGTTCCACAAGAAAACTAGAAATAGAGCAAGATTCGATGGAAATAAGCAGAAAAGAAAAGAAAGCAGATTTGTGTAGACCTCAAATATTTAAACAAGGTAAAATGACACGAGTAAACACTTCGCAATAAAGCTATCCCAAATTCAATATCTATGAATTGTTCAAACTTCCAAGGCTCAAACAAGCAATATCTTCAAGACAATCCTATTATGCTACCAAAAATTGCTGCGTAAACTACCACGTACGAGACTCCATTTTGACTAGATAATAGATGTCAACGATTGCATTCAAATAGAACCTTTAAAAGACTTGACAATTTCTGATTGAAATACCACGAGAATTCACTTTAAAGATAAAAAGAAGCTATTCAGGTCTCATCAAAATACCAAAGATTCTCTGAACCCTCTTGACTACTGAATTGTTCAACGGCGTGACTATAAACAGAGGCTCTCTTACAACAATCCCAATAGCAGTTCCCACACGTTGAACAATAATGAAATTTACTACTAAAATGCTCTTAAGGCTTTTAAACATAAGCACTTCTATGGCAAAATTTTAATAGAAATTTCTATCGGGCAACAAGAACAATAAGAGCAATCTAAAAATCCCAAAATTACTTGTCAAGGATGATACTATCTAAACCACTAGCTAAAAAATTTAAACAAAACAAAAAATGAAATGCATAACTCACATGACCATGACAAAGAGGCTGAAATCTTTATTCTAGCAAGCCATCTTGTAAGCAATCTTCTTTACAAATCTTCTTTGATCCCAAGTGTGAGAAGTGATGATCCTATCCCAAAATCCTCCTAATCCAAATTGATGATCCTCCTCCTCTTTTTCCTTGACCCTTGAAGTCTTTTTATAGGGTTCAAAGGTAGGTAGGGAAGTTACAAATTTAAAAAATATCTTACCTAACTTCTCTCCCAAGTAACTTGACCAACCAATTAGGAGGTTACTTGCCCAACAAGTTAGGTAAGTTACAAAATATCTTAGGTGGTTGCCACCACAAAAGAGATAAGGTAGTTGACAAGTGGCCTAGGCAATCTAAAAATATATATATATGAATACAAGCTATATTACTCCATACATATTTATCCCTTTGATTTTTCTTCTTCCAAATGAGATATTAAGTCTTCTAAATGATATATAGGGAAGTTGCAATTTCCAAATATCCAAAAGTATCTCCAAAAATATCTCCCCTAACTTTTCTCTCAAGTAACCCGACTAACCAATTAGAAGATTACTTTCTCAACAAGCTAGGAGAAAGTTACAACAATTAAAATCTGCAACTGATAAGTGTTTACATCATACATATCCTCAAGATTTTGGTTTTTTTGAANAAACACTTCACGGGACAGCAAATACGTTAGCTTTATGGGAGGATAAATATATTTCAAATGTAAGGTTTTCTAACGTGGTTAACCGCGTTGCTTGATGCTCCTTCTGTGCGCAGCTCCCTCCCGCGATTTGTGTTGCTTCTCCACCGAACTGCTCCATCCGTTATTTCTCTGCCACCACTCTGCATCAGATTGGCCCAAAGGTCGCAATTGCCGCTGTTGGTTTGTTGCTGACGTCGCCGAAACCCTGCCGTTGCTTTGCTGCCGCCATCTCCATGTCTTCCGCGTCCGCCATGGCTGTGTGTCATCTATTGAACTCTCCACAAACACGATTGCAGGTGGAACAGCTTTTTTGTGGAGCTCGGTATCAGTTATATTAACGGTGAAATGACTTGAATTTGTGAACCCTCAGCAATGGTGTCTTGCCCCTATTCTTGGATAGCGTCCAAGTCCGGCGCATTCGTATTTTTGTTTGTAGTTTTGCTCGGAACTGTCCAAAGTTGCAGGCAAAGGCGTAGGCGTAGCAACCGACTGTGTTCTGATCCTGCTTCATTCGTTTTCTGTAGTCTTTGGCCAGGAAATTAAGCTTACTGTGGAAACAAAACAAAGAAACCCTCCGTGGCAAGTGTTTGGCAAAATTCCAAATAGAATATGGAGTGATTTCTGGTATTTTCTTAGTAAATTTTAGCAGCAAGCATCACTACGTTTTTCTTGCCATTGATACTGTGTTTTTCTTTTTTGTGTTTAACCCTGTTTCTGCAAGTATTCAGTAACTGTTTCTGCTTAACACAGAACCCATTTTCCCTGTTCTTGGCTTCTGTAAAAGCAGGACCAACATCATTTCATCCTTGATATATTTATGTGATCAGGCCCTGTATGTTCTATGTCTACCACCGTTACTGAACTAGTCTAAGTTTGGTTAAATGTAATATACTGAGATATTACATTCTTTGCCTAATGTAGGGTTAAATTAAATATGTGTTTTATCTCCATGAAACTTATCCGAATTCCAGCACCCATTTCATTTTTATTCTTCTTAAGTAAATTGAAACTCCTGCTCCATGTAGTGGCTGAAAATGTGCCAACAGTATGTTTTTTCAATGATTTGTGTTATTCTGTCGAACTTCTCTTAACTTTTGATTGGCTGAGTTATGCTTGTTGTATTGGTAGGTGCAAAACTTGAATGGAATCCATCTGAGGCCACCCATATGGATGGCCTGCTTGAACTTCCTACAGAGATTGGACAAGTTCCAAGGAAGATTTATGATGCAGTTGCAGGTTGTGTAGTGCAAAATGCTAAATCTCTTTGGTCTTGTAGATGTTCCATTGAACAGCTGTGGCAGAAAGTTCAAACAGCTGAAAAGGATAATGCCAAGGAAACAAAGGAAAGAAACAATTACAAATCATGTTATGAGTTTGTGGCTGCTATGTTGGTGGGGGACTGTACTTGGCGAACTTCTGAGATCACCTATGCTAGATATTGGAATGTGTTAAATAGCAAAGTAAAGGTGACTCGGGAGCTGGCTGAGCAAAGGGCTCAAATCGATTTGTTAAACTGGAAGTGCCAAGATTTGAAAGCCTTTGCTGCCAAGGTACAAAAATGGGGCCAAGACCAGAAATATCACAAATACTAATACAAGAGATGGCTAAAAGAAGCGTTTATTGAACAATGTCAATTGGAAATTTTTGTCGAGGGTTTGGGTCTACGATCCTCCTATGATACGTTTGTTGAGTGCACTGTAGTGGAGGGGTCTCCTAAGAGATCCATCACTACTGCTTCTAGGGAGGTCTTGGTAGGCCAATTTCCTATTAAATGTCCCACATGGATGTCCATGGACAAGAACAAAGCCATAGCCAATGTTGATTTAGGCCTTGAAGAAAAATATTGGTCATGTGTACTAAAAGAAGAGATTCTTCGTCATCTAGAGCTCAGGCTCAGACCTTCTTCGTCTGTAAGTATTTTGGTCTTGTAATGTTTTTGTTGTTTTCCAATTAATGTGCTCTTTTTTTTTCTTTTTTTATTATATTATTTTTTTTTTACTTTCTATTTTTTGAAGGGACATGATGGTGATGATGGTGGCCCTAGTGGAGTAGGACCCAATGATGTAGATGAGTTTGGGAACCATGCCCCTCCTAACATTGATGTTTAGTTTAACTTGTCATTGTTGTTAGCTTAGTTATGTTTTTTTTTTGTTGAAATTTTGTGGATTGTATGAAATCAAATGTATGATACAATGTTAACATTTGATATTATCCATTCATACATTTATATATATTTTTTTTTATGTTATTCAAGTTTTTTTTTTTCAAATTTTGTCCAAACTTTTGATAAACGCAAGTGTAAACACAAAATATTTTTTTTTTCATTTTATTTATTATTTTCTTTTGTTTTGTTGTTTTAACTGTTTGTAAATATAAGTATGAACGTAGCTGAAATGATAACAGTGTAGAAGAAATGTAAGGGGAATAGTAATTTGTAAAGTAAGGATGCAACTATGCATGCAAACAAAGAATGTAATTTTAAAGAAACGGAAATGTAACTTGTTCTAGTTCAAGCCCATTTTGGGCCATGCATGTCAATTTAAAGTCATGATGGGCTTTAGCAACAGCGTTCTAGTTTAAGGCCATTTCGGGTCACAAGAAAACAAGAGAGATTTAAACTGTTTCAGTGGGTTTTCAAATAAACTAGCCATTTCTAACCGTGCCTAATTTTATGTCGTTGAGAACATGTGGTATTTTAACGTCTTTTTGGACAGTTGTAGTTTAACGTCATTTCAGATGAGTAGTAGTTTAATGTCATTTTGGACGAGTGGTAGTTTAACAGTTGAGTAGCTTCTTTTTTTTGAATATTTACATGGTGTGTCGGTCATGTTGGTGTAATCATATATTCAGCATCTCCTTCGCTAATTATGTTAAACAGTAATTATGACTATGAGACATCTGGGGGAATAACTCCTATGTCAGCATGCTCTGATGTTTCCATGTTTTTTAATGCTTCCATATCTTCTAGGGGATCACAGTTTGGAGATTGGTTAGCATTTTGGTTGTCAATGGGTGTGGCATCTTGTTTAGGCTCGAGAGTAGTGTCATCCTATTTAGGCTCATTGAATTCAAACTTTGAGCCTTGGTTTGTGCCTACGTGTGTAGAGGTGTTAGGTGTAGCTGCATCACCATGTATAATGATTTCACCACCTTCATAGGATAAGTGAATCTCTTGGTGGATGGGTGAGGAAACTACTTTTAATTGAGCTAACCATGGTTGTCCCAATATCAAGTTAAATCCAGGCATCTCATCTATGACTACAAATTCAGCTGACATGGGGAACTGGTCCCCTGCTATGAAATCCAAAGTTAGTATTCCTTTAACAACCACGCGTGACCCACTGAATGATTTCAAGAATGTTGTGGAAGTTGGGTGATTTGTTCAGTTAGCCCTAACTATTCGATGACAGGGTATGGTACTACATTCATAGCTGCTCCATCATCTACGTGCACCCTATGTATTTTAAATTGATTTACTTGTATAGTTATGAACATGGATGCAATGGTGACTCCTATTTTTTCATCTATTTTTATATTATACATGTTGAAGCATAGTGATGTGGCTCTTGATGCTTGATATGGAGACATTACCACATGAATGGAAGGTTCATTTGCAAGCAAGTCTTCGCTGACTGGGATCGATGTTAACATGCATACTAAGGCTTCACAATGAACTTGAGAAGTCATCGTTAGGTCATACAATCTCAAAGATGTATTTTTTTGTTTAAGCGCATGTGTGAACTGAGTTAGGGCACTAGCCAAGTCTTTACTATTCGGTATGCTCTTGCTAGTTGAGACATGGTCCATTGGACCCAACAGCTATATCTCTTATGGAATGGTTTTCGTGTGGTCTAATGTGACGGTTGGGTTTGACGTATGTCATATTTTTGATTTTTTGCTTTCATGACTCGTGCTCAACTTGTCAATTGTTAGAGCCATAGGTATAGCATTTAAGGAAGTGGGTTTCGGTGGCCCCAATTCAAGACTTCGACATTCTTTTTCCAACCATTCCCTAGTAAGTCTGTCAAAGAGACATTCTCGTGAAGGTTGTGGGGGAACCATTGGAGCTTGAACATCAGGTTGTTTTGGGACTCGGATTACGAATGGAGTGGGTTGGAGTTGCAGTTGAACAGTTGGAGATGGTTGTGTGTCAAGGTTTTTAGGCACCCTGATGACAAAAAGGGTTGGTTTGGTTTGCAGTTGAGGAGTAGGAGGTTGAAGATCAGGGTGTTTGGATACCCTGATTATGAAGGGGGTTGGTCGGTTTTGTGATTGTACCTCTATTGTTGCAACCACGGGTGGCACTCAGACCACAAAGGGAGTGGGCTAGGTAGGCAGTTGCACATTTGCGGTTGCATAGGCAAGGGGTATATGAATGACAAATGGTTTTTGAGGCATAGGTGGATTGTATGTGGAGTACGAAGATTGTGGGAATGATGTTGACGTTGTAGGAGGGACACGAATCACGAAATGTTTTTTGGGCATACCTTGCTCATTTCTAACATGGATCGTGTTAATAACATAAGGAGCTTCCTTAGTATTAAGGGGATCTTTGTACATGCCCATAGATTGATTCTTCGGTTTAACAGGGTTGGCATTATCAAATGTTATTTCACCCCTATCAATCATATGTTGTATGTCTTGTTTCAGGGTGAAACAATAATCAGTATCATGCCCATTCCGTTGATGGTACTCACAAAATCAATCTAGTCTAAAGCCTCTTGGAATAGGAGGCTCATTTGGTGTTGCCAAGCTTAGGTTTTTGACTAATTCATAGAATTGGTCATGTCTCTGGGCTGCCGCTGGGGACAACTGCTTGTGTTTAATGGCCCCGGCCTTCAAAAGTTGATCTAACAAATGGGAAGGCTTCATGTGGAGTAGTGTGTATTGAGCAGGGTCTTTCCTCTCAAATGTACATGCATGACCCGTGTTAGTGGTTTGTGTGGTAGATGATTCAAGTGTGTGTGCAGGAGTGGTCCTCTCATAGTTAACAAGAGAATTAGGTGGTCTACCTTGCTGTACCATGTTGGTAGGTTGAGTCTCTACTACTACTGCTACTGTTTCTTTAGCCTTTTCTTTATCTTTTTTAGTGTGTTGATTTTTGAAGGCTGAGTAAGTAGGCTGATTTTTGAAGGCTGATTTTTGAAGGGTGAGTACGCTTTAAATGCACACACTCTAAGGCATGCCTATTCTATGTTCTTGATCTTTATAAAAGCTTAGCTTAGAGTGCATGCATTTAGATAGTACAGTTTTGATTCGACAAAATCGTTCACAGCTTCCTTAAGAATCATAAGGTATGTTTCTGGGATTGGCTCATGAAGTTTATTGAGTGCGGCACTCCATCTTTGGATAAATTTTTGTACAAGTTCAAGCGGTGCTTGTTTTGCCTGTATCATACTGTCCAAGGTTGCTTCAGGTTTTAGGTTGTATTTAAACCTGGTAATGAACTAGTGTAAGATATCCTCCAAAGAGGATATGGAGTTATGAGGCAAGGCTCAGTACCAGTCTAATGCTCTACCAGTGAGGGACATGGTGAACACATGCAAGATTGTGTGGGGCTAGGCCTGAAGTAACAGGCATTCTAGTCTAAATGTTACTAGATGGGCATTGGGATCTCCTTCCCTGTTATACTTAGTTATTTGAGGCAAAGAAACTCCTTTGGGTAAGGTTAGTGATGGGACCGAAGAGCTAATAGGATCTTCTTGGTAAAATTCTAATACTTTAAGCTCTTCATTGTTAGTGGTTTTGAGGCATTTTACCTCATCAGTGAGCTCTTGCATGATCATTTTGGATTTGGCCCATTCTTGGGCAATTGATGAAGCAGTAGGTTGGCTAGTTTAAGTGCCATACAAATTAGACTATTGTATAGTGGGTGGGAATGAAGAAAGTTGAGTGGTCGGAGGTTGCACTTGTGGAATATTTACAGTGGGTGCTACTAAGGGCGGCATACCCTAAGGTGTAGGTTGTTGTTGTTGTTGTTGTTGAGTGACAGGGACACATACATGGATGTCATAGGTGGTAGTTGTGTAAGAGGTAGAGGAGTAGGTGTAGGAACAAGAAGAGCATGAGGATAGTATGTGGCATCCCTCCTTGCATATGGCGGTTGGTACACTTCAAGAGGGTAGTGGTGAGGTTGGTAAGTAGCAACATAACTAGATGAGTCTCGTAGAGATGAAGGTTTCTGAACATAATAACCATAGGGATCTAGTTGCCAATAGGGATACCGCTATCTTGGAGGTGCCAAGGCCCACAATTGCAGTTACTACCATTGCTGGTACAATTCATAGATTTGTGAGTGAATTCCACTTGGATAATATGACTATGGTTGGTGGAACTATTGAGAGTTTCCTTGTAGATAAGGTAATCTTTTGGGTGTTTTCCTTTGTGCAAGTCATGGATGTAAGGCATACACCCCAGATTCTTGCAAGTGTAACACAATTGAAGAGCATCCCTTGGGATGTTCATACTATTAGATGTCACAGCTACCATCATCATTTGATTTTTTGTCTGTAACTATCTCTATTGCAACCATCTTACCCTTACCTTTGGATATGGCATGTTTAGCTTCATTACGTTTCCAATGCTCATGCACACTACTTTGCTCCTTGGACTCTTTAGCAATTTTTAAGATAGCTTGAAACTTTTAATCCATAAAGTCCCATTATTGGTTAACCTTAACTATAATTTTGGACTACAATTTCTAGATTGGCAAGGTTTTCTAATTAGCCACCTCATCTCTTATTAGCTCATCCTCATTGTCGCAAAATTGAACCCCCCCCCCCCCCCCCCCCTCTTTTGTAAATAGAAGGGTTCCTATTGTATTCCTCCATACTTTCTCACTTTTTCAATTCTCCCTCCTCCTTGGTTACTACTCAATTAACTTTTGAATCTAACCGATGTTTAACTTTGTCAATATCCCTTGAGCATAGATTCCAAGTGTTTTCCTTGTTTCAGATTGTAATCCATCTATGATATGGTAGAGTTGATCAAGCTAAGAGTATTCATGACTAAGACACTTATGCAACAGAGAATAGTATTGGCCAATAGTGGTAACTAAGGGCTTGTGGTTTTCTTGTTTCCACCCTTGGATATGCTTCCTTAGATTGGACACTTAGGAGTACATTTGATATTTGTCATTAAACAATTCTAACATCATACTCCACTGCTATATTGATTTTAGCTCCAAGAACTAGTACCAGTTTTCTGCTTTCTTAATGGATGTCCTTTAAAATAATTTCAACTTCTACCAATTTTTCTCAAAATTCTACAAGGCACATGCATCCTGGAAGTCTTGGAGATGATTTTATGGATTAGCATCATAGCCTCCCTCAAACCTAGGAATGTTGTTCATGTTCAACCTCTTTATTCTACTATACTTTACGTGTCTTGTTGGAATCCTCATGGCCTCTGCAATGTTTAACATGCTCCAAGTGGTAAGTAAAGGTTTGTCAAGGCCATGGTGATGGTACCTATGATGTTCTCTACTAACCCTTCTTTCATGGTAGTGGGTCTCTTTGGATCACCCATGCCTTCGATTGTCACTATCTTGGTGGTCACTTATGTTGTTTTGATCTCGTCAGTCACCTCCATCATGGTCATGCCCTTTGTGACCATGATCTGAGCCAAATGAAGAAGAAGAAGATAATAAAGGGTAAGAGGAAGAAGGACTTACATCATGCCAATGCCTACCACCTTCTCTTCAATGATCCCAACAACGATCATGGCCGCAACTTCCATTTGTCACCTTATCATGACTTGCTCCTCTAGATTTATTTTTATCATTGGATCCATTTTAACTAGAACCCATATTATGAATTGTGAATTACATGTTTTGGTTGAGAGCCCCTTGATCAAAGTCAACGAGAGAAGTGTCACCAAAGGAAAAGCCCCTAAAGAAGTGTTCACCTCCATCTAATGGGCCAAGCAGAGGTGGAAAATTTTTTGACCCCTTTCCCTTCAAAAGCTCATGCTGGTTCTCTAGTTGATGATCCCTTAACCATTGTGCTTTAGTGGGATGATAATCCCTTGAATCAAGATCTTGCATCTCATACTCCTTGTGAAGATGTTGAAGTCCATGTTGTGCAAGCATTAGCTAGAATAGATCAATCTAGTGGCAACATGATGTTGCCTTCCATGTTGCACCACCGTAGCATTTCATCTTGATGTAAGATAAAGGTGAAATCTAGTACATACTCATCAGGATGAGCATATACCACCCGGTATTGCTTAGGCACTTGGTCTACCCTGGGTAGAGATAGACTCTCGTGAAAAGAAGACATTTTATATTAATGAATCTATATGTAGTGTGTTGTTAAGATTTAATTTAATTGTAATAATAATTTTTTTTATAATATTTGACTCTTAGGGTTTGAACAACGAGGTTACTTAGTTTCACTAAGTTTAGATAGCACACGTAGAACTAAAGTTCCCAGCAATGACACCAATGATTAGTAGTGAGGTACCCCTATGCCCAACCATATGAATCATAGGAATTCACATGTGATCTAGTTGAATTCTACAAAATTTAATTACCAAGTATGCTAGAGCTAAACAGTGAGTTCGTGTTGTTCATTCATTGTCTTCCCAGTCTCACTAGTGAAATGCAAGTGTATGGTTAAGTGTGACTGAGACATAAGATTTTTATCATTTTATGTTTTATCAATTTGATCACCTAAAAAAATAATAAAAGTAAGAGTAGCTAAATGCTAAGTGAACCATTATCTAATCTATCCTAACATAAGTAACCTTCCCCACTTTCTAGACACATCCTAAACTTCATGTAAACACTGTTGGGTTGTCAAACACTAACTATTTCTGAGCTACCAAGTGTCACAGGTATGTTGTGCCTATGTATTTTAATTAGTTGCTTAATTAAGTAAAATTAATTACTGAATGAATAACATTAAATGTGAACTACATGAAATCATAATATATAAATGCATAAAGAAAGAAAGTCTCAAATGCTGCAAGGATGAATCAAAGAGCTTGTCTTTATTGCCAACACAATGGTGTGTTCAAGTACATCAATGCTTAAATAAAGATCCGATCACACTTAGACCTCCTACTATGGGCACTTGGAAAATATTCTAACTCTCAAATGAACAAACTACAAGAATTTCACTACTTGACTACAAAAACTACTACTAAATTGTGTGCCCAAGGGTTGTATTTATAGGCTTGGGAGTATCCTGTAATATCGCATTCCCGATATCACATCTTGGGCCATGATATTGTGTACTCAATATTGTGGCCACTCTAATATCGGAGCTTATGAAAAACATGATTCATCACTTTTGAATAGTTTTTTATTACTTTTGAAAATTTAATTTAAATTTTTAATTCACCATAGAAAACATTAAATCTAAAATAACATTTGTCTTTAATATATCCTAATACCCTTGTTAAGAAATGAATCAAGCAAAAAAAAATAACAAGAAAAACAAGCACACACTAAATTTTTGTGGTTTAGCAAGATCACTACTAATTCATATGGCCACAATATAGTTTCATTATAAATTTTTTAGATTATAGTTATGAGAGATTTTGGACTATTACATAAATATGCATCAAGAAACTATCTATAAATGAAATAACTAAATCGTCAACTTCTACAATGGTTGACCCTTCAACATTTGGTATAATGTTATGGAAAAAAATTAAAAATAGATTTAAGATCAATTGCCACATGACTTCATCAATATCCCACAATGGATATTTATCTAATAAATAAAAATATTACAACCTTACTTCTCCCACATATACCATCAACTCCTAGTGTGGTGCCTCCTCGTCACTAATCATTGAGGCCTACTAAGGTCATGGAGATCCTTAGCTTAGCAGTGGTGAAAACCTTGTTCAACATGATTGCAAGGTTTTTTAACGTAGGAATTTTTCTCAACAATAATATTCCATCATCTATCAACCCATAGATATGATGATACCTCAACTGAATGTGTTTAGATCTAGAATGAAAAACTAGATCTCTAGCCAAATGTATGACACTCTGACTATCACTAAAAAACTCAATACTATCCTATGTCTTATCAAACTCCTTTATAAGAGCCTTCAACCAACTCATCTCCTTTCTAGCTTTTGATATAGCCATATATTCTACTTTTTTGGTTGAGAAAGCAATGCTCTTCTAAAGTCAAGACATCTAACTCACGATAGCATTAACCACAGTGAAAATATAACTAGTGGTTCTATTTTTGCTATCAAAATCACCTCCCAAATCTACATTAGAAAAACCATATAGAGTAATTCTACTCCTTTTAAAATAAAGTGTCATACCTAAAGTTCCTTTCAGATATCTTAGAAGTGACTTTACAGCTTCCCAATGCTCCATTCCTAGATCAGACATGAACCTGCTAACAACTCCCACTGCAAGTGCTATGTCAAGTCTAGTATAGATCATATCATACATCAAAATTCAAACTACTAAAGCATATGGTATTCTAGACATCT
The DNA here is from genome assembly GCA_015680685.1 of Gnetum montanum. Lineage (NCBI taxonomy): Eukaryota > Viridiplantae > Streptophyta > Gnetopsida > Gnetales > Gnetaceae > Gnetum > Gnetum montanum. Next base: position 1,155,896 of record MNCI01006151.1, on the reverse strand, counting down.
ATTCACATTCTTATTCTATCCTTGGTGGCTGATTGTTACTAAGAATGAAGTGACTTTCCAATGGAGTGCATCTAGTCTTTGCATCCTAAATGCTAAACTTGCTAAGAACTTTCTCTATATACTTTTCCTGAGATAACTTGAGACTTCCTTGAGATTTGGTTCTACTAATTCTCATCCCAAGTATCTACTTTGATGGTCCCAAGTCTTCCATCTCAAATTCATTTACTATTTGTTGCTTCAATTTATCTATCTCTTGTAAACTGGATCCTACAACAAACATGTCATCAACATACAAGAGCAAAATAATGTAGTAGTCATCAAACCTCCTTGTGTAGCAACAATGATCCATCTCACATATTGTGAAACTAGCATTAAACATGAATTGATCAAATTTCTTCTACCATTGCCTAGGAGCCTATTTCAATCCATACCAACTCTTCTTCAACTTACACACAAGATTTTTTATACCAGCAACCTGAGAACCTTTTGGTTGAACCATGTAAATGTCCTCATCAAGGTCACCATGCAAGAAATAAATTTTGACATATAACTAATCTAGATGCAAATCATTAGTAGCCATAATACTTAGCACTAATCTAATGGTAGTCAAGTTTACTATAGGAGAGAAAATCTCTTTGTAGTCAATTCCTCTTTTCTATTGGAAAACCTTGACTACTAACCTTGCCTTGTATCTTTTGTTGTCATCATGTTCTTCCTTGATCCTATACATACGCTTATTGTACAATGCCCTCTTTTCTTCTAGCAACTTAGGCAATGTCCATGTCATATTCTTTTGGAGTGACTTCATCTCATCTCTCACAACGAGCTCCCACTTAACACAATCTATTACTTGCATTGCTTCATTAAAACATTCTGGTTCTCCAACATCAGTAAAAAGTAAATAATGTGGGCTTTGGTGTTCTAGTATACCTTCTCAAATGAGGCTCTAGTATAATTTTTTATAACTCAACTTTAGCTTCATCTTTAGCTATCCTATTTCCAAGATTTTCTTGAATCCTTCTAGCTACATCCCTCTTAGATATCTCTTCCAATTCAACCTTCTCACTTTCCTTTTCCTACTTCCTTGCATGGTTAGATTCTAATTTGGACCTATCCTTGTACACCACATGTTCATTAAAAGTGACATCCTTATGTCTTATAATTTTTCTATTTTGATCATCCCAAAACTGATACCCAATATCATCAGAACCATAGCCAATAAAATAACATTTCTTGGCTTTAGGATCAAGTTTATCTCGTACATCAAAACCTAAGTGCACAAATGATACACAACCAAAACCTTTTAAATATGAGAATTTTTCTACCTTTCCTAACCATTCCTCCTTAGGTATCTTAAAGTTCAATAGAACTAAAGATCCTTGATTTATGAGATAGGATACTATGTTGATTGCATATGCCCAAAACATCTTTGCTAGTCCAAAAGATATCCTCATGCTTCTAGCTCTTTCATTAATGGTCCTATTCATTATCTCAACAACATCATTTTGANATCCTATAGATGATGAGCCATTGAACATTGTTAGGAAGGATGATGTTTATATAAAGACTACCTATAAGAAGCAACTGAAGTTATAGAATGTTATACATGTTCTAGGTTTAAAGAAAAACCTTAGTTCTATGGATTAAATAGATGTTGAAGGGTACAACATAGTATTTGGAGGTGGATCCTAGAAAATAATTAAATGAAATTTGATCATTGCTTGGGGAAATAAGGTGGGAACATTGTACACCACTTTAGAAATAAAAGACATAGTGTTAATAGTTGGTTCAAAATAAATGTTAATGTTGTGGCATTGAAGGTTGGGTCACATGAGTGAAAAGGGAATGAAGTTGTTGGCCTCATAAGGAAGATTACCAAACTTGAAGTTTGTTGATGTTGGTTTATGTAAAGGATGTGTTTATGGAAAGTAGAAAAGACTTAGTTTCTTAAAAGTTGGAAGAACATGAAGGACTAAGAAGTTGGTACTAGTAGATATAGATGTATGGGAACCAGCCTGAGTGAGTTCCCTTGGTGGCTCATGCTATTATGTCACATTTNAAAGTGGTGTACAATGTTCCCACCTTATTTCCCCAAGCAATGATCAAATTTCATTTAATTATTTTCTAGGATCCACCTCCAAATACTATGTTGTACCCTTCAACATCTATTTAATCCATAGAACTAAGGTTTTTCTTTAAACCTAGAACATGTATAACATTCTATAACTTCAGTTGCTTCTTATAGGTAGTCTTTATATAAACATCATCCTTCCTAACAATGTTCAATGGCTCATCATCTATAGGATAAACCTTTCCAAAATTCCTAGAAACATAGTTATTAAATAGTTCTTTAAAATGAGTAGAGTGAAATGATGCACCTAAATCAAGAATCCAAGATTCAATACCACTGTCCACATAACAAACTAGGGCATCAGTAATTTCTTTAGCAATTGCATTCACTAAATCATCATGTTGATTTTTCTTTTCTTTCTTTGGTGTCATGCACTATTTTTTGAGGTGATCTTTCTAATTTCAAATTCAATAGGAGACATTCTTGCGATCCATAGATCAACTTCTTTCCTTGGACTTTGGTTTTCCATGGCCCTGATTCTATCCCCATTGAAGACTTCTACCTTTGCCTTCATTACTCAAGGTAGAACCCGAAGATTCACTTGACTTTCTTCTACATATATCCTCATTGAGAATTAGATCTCAAACTTTGAAAAAATTAAATTTTTTATCTCTTGATGAACTACTAATTGCACTCACCATTGTAGATCAGCTATCAGGCAATGATGATAACCAAATCAATGCTTTGATCTCATCATCAAAGTCAATTTCCACTAAACTCAACTTACTCATGATCACATTGAACTCATTGATGTGATCTATAACTGATGGATCTTTAGACATCCTCAGATTGAATAATTGATGCATCAAATATACATTGTTCAAGGTGGACAGCTTCTTGTACATATTTGTTAAGGCCTTCATCAAACCCTGAGTAGTCTTTTCATTGATGATACTAAATGCAACATTCCTTGATAATGTCCTATGAATCATGCCATAAGCCTAGTGATCTAATAGTTCCCAATCCTTTTTGCTCATATGATCTAGCTTCTTCTTAATAGTGGTTCATGCAACTTCTTTTCGTATAGATAATCTTTGATCTACATCTTCTAGAACCTGAAGTCTGTCCCATTGAACTTGTTGATCCTGACTTTTCCATCCTTGAATGCCATCACTCCCATTGATCCTTTGCAAACCTCACTCTGATATGAGTTTNAAAAAAAAAAAAAAAAAAACAAGCACACACAAAACATAGAATTTTTGTGGTTCAACAAGATTGCCAATAATTTATGGCCACACTAGAGTTTCATTATATATTTTGCAGATTATAGTTACAAGAGAGTTTTGGAACATTACATAAATATGCATCAAGAAATCATCCATAAATAAAACAACCAACCCTTCAACTTCTATAATGATCAACCTTTCAACTTCTATAATGGTTGACCCTTCAACTTTTGGTACAATGTAACAGTAGAAAATCAAAAATAGAATGTAGATCAATTGCCACATGACTCCAACAACACTTATTGTAATGATGTTAGTAATGTTATAGGCAGTTAAAATAAATTTTCTAAATAACATTTTGTAGAGTATTTAACATGGATTTTTTAAGACTTTGTAAATAATACAATGTAAATTTTTTAAAACACTTCTATGATGACGATTGCTTATTAGGATTAGTAGTTAATGAAGTACATTTAACACGGATGTGGATTTTTTTCTTGTTAAATATTGGTGTGTATTTTATATAGTATTAGGTTTAAATATTAAATAAACTAGTAATTTGCTTGCATAACATTTAATTATTACTCTCCATAGAAATATTAATTTGTTTGAAAATTTGAAAATATGCAATGCAAAGAAAGTTACTAGCTCAATGATATATGTAACATGTTACTATGAATGATCAAAATATAAAATAGACATCAATATTTAACAAGAAGAATAAATACAAATCCATGTTTAATACTACTTAACTAGAAAACCTAATACACAATTAGCTTCATAGGAGTATTTAAAAAATTTTAATTATTTATAGACCATTATTTTGAACAATTTGATTTAAAAACCCATGTTAAATCTCTATACAATGGTCTTTGAAATCAATTGATTTAGAAAACTTATTCTAACTAAGTGTAACATGACTAACATACCTACCATAAAGGTACTAAAATATGTTTAAAAAATGTTATTTCAGATTTAATTTTTATCATTATAAATTACACATTTAAATTAAATTTTAAAAATAGTTAGTAGTTAAAAGATTAAATTGAAAAAACTTTAGTTTTAAATAAAACTTTTACATTTTTTAACATTTAACTTAAATTCAAGAAGAAAGATTGGATGGAAACTTGTTTTAAAATTTAGCAAATAAATTAACTAACCTTGGAAATATTAAATATAATTAGTGAAATCAAACAAAACTTTATGGTTAACTATGTTAAAATTAGGTTTATAATTAAATGAAAATTATCAACTTTAATTTTTCAAAAAATTTAAAACTATTAATGAAAAAAATAAGATGTCATTAATAAAAAATTAATATTTTCCTATTCTAATTAAATAATGGTAAAAACATGTAAATTTAAATACCCTATTGAATAATTATAAATCTATATTACATCTTATTAAATATAAAATGTTATAATAGGTTACTATATTACTTTGGTTTTCAAATTTATTAATTTATAATTATCCACCTTTAATAACATCATATTAATCTTAGCCGTTAAAATGTAAAAAAATTAAATTAGTAATAAATTAATTAAAATAATATTTTATTTACTTTAACAAAAAATTAACTTATAGATAACTTAGTTTACATTGAAATTTTTAAATCAATGGTTTAAAATTAATTTTTTGAATTTATCAAATGGATTATGTGGTAACTTATTCAAAATCTTTTATACCAAAAAAATCATTTATTTAAATAAAATGCAATTCTACTTCTTGTTTAAGAATAAATTTTTATGGATTTTTATAAAAAATAATTTTTCAATGTATTAAATGGATAGACAGTAATCTATTTAAATTCTTTAAAAGTGCACCCTTATTGGTAATTGATGAAGAAGTCTTGTTTTTCATGCACAATGTTTTAGAATTTCAAAGCCCTCAAAGTGATCAAAGTAAAAACTTCTTAACTTCTTCTCCTTCGTATCATCATCATTGGTACTGCTATAGTCATGCAATAGGTGCACCTACACACCTATACAAACCACACAATGAAATATAAAACCAAATGGATGGTGTAAGCTTGTTGGGGATTATGATTGATGTAACAGATGAGAAAATTAGAAAGCCCGATTCATGCATGAAGAAGATCACAACATGTGTGAGATAAAAATAGCACTAAAAGGCAATTAGGCAACCTTAAGTATGTGAGTTATTTGTTCACCTAAAAATTTTTTTAGGTTTTGCTGGTAGCCATCAATTTACAAAAAAAAAAAAAAAAAATTTAAAAAGTTTGATCTAGACCAAATTTTCATTATTAACGTAGTGTTTTTTTTTTATGAATTTGGATTGCAAATTTTGAAAAGCCCCATTTCTTAAATTGAAAAACTGGTGCAATGATTTACTAAACTTTTTCTTAAAGTTTTGTGGATAACTTTTGGTTCCAAAAAAACTATTAAAAAATTTTGATCTAGAAAAAATTTTCATTATCAATGTAGCTTTTAATGAATTTTCATTGTAAATTTAAAAATTGAGGAATTAATGCAGTGATTTGCTAAATAAAACTCTACCCCAAAAATGAAATTTAAAAAAAATCATAATTTGAGTAAATTTTCATTCATGCCTTAGTTTTTGATTACTTTAGAAAACTTAATTTAAATTTGTAATTCACCATAGTAAACATTAAATTTAAATTTGTAATCCACCATGGTAAACATTAAATCTGAAATAACATTTATCTTTAATATAGCCTAATACCCTTATCGTAATGATGTTAGTCAGGTTACAAGTAGCTAAAATAAGTTTTCTAAATCACTAAGACATTGTGTATAGTATTTAACATGGATTTTTTACGACTCTGCAAAAAATATAATGTAAATTGTTTAAAATACTTCTATGATGATGATTGCTTATTAGGATTTCATGTTAATGAAGCATATTAAACATGGGTGTGGACTTTTTTTTCTTGTTAAATATTGGTGCCTATTTTATATAATATTAGGTTAAAAATAGTAAATTAAGTACTAATTTGCTTTCATAACATTTAATTATTACTCTCCATGGTAATATTAAGTTGTTTGAAAAATTCAAATTATGTAATGCAAAGAAAGTTACTGACTCAATGATACATGTTACTATCAATGATCAAAATATAAAATAGACATCAATATTTAAAAAGAAGAATAAATACACATCCATGTTTAATACTAATTCATTAACTAGCAAACCTAATACACAATCAGGTTCACAAGAGTATTTAAAAAAATTTAATTATTTATAGAGCATTATTTTGAACATGATGATTTAAAAACCCATGTTAAATCTATACACAATGGTCTTTGTAATCAATTGATTTAGAAAACTTATTTTACCTTAGTGTAACATGACTCATAAAGGTACTAAAATATGTTAAAAGAAAAATGTTATTTCAAATTTAATTTTTATCATTACAAATTACAAATTTAAATTAAATTTTTGAAACAATTAGTTGTTAAAAGATTAAATTGAAAAAACTTTAGTTTTAAATAAAAATTTGATGTTTTTAACATTTTAACTTAAATTCAAGTAGAAAGGATGGATGGAAACTTGTTTTAAAATTTAGCAAATAAATTAATTAACCTTGGTAATATTAACTATAGTTAGTGAAATCAAACAAAAGTCTATACTTAACCATGTTAAAATTAGGTTTATAATTAAATAAAAACTATCAAATTCAATTTTTCAACATATTTAAAATTAATAATGAATAAAATAACATGTTATTAATAAAAAAATTAAGATTTTCCTATGGTAATTAAATAATGGTGAAAACATGTAACGTTAAATATCCTATTGAATAACTATAAATCTATATTACATCTTATTAAATATAAAATGTTATAATAGGTTAGTATATTATTTTGCTTTTGAAACTTTTGTTAAAGATTTATTATTTTATAATTATCCATCTTTAATAACATGACATTAATCTTTTAGAGTAGTTAAAATGTAAAAAAATTAATTAATAATAAATTAATTTAAAATAATTTTTTATTTACTTTAACAAAAAATTAAATTAGAAATAACTTAGTTTTCAATGAAATTTTTAAATCAATGATTTAAAATTAATTTTTTGAATTTATTGAATGGATTATGTGGTAATGTATTCAAGATCTTTTATACGAAAAAAATTCATTTATTTAAATAAAGATTCAATTCTACTTCTTGTTTAAGAATAAATCCTCAAGGTTTTTTATAAAAATTAAAATTTTAATGTTTTAAATGGATATATAGTAATCTATTTAAATTATTTATTTATAGTAAAGATGCAAAAATACTTATTATTATGTTGTCCTATTTTGTCTTGTATTCATTAAAAATGTTTTAAAAACCAAATAAAATAAATTGAATTCATTAAAAAAGTTTTAAAAAATAAATAAAATAAGGTCATCCTTCACAAAATAGTACGTGATAATTGATGAAAGAGTCTAGGTTTTCATGCCCAAAGTTATAGAATTCGAAAGCCCTCAAAGTGATTGGAGTAAAAACATCTTAACTTCTTCTCATTTGTATCACTACTGGTACTATTGTAGTCATGCAACAGGTGCACCTACATCACACACAGACACCTATGTAAACCACACAATGAAATATAAAACCAAATGGATGATGTAAGCTCATTGGGGATTACAATAAATGTAAGAGATGAGAAAATTAGAAAAGCCAATGCCTACATGAAGAAGAGCATAACACATGCAAATAAAAAGTTGTAACCAGTAGTTGGGTATGTTAAATGTGTTTAATTGTTAAACATGGTTTTTTGTTTATCCTAGCCTTTAGGAACTATCCTTAGGGATTTGATTGCTATTTTTGTTCTTTAGAAGTTGAATGGTTGGCTATTACAGAAGTTAAAGGATTTACCATTATAAAAGTTAAAGGCTCAATCATTACAAAAGTTGAAGGATTGACCATTACAGAAGTTAAATGGTTAACTGTTATAGAAGTTGCTTCATATTAGGATTCAGTTGCTATTTTTTGTTGATATATTTGCCTATTTAAAGGCTATTATAAGTTGAATAAAAATGGGAAATTTAGTTGCCTTTGTTTTCCCTTATGTTGTTATATTTTGTTTTTATCTAATGCTAGCAGAGCATAGTCTCAAAGGCTAAGAGTGGTATCAAAGCTTGGTTCAGGAGACTAGAGAGAAAGCCTAGTTCAAGAGGATAGAGAGAAAAGCACAATAGTGCACCCAATTTAGGAGGCTCAAGGGAAAAGCATAGTAGTGCATAAATGACCTCTAAAAATTTTGTATAGCCTACCATCCCATGTTTTAATGGTTACTATGACCATTGGAATATGTTGATGGAACATTTCTTGAAGTCTACGGAATATTGGCAAGTTGTTGAAGATGGTGTAGTAGCACCTGTAGGTGGTGCTGAACTCAAAAATGAACAAAGAAAGAAGTTAAAGGGATTGAGGCTGAAATATTTGAAGGCAAAGAATTATTTATTTCAAGCAATTGATCATTCTATCCTAGAGACTATTCTTAGCAAAGAAACTTCCAAGGATATTTGGGATTCTATGAAGAAGAAATATTAGGGGTCTTCAAGAGTAAAGCATGCATAACTTCAAGCCTTGAGAAGGGATTTTGAGGCTCTACAAATGAAAGATGGGGAGTTTGTTACTAGCTATTATGCAAGGACAATGGGGATAGCCAATAACATGAGATTTCATGGTGAGAAGATGGAGAATGTGATTATTGTTGAGAAGATATTGCATTCCCTATCCCCCAAGTTTGATTATGTTGTTTGTTCAATTGAATAATTCAAAGATGTTAATGCACTTTCCCTTGATGAACTTCAAAGTTCTTTGTTATTTCTTGAATAGAAGATGAATCAAAATTCAACTTCTAAAGAGCAAGGTTTGAAGGCTTCTACTTTTACTTATTCTTCAAGAGGAAGAGGTAGAGGTAGAGGTAGAGAAAGAGGAGATTAAGGCATTTCAAAGGAAAACATTTCAAAGGGAATGATGATAATTTTCAAGACAAAGGTAGAGGTAAGATGGAATTCCTTAAATGTCATAAATATGGACATTATTATTTTAAATTCTACACTAAAATACCCAATGAAAAAGGAGAGAAATCAAATTTTGTAGAAGAGAAGGAGTCTGAGACTTTGTTAATGGTAGTTCAAGCTAACCAAGAGTCTTAGTTAGATGTATGGTATGTGGATACTGGCTGCAGCAACCATATGTGTGGATGTAAGTCTTCTTTTTCTTACTTAGATGAAATTTTTCACTCTACAATAAGTTTTGGTGATTGTTCTACTGTAAATGTAATGAGAAAGGGGGATATTAACATTACAACCAAGAATGGTTTTGTAAAAACAATTTCCAATGTTTTTTATGTTCCTAATTTGACAAGCAATTTGTTAAGTAATAGTCAATTTCAAGAGAAGGATTATGTAATAACCATTCAAAAGGGTGCTTATGATATTTATGATCCTTCAAGAGGAGTTATTGCAATTTTTCAAATGAGCTCCAATAGATTATTTCCATTGAGGATTGAAAGTGCTCAATCTTACTTGAACGTTGAAGTAAAAGACCAAACATGGCTTTGGCATTTTCTCTATGGCCATTTGAATTTTGGAGGATTAAAAACTCTACAACAAAAAAATATGGTGACTAGTCTTCCTCAAATTATAATTTCTTTTAGAGTCTGTGAAGAATGTGTTGTTGGTAAACAACATCATTCTCAACTCTTTCAAGAAAAATCATGAAGAGCAAAGAATGTCCTTGAGCTGGTTCAATCCGACACTTGTGGGCTAATAAAATCTTCTTTAAATGGAGGTTAGAGGTACTTGATCACCTTCATTGATGATTATACTTAGAAAAGTTGGATTTATTTTTTGCAGGAGAAGTTTCAAGCTTTTAATGCATTTAAAAGCTTCAAGGCGTGTGTTGAGAATGAGTCTAGAAATATCATTAAGACTCTTCGTACATATTGTGGAGGAGAGTATTATTCAAAAGAGTTTGATTTTTTTATGAGAATCATGGCATTTAGAGAGAGTTCATAGCCCCCTATACACCACAACAAAATGGTGTATCAAAGACGAAAAATAAAACCATCATCAATATGCTAAGAAGCCTCTTGGCAAGAGGAAGTATTCCAAAGAGTTTCTAGTCAAAGGCTATGAATTGGAGCATTCATGTTTTGAATAAAAGTCCCACATTTTCTATTTAAAACATGACATTAGAAGAGGCTTGGAGTGGGAGGAAACCAATAGTGGATCACTTCAAAATCTTTGGTTGCATTGCCTATGCACATATCCACAATGAGAAGAGGGAAAAGATAGAGGATAAAAGTGAAAAATGTGTCTTCCTTGGTGTAACTGAAGCATCCAAAGCATGTAAATTGTACAATCCTTTGACAAAGAAGATTGGTACTGGTAGATATGTCATCTTTGATGAAGAGAGCAGTTGGAATTGGAATGAACAGTAGCCTACTTTAATTATGTTCAATAATGAAATTGTAGACTCCGCAACACTTAAAACTACAGAACCTAGAACTACAAACTTTGAAGCACCAAGAACTATGGAGGCTAAAATCCCAAAAGCCATGGAGATTGAAGCACCAAGAACTATGGAGGTTGAGACTTTACCAATAGCAGCAACAACTAAATCTCATCGTATTCAAAAAAGACCCTTATGGATGATGGATAATGAGCTAACTAGGATTGACCAATCTGATGAGCCCCTCACCCACTTTGCTTTGATTGTAGATTGTGATCCTACAATATTTGAATGTTTAATTAAAGAGTCAAAATGGAGAAAGGAAATGGAGGATGAAATTAAATCCATTGAGAGAAATGATACTTGAAAACTGATTGATCTTCTAAAAGGGCACAAAACCATTGGTGTAAAATGGGTCTTCAAAATAAAACTAAAGGAGACTAGTGAAGTGAACAAGTATAAGGAATAATTGGTGGCTAAGGGATACAAACAAGAATATGGGATTGACTATAAAGAAGTCTTTTCTCCTATTGCAAGGCATGATACAATTAGATTGGTGATTACATTGGTAACACAAAATTTATGGCTTATCTTCCAAATGGATGTCAATTCTGCATTCTTGCATGAAGACTTGGAGGAACAAGAATTTATTAATCAGCCCCCTAGTTTTGTAAAGCTTGGTAGTGAGCACAATGTCTATAAATTAAAAAAGGCTTTGTATGAACTAAAACAAGCTCCAAGAGCTTGGTATAGTCGTATAAATACCTATTTTTCTAAGGAGGGATTTCAAAAATGTCCATATGAGCATACACTTTTTACAAAGATTAATGGAGGAAAAGTGCTCATTGTATGTTTATATGTTGATAACCTTATTTCCATATGGAATGATAGTGATTCGTTTGAAAAATTTAAGAAGTCAATGATGAATGAGTTTAAAATGATTGATCTTGGAAAAATGAATTGCTATCTTGGCATGGAAGTAGTGCAATCCATCATTGGAATCTTTATTTCTCAAAAGAAGTATGTCAAAAAAAATTTGGAGAGGTTTAAGATGAAGGATTGTGATCCTGTAAGCACTATAATTGAGATTAGCTTGAGGCTAAACAAAGATCCTAAAGGAAGCAAGGTGGAGGCTACACTTTACAAGAAAATTATTGGGAGTCTAATGTATTTGACTACAACCAAACCCAATATAATGCATGCTATGAGTCTTATTAGCAAATACATTGAATTTCCAAAGAAGATACATTTGTTGCCTACTAAAAGAATATTTGTTACTTGCAAAAGGGACTAAAGATTTTGGACCATTTTACAAGAAAGGTGAGAAATCTTATTTTGTGGGGTTTACATATAGTCATTATGTATGAGATCAAGATGATAGGAAGAGCACTTCGGGATATGTTTTTATGATGGGTGTAGGGGCTATTTCATGGTCATCCAAGAAGAAATCAATTATCACATTGTCAACCACATAGGTTGAATTTGTTGTTGCAACATCTTGTCCTTGCCAATCTATTTGGATAAGAAAAATTATTAATGAGCTATATTTCAAGCAAGAGGAAGCTACTACAATTTTATGTTACAATAATCCTACCATATAGTTATCCAAAAATCCTATGCTACATGGAGGAAGCAAGCATAATGATGTGAGACTTCACTTCTTGCATGAACTATGCAATGATGGTGTTATTGATTTGGTGTTTTGTAAGAGTGAAGATCAACTCACTAATATTATAACCAAACCCCTCAAGTTATCAACATTCCAGAGGTTAAGAAACTAGCTTGGAGTCTGCACATTAAATGATTCTTATTAAATAGATAGTTTGCAAATTTTCAGTTTACAAGAGAGTGTTAAATGTTTTTAATTGTTAAACATGATTTTGTGTTTTTCCTAATCTTTAGAAATTTTTCTTAGGAATTTGGTTGCTATTTTCGTTCTTTAGAAGTTGAATGGTTGGTTGTTATAGAAGTTGAAGGGTTTTCCATTACAAAAGTTGAAGGGTCGGTCATTATAGAAGTTAAAGGGTTGATCATTATAGAAGTTGAAAGGTTGACCATTACAGAGGTTAAAGGGTTGACCATTATAGAAGTTGCTTCATATTAGGATTCAATTTCTACTTTATGTTAATACATTTGCCTATTTAAAGGCCATTATCAATTGAATACAAATGGAAAACTTAGTTGCCTCTCTTTGCCCCTATTTTGTTCTAATTTTTTTATCTAATGCTAACAATGCATAGCCTCAAAGGCTGATAGGGCAACCTTGAGTGTGTGAGTTTTTTGCTCACATAAATTTTTTTAAAAGTAAGAAAGTAATAATTTGGTTTCATAAAATTTAATTATTACTCTCCACAACAATATTATGTTGTTTGAAATTTGAAAATATGCAATGCAAAGAAAGTTACTAGCTCAATGATATATGTAACATGTTACTATCAATGACCAAAACATAAAATAGACATCAATATTTAACAAGAAGAATAAATACACACCCATGTTTAATACTACTTCATTAACTAGCAAACCTAATACACAATCAACTTCATAAGACTATTTAAATATGAACTATTTAAATAATTTTAATTATTTACAGAGCATTATTTTGAAAGTGTTAATTTAAAAACCCATGTTAAATCTCTACACAATGGTGTTTGCAATTAATTAATTTAGAAAACTTATTTTAATTGAGTGTAACATGACTAACATACCTATCATAAAGGTACTAAAATATGTTAAAATAAAAATGTTAATTCAGATTTAATTTTTATCATTACAAATTACAAACTTAAATTAAATTTTCAAAACAATTAGTAGTTAAAGATTAAGTTGAAAAACATTTAGTTTTAAATAAAATTTTTATTTTTTTAACATTTAAGTAGAAAGGCAGGATGGAAAGTTGTTTTAAAATTTAGCAAATAAATTAATTGACCTTGGAAATATTAAATATAGTTAGTTAAATCAAGCAAAAGTTTATAGTTAACAATGATACTATTAGGTTTATAATTAACTTAAAATTTTCAACTTTAATTTTTCAAAATATTTAAAATTAATAATGAATAAGATAAGATGTTATTAATAAAAAACTTAAGATTTTCCTATGCTAATTAAATAATTTTAAAAACATGTAAATTTAAAACTCCAATTCAATAACTATAAATCTATATTACATGTTATTAAATATAAAAAGTTATTATAGGTTACTATATTATTTTGGTTTTTAAATGATTGTTAAAGATTTATTAATTTATAATTATCCATCTTTAATAACATCACATTAATCTTGTATAGTAGTTAAAATGTAAAAAGTTAAAGTAATAATAAATTAATTTAAAATATATTTTTATTTACTTTAACAAAAAATTTAATTATAAATAACTTAGTTTGCAATGAAATTTTTAAACCAATGATTTAAAATTAATTTTTTGAATTTATCAAATGGATTGTGTTGTAACATATTCAAAATATTTTATACCAAAAAAATTTCATTTATTTAAATAATGATGTAATTCTACTTCTTGTTTAAGAATAAATTTTCAAGTATTTTTATAAAATTAATTTTTTAATGTATTAAATGGATATACAGTAATCTATTTAATTTTTTTATATATAGTAGAGATGCAAAAATACTTATTATTACATTTTCCTATTTTGTCTGGAATTCATTAAAAATTGTTTGAAAAACCAAATAACATAATTTGACTTCATTAAAAAAAGTTTTAAAAAACACAAACAAAATAAGTGTAGCCTTCATGTAGTACTTTAGATGAAGAAGTCTTGTTTTTTGTGGCCAAAGTTTTAAAATTCCAAAGCCCTAAAAGCAATTAGAGTAAAAACTTCTTTAACTTCTTCTCATCAATATCGTTACTAGTACTACTATAGTCATGCTGTAGGTGCACCTGCATCACACACACCTATGTGAACCACAAAATGAACTAGACTATCTTATATATATATATATATTGGCCGAGAAGACCCTTCCCCTCAAGCTATAGCCATTACTGTCTTTCCTTGAATGCCTTTAGCTCTACCCCTCATCCTACCCCTACCTATAAAATTTTATGCTTAAAACATACATTCAAACAAAGCTACTCAAGAAACATATTGGCCTAATTCATATATAAATTTTATCCAAAAAAAAATAAACCTAAATGAAGGGATCTTTTAGCTATTATAATAAAAATTGTATTATGATTGTCAATGATGTGTGCATGTCATGGCCCTAAGTGTTAAGTAAGGATGCAACAAAGGCCAACTGGCCTAATACCTTATTATTGCCTTGGTTGGAGAAGCACATGCCAATGAGCTTGTTATTGTAGCTGAAGCATGGACCACCATCGTAGGTTCCTTTCCAGTGCTCTAGGAGAGCTCCGAAGCTAGTGTCATTGAAGCTGGTTTGGTTGGGCCAAGTGGCCTACAGTAGTAGTTACAAACAAATATCAAACGAAGATAGAATGGAAATGGAATTCTCATTCCCATTCCCATTCCCATTCTACATTTGGTTGTGTTTGGCCTTTTTATGTGTGCAGCAGGAATATGAAAAGCTATGGCTCTTTGGTTCACATTCTGCACAATAGGAATATGAAAAGGTGTGGCTCTTTGGTTCATGTTTTTTTCCATTTCATGGGATCTTATATGGTGCATGATGTGGATGACAAATGCACTCCCCCCTCCACCTCCACCCCCAACCACCACCCCACCCTACGAGATGAGTTGGCCTCTCAACTAAAAAACCAAATGGATGATGTAAGCCTGTTGGGGATTATGATAAATGTAAGAGATGAGAAAATTAGAAAATTAAATGCCTACACTAACAAGAACACAACACATGCAAGATAAAAAGAGCCTTAAGTGGTAGCTGGGCAACCTTAAGTGCATGAGTTATTTGTTCACCTAAACATTTTTTTCAGTTTTGTTAGTAGTCATCAATTTAAAATTAAAAAAAAATTTAAAAGTTTGATCTAGATCAAATTTTTTTATTATTGATGTAGGCTTTTCTTATGAATTTGGATTGCAAATTTTAAAAAGCCCTATTTCTTAAATTGAAAAATTGGTGCTATGATTTGCTAAACCTTTTTTTTTTAGGTTTTGCCAATAACCTTCGGTTATTAAAATGAAAGGAAATTAAAAAAAATTATCTATACAAAAATTTTTGTCCTGACATAGTTTTGGATGAATTTTAATTGCAAATTTAAGAAACCCATATTTTTTAAATTGAGGAATTGATGCAGACATTTCCCAATAGAATTATATTCCAAAAATGAAAAAAATTATTAAAAAAAACCATGATATGAAGTAAATTTTCATTCATGACTTAGTTTTTTATTACTTCCAAAAATATAATTTAAATTTATAATTCACCATGGTAAACATTAAATCTGAAATAACATTTGTCTTTAATATAGCCTATTACCCTTGTTAGGAAATGAGTCAAGTGAAAAAAAACAAGAACAGGAAAAATAAGCACACATAGAACATACAAACTTTTTTTGATTTAGCAAGATCACCACTAATTCACAATTACACTAGAGTTTCATTATATATTTTTCAAATTACAATTACAAGAGAGTTTTAGAACGTTACATAAATATGCATCAAGAAACCATTCATAACCGAAATGACCAACCCTTCAACTTCTATAACAGTCGACCCTTCAACTTTTGGTACAATGTAATGATAGAAAACCAAAAATAGAATTTGGATCAGTCACCACATGACTGCAACAATCTCCCACTTGGAGATTAATCTAAGAAAAAAATCTCTTGCAACCTTGCTTCTTCCATGTATACCATCAACTCCTAGTGTGGCACCTCCTCGTCACTAACCATGAAGGCCTACTAAGGTCATGCAAAGCCTTAGCTTAGCAGTGGGGACCACCTTGGTCATCATGTCTATAGGGTTCTTCAACCTAGGAATCTTCCTTAGTAGTAATGTCCCATCATCTATCAACCCATAGATATGATGATACCTCAACTGAATGTGTTTAGATTTGGAATGAAAAATTGGATCTCTAGCTAGATGCATGATACTCTAACTATCACTTAAAATTTCACTATTGTCCTTGTCTTACCCAACTCTCTTAAAAGACCTTTCAACCAAATCATCTCCTTTCTAGCTTCTGATATAGCCATATATTCTACTTTTGTGGTTGAGAGAGCAACACTCTTCTGAAGTCGAGACATACAACTCACAATAGTACTACCCATAGTGAAAATATAACTAGTGGTTCTCTTCCTACTATCCAAATCACCTCCCATATCTATATTAGAAAAACCTTACATAGTAATGTTACTCCTTTTAAAATAAATTGTCATACTTGAAGTTTCTTTTAGATATCTTAGAAGCCACTTTACAACTTCCCAATGCTCCCTTCCTTGATCAGACATGAACCTACCAACAACTCTCACTACATGTGCTATGTCAAGTTTGATATAGATCATAGCATACATCAAACCTCCAACTACTAAAGCATTTGGTATTCTAGACATCTGTTCACATTCTTCTTTTGTCCTTGGTGATTAATTCTTACTAAGAATAAGTGACTTCCCAATTGAATGCATCTATTCTTTACATCCTAAATTTTGAACTTGCTAAGTACTTTCTCTATGTACTTTTCCTACGACAACTTGAGAATTCCTTGAGATTTGGTTCTACTAATTCTCATCCCAAGTATTTGCTTGGTTGGTCCCAAGTCTTTCATCTCAAATTCCTTTGCCAGCTGTTTCTTTAGTTTATCTATCTCCTATAAACTAGACCCTGCAACAAGTGTGTCATCAACATACAAGAGCAAAATAATGTAGCAGTCATCAAACCTCCTTTTGTAGCAACAATGATCCATCTTACATCTTGTGAAACCAACATTAAACATGAACCAATCAAATTTCTTGTACTATTGCCTAAGATCCTATTTAAATCCATACAAGCTCTTCTTTAACTTACAAATAGGATTTTTTCTACTAGCAACCTAAAAATATTTTGGTTGAACCATGTAAATGTCCTCATCAAGGTCACCATGCAAAAAAGAAATTTTGACATCTAACTACTCTAGATGCAAATCATTAGTAGCCACAATACTTAGCACTAATCTAATGGTAGTTAACTTTACTATAGGAGAGAAAATCTCTATGTAGTCAATTTCTCTTTTCTGTTAGAAACACTTAACTACTAACCTTGCCTTGTATCTTTTGCTGGCATCATGTTCTTCCTTGACCATGTACATCCACTTATTCTACAATGCCCTCTTTCCTTTTGAAAACTTAGTTAGTTTCCATGTCATATTCTTCTAGAGTGACTTCATCTCATCTCTCATAGCCAACTCCCACATAACATGATCTGTCACCTACATTACTTCATCAAAACATTCTAGTTTCCTAGCATCAATCAAAAGTAAATAATGTAGTAAGGGAGAGTACCTATCTCTGGGCTTTGGTGTTCTAGTAGTCTTTCTCAACTAAGGCTCTAGTGTAACTATTTCTGAATCAACTTTAGCTTCATCTTCAACTATCTTGTTTCTAGGATTCTTTTGAAGCCTTCTAGCTGCATCCCTCTCAAATATCTCTTCCAATTCAACCTTCTCACTTTCCTTTTCCTACTTTCCTACATGGCTAGATTTTGATTTCAACCTATCCTTGTACACCACATGTTCATTAAAAGTGACATCCTTGTGCCTTATAATTTTTCTATTTGGATCAACCCATGAACGATAACCAAAATCATCAAAACCATAGCCAATAAAATAACATTTCTTGGCTTTAGGGTCAAGTTTATTTTAGACATCAAAACCTAAGTGCACATATGATACACAAACAAAAAATTTCAAATGTGAGAATTTTACTACATTTCTTGACCATTACTCCTTAGGTATCATAAAGTCCAGTAGAATTAAAGATCCTTGATATATGAGATGGGCTACTATGCTAACTGCATCTACCTAAAACATCTTTGGTAGTCCAGAAGATATCCCCATGCTTCTAACTCTCTCATTCAAGGTCCTATTCATTCTCTCAACAACATCATTCTACTTCATTTTTTTAGGAATCATCTTAATCATTCTGATCCCATTCTTAGAACAGAAAGCCTTGAACTCTAGACTATCACACTCCCCTTTATTATTAGACGTCAAACACTTGACTTTCAAATTAGTTTGGTTTTCCACTTCTGCCTTCCACCTTTTAAATGTAGAAAACACATTAGATTTATTTTTAAGAAAATAAATCCATACCTTTCTAGTGGAATCATCAATGAATGTGACATAATAGCATGAGCCACCATGGGAACTCACTCGGGTTGGTCCTCATGCATCTCTATGTACTAGTTCCAACTTCTCAATCTTTGATGTTCTTCCAACTTTTGAGAAATTGACTCTTTTCTATTTCTCATAAACACATCCTTCACATAACCCAAAATCAACAGACTTCAAGTCTAGTAATCTCCTTTGTGAGGCTAGCAACTTCATTTCCTTTTTACTCATTTAACCTAACGTCCAATGCCACAACGTTGACATTGATTCTTAGTCAATCACTAACACTATGTCTTTTATTTCTGAAGTGGTGTACAATGTTCCCACCTTATTTCCCCAAGAAATGATTAGATTTCCTTTAATTATTTTCTAGGATCTACCCCCAAATACTTTATTGTACCCTTTAGCATCTATCTGACCCATAGAAATAAGGTTTTTCTTTAAACTTGAAAAATTTCTAAAATTTTTTAGCTTCAATTGCTTCCTGTGGATGGTCTTTATATAAACATCATCCTTCTCCATAATGTTCAATGGATCATAATCTACAAGATAAACCTTTCCAAAATTCCTAGCAACATAGTTATTAAATAGTTCTTTAGAAGGATTAGAGTGAAACAACGCACCTAAATCAAGAATCCAAGATTCACTACCACTATCCACACAACAAACTAGGGCATAAGTAATTTCTTTAGTAGTTGCATTCATTGAATCATGATGATGATTTTTCTTTTCTTTCTTTGGTGTCATGCACTATTTTCTGAGGTGATCTTTCTAATTGCAATTCTAACAAATGACATTCTTACGATCCTTGGATCAACTTCTTCCCTTGGACTTTGGTTTTCCATGGCCTTAATTCTATCCTTGCTAAAGACTTCTACCTCTACCTTCATTACTCAAGGAAAAACCTGAAGAGTCATCTAACTTCCTTTTGTGTATATCCTCACTAAGAATCAAATCTTAAACTTTGGACAACTTCAATTTTTGATTTCTTGATGAACTATTAACTGCATTCACCATTCTAGACCAGCTATCAAGCAATGATGATAACTAGATCAACACTTTGATTTCATTATCAAAGTCAATTTCCATAGAACTCAACTAATTTGTGATCACATTCGACTCATTGATGTGATCAGTAACCAATGCATCTTTAGACATCCTTAGATTGAATAATTGGTGCATCAGATATACCTTATCAAGGTGAATGGTTTCTTGTACATATTTGATAAGGCCTTCATCAAGCCTTGAGTAGTCTTTTTATTGATGATATTAAACACAACATTCTATGATAACATCAAACAAATCATCCTAAGAAACTAGAGATCTAATAGTTCCCAATCCTCTTTGCTCATATGATCTAGCTTCTTCCCCAACAACAGTTTTTGCAACTTCTTCTGGTATAGATAATCTTCATTCTACATTTTCTAGAACTTGAAGTCCATCCCATCAAACTTGTTGATTTGAACTTTCCCATCCTCGGACACCATCGCTCCCATTAATCCTCTGCAAACCTCGCTCTGATACAAGTTTGTTAGGAAATGAATCAAGGGAGAAAAACAACAATAGGAAAAACAAGCACACATAGAACACACAAAATTTTTGTGGTTCAAAAAGATCATCACTAATTCATAGCCACACTAGAGTTTCATTATATATTTTGTAGATTATAGTTATAAGAGAGTTTTAAAATGTTGCATAAATATGCATCAAAAAATCATCCATAACCAAAATGACCAGCCCTTCAACTTCTGTAACGGTTAGCCCTTCAACTTCTATAACAATCAACCCTTCAACTTTTGGTCCTTTGCAAACCTCGCTCTGATACAAGTTTGTTAGGAAATGAATCAAGGGAGAAAAACAACAATAGGAAAAACAAGCACACATAGAACACACAAAATTTTTGTGGTTCAAAAAGATCATCACTAATTCATAGCCACACTAGAGTTTCATTATATATTTTGTAGATTATAGTTATAAGAGAGTTTTAAAATGTTGCATAAATATGCATCAAAAAATCATCCATAACCAAAATGACCAGCCCTTCAACTTCTGTAACGGTTAGCCCTTCAACTTCTATAACAATCAACCCTTCAACTTTTGGTCCTTTGCAAACCTCGCTCTGATACAAGTTTGTTAGGAAATGAATCAAGGGAGAAAAACAACAATAGGAAAAACAAGCACACATAGAACACACAAAATTTTTGTGGTTCGACAAGATCATCACTAATTCATAGTCACACTAGAGTTTCATTATATATTTTGTAGATTATAGTTATAAGAGAGTTTTAAAATGTTGCATAAATATGCATCAAAAAATCATCCATAACCAAAATGACCAACCCTTCAACTTCTGTAACGGTTAGCCCTTCAACTTCTATAACAATCAACCCTTCAACTTTTGGTACAATGTAATGGCAAAAAACCAGAAATAGAATTTAGATCAGTCGCCACATGACTTCAACAAGCCTTATCATAATGACGTTAGTAATGTTACAGGTAGTTAAAATAAGCTTTCTAAATTACATTGTGTATAGTATTTAACATGGGTTTTTTAAGACTATAAATAATACAATGTAAATTGTCTAAAACACTTCTGTGAACATGATTGCTTATTAGGATTGCTAGTTAAACATGGGTGTGGATTTTTTTTTCTTTTTAAATTTTGGTGCCTATTTATATAATATTAGGTTAAAATATTAAAATAAAGTAATAATTTGCTTTCATAACATTTAATTATTACTATCCATAGCAATATTAAGTTGTTTGAAAATTTGGAAATATGAAATGCAAAGAAAATTATTGACTCAATGATATATGTAACATGTTACTATCAATGATCCAAATATAAAATAGACATCAATATTTAACAAGAAGAATAAATACACGTCCATGTTTAATACTATGTTAACTAGCAAACCTAATACACAATCAACTTCATAGGAGTATTTAAAAAATTTTAATTATTGATAGAACATTATTTTGAGACAGTTGATTTAAATACCCATGTTAAATCTATACACAATGGTCTTTGAAATCAATTGATTTAGACAAATTATTTTAACTTGAGTGTAACATGACTAACATACTTACCATAAATGTACTAAAATATGTTAAAAGAAAAAAGTTATTTTAGATTTAATTTCTATCATTACAAATTACAAATTTAAATTAAATTTTTGAAATATTTTGTAATTAAAAGATTAAATTAAAAAAAACTTTAGTATTACGTTTTTAACATTTAACTCAAATTCAAGACAAAATATTGGATGGAAACTTATTTTGCATGGAAACTTATTTTAAAATTTAGCAAATAAATTAGGTTTATATCTAAACAAAAATTATCAACTTTAATTTTTCAAAATATTTAAAATTAATAATGAATAAAATAACATTTTATTAATAAAAAATTAAGATTTTCATATGATAATTAAATAATGGTAAAAACATGTAAATTTAAATATCCTATTCAAATCTATTTTACATATAATTAAATATAAAATGTTATAATAGGTTACTATGTTACTTTGGTTTTTGAATGGTTTTTAAAGATTTATTAATTTATAATTACCCATCTTTAGTAACATCACATCAATCTTCTATAGAATTTAAAATGTAAAACAAATTAAATTAATAGTAAATTAATTTAAAATAATATTTTATTTACTTAACAAAAAATTAACTTTTAGATAACTTAGTTTACAATGAAAGTTTTAAATCAATGATTTAAAATTAAGTTTTTGAATGTATCAAATGGATTATGTGGTAACGTATCCAAAATCTTTTATACCAAAAAAATTCATTTATGTAAATAAAGATGCAATTCTACTTCATGTTGAAGAATAAATTTTCAAGGATTTTTATAAAAATAAATTTTTAAATTTATTAAATAGATATATAGTGATCTATTTAAATTCTTTATATATAGTAATGATGCAAAAACACTTTTTATTACATTGTCCTATTTTGTCCTGAATTCATTAAAAAATGTTTAAGAAACCAAATAAAATAATTTGACTTCATTAAAAAAAGCTTTTAAAAAATAAAATAGGTGCACCCTTATGCATAGAAGAAGTTTTATTTTTGGTGCCCAAAGTTTTAGAATTCCAAAGGCCTCAAAGCAATCAAAGTAAAAAATTCTTAACTTCTCATGTGTGTCACCGCTGGTACTGTACTGCTGTAGTTGTGCAATAGGTGCACCTACACCACACACACCTATGCAAACCACAATGAAATATAAAACCAAATGAATGATGTAACCTTGTTGGAGATTACGATTGATGTAAGCGATGACAAATTTACAACAGCCAATGCCGAAAAGCATGACACGTGCGAGATAAAAATAGCCGTAAGCATAAATTAGGCAACCTTGGGTGTGTGAGTTATTTGTTCACCTAAACATTTTTTTAAGTTTTTGTGGTAGCCATCAGTTTACAAACTAAAAAATATTTTAAAAAGTTTGATCCAGACAAAATTTTCATTATTGATGTAGTTTTCTTTATGAATTTAGATTGCAAATTTTAAAAATCCCTATTTCTTAAATTGAGAAATTGGTGCAATTATTTGCTAATTTTTTTTTTAAAGTTTTGTTGATAACCTTTGATTCCAAAAAAAAAAAAAAAAATTGATCTAGAAAAAGCTTTTTGTTCTTGATGTAGTTTTTGATGAATTTTGATTGCAAATTTAAGAAAGCCATATTTTTTAAATCAAGGAATTGATGTAGTGATCTAAATAAGAGCCTATTCCAAAAATGAAAAAATTTATCTTAAAAAACTATGATCTTGAGTAAATTTTCATTCATGCCTTAGTTTTTTATTACTTTCAAAAATTTAATTTAAATTTTTAATTCACCAAGATAAACATTAAATTTGTAATTCACCATGGTAAACATTAATTTTGAAATAACATTTGTCTATACTATAGCGTAATACCCTTATTGTAATGATGCTAGTCATGTTATAGGCATTTAAAATTAGTTTTCTAAATCAAATGGTTGCAAAAACATTGTAAATTGTTTAAAACACTTTTGTGAATACGATTGCTTATTAGGATTGCTTGTTAATGAAGTATATTAAACATGGGTGTGGATTTTTTTTCTTGTTAAATATTGGGGTCTATATTTTATATAATATTAGGTTAAAATATTAAATAAAGTAGTAATTTGCTTGCATAACATTTAATTATTATTGTCCATAGGAATATTAAGTTGTTTAAAAAAATTCAAATTATGCAAGAAAGTTATTGTCTCAATGATATATGTAACATGCTACTATCAATGATCAAAATATAAAATAGACATCAATACTTACCAAGAAGAATAAATAGACACCCATGTTTAATACTACTTCATTAACTAGCAAACCTAACACACAATTAGCTTTAGGAGTATTTAAACAATTCTAATTATTTAGAAAGCGTTATTTTGTAACCCATGTTAAATATATACACAATGGTTGTTGTTATTAATTGATTTAGAAAACTTATTTTAACTGAGTGTAACATGACTAACATACTTACCATAAAGGTACTAAAATATGATAAAAGAAAAATATTATTTTAGATTTAATTTTTATCATTACAAATTACAAATTTATATTAAATTATTAAAGTAGTTATTAGTTAAAAGATTAAATTTAAAAAACTTTAGTTGTAAATTAAAGTTTTACATTTTTAACATTTAACTTAAATTCATGTAGAAAGATTGTATGGAAACTTGTTCTAAAATTTAGCAAATAAATTAATTAACTTTGACAATATTAAATATAGTTAGTGAAATCAAACAAGCCTTTATAGTTAACCATGTTAAAATTAAGTTTATAATTAAATAAAAATTATCAACATTAATTTTCAAAATATTTAAAATTAGTGATGAATAAAATAACATGTTATTAATGAAAGATTAAGATTTTCCTATGCTAACTAAATAATGGTAAAAAATTGTAAATTTAAATATCCTATTGAATAACTATAAATCTATATTACATATTATTAAATATGAAATATTATAATAGGTTTTTGGTTTTGAAACTATTGTTAAAGATTTACTAATTTATAATTATCCAAATTTAATAACATGACATCAATCTTCTATACTAGTTAAAATGTAAAAAAATCAAATTAAAAATAATTTTCTTTAAAATAATATTTTATTTACTTGAACTAAAAGTTAAATTATAGATAACTTAGTTTACAATGAAATTTTTAAATCAACTATTTAAAATTAATTTTTTGAATTTATCGAATGGATTATATGATAACGTATTCAAAATATTTTATACCAAAAAATTCATTTATTTAAATAAAGATGCAATTTCACTTCTTGCTTAAGAATAAATTTTTAGGGATGTTTATAAAAATTAAATTTTTAATGTATTAAATGGATATATAGTAATCAATTTAAATTCTTTATATACAATTAAGATGCAAAAAGACTTACTCTTACATTGTCATATTTTGTCTTGAATTCATTCAAAAATCTTCAAAAAACCAAAAAATATAATTTCAATTCATTAAGAAAGTTTTTAAAAAACAAATAAAATAATCAATAATCAATGAAGAAGTCCTATTTTTCATGCCTAAAGTTTTAGAATTCCAAAGCCCTCAAAGTGCTAAAAGTAAAAACTTCTTAACTTCTTCTCATCCATATCACCATTGGTACTGTTGTAGTTGTGCACTTGCATCACACACACCTATGCAAACCACACAATGAAATATAAAACCAAATGGATGATGTAAGCTTGTTGTGGATTAGAGATTAGAAAATTAGAAAAGTTGATGCCAACACCAAGAAGAGCATGGCACATGTGAGATAAAAATAGCCCTAATTTGTTAGCTAGGCAACCTTGAGTGTGTGAGTTGTTTGTTTGCCTAAACTTTTTTTTAAAGTTTTGCTAGTAGTCACCAATTTAAAAATGAAAAAAATTTTAAGAAAGTTTGATCTAGACCAAATTTTTGTTATTGATGTAGTTTTTTTTATTAATTTGGATTGCAAATTTTAAAAAGTCTTATTTCTTAAATTGAGAAATTGGTAAAATAATTTGTTAAAGTTTTTTTAAGTTTTGCTGATAACCTTTGATTCCAAAAACAAAAAAAAAAAAATTAAAACTTTCATCTAGACAGAATTTTCATTCTTGATGTAGTTTTTGATGAATTTCAATTGCAAATTTAAAAAAGCCATATTTTTAAAATTGAGGAAAAAGAATTAATGTAGTGATCTCTTAAATAGAATTCTATTATACAAATGAAAAAACTATTTTAAAAAACCATGATATGGAGTAAATTTTCATTCACCCCTTAGTTTTTGTTTACTCTCAAAAATTTAATTTAAATTTGTAATTCACCGTAGTAAACATTAAATCTAAAATAACATTTTTCTTTAATATAGCCTAATACCCTTATCTTAATGATGTTGCCATTAAAATAAGGTTTCTAAATGAATCGATTGCTAAGACATTATGTATCGTATTTATTAAGACTTTGCAAATAATACAATAATACAATGTAAATTGTTTTTGTGAAGATGATTGCTTATTAGGATTGCTAGTTAATGAAGTATATTAAACATGGGTATGGATTTTTTTCTATTAAATATTGTTAAATATTGGTGCCTATTTTATACAATAGTAGGTTAAAATATTAAATAAAGTAGTAATTTCTTTCAAAACATTTAATTATTACTCTCCATAGTAACATTAAGTTGTTTGAAAAATTGAAAATATGCAATGCAAAGAAAGTTACTAGGTCAATGGTATATGTAACGAGTTACTATCAATGATCAAAATATAGAATAGACATCAATATTTAACAAAAGAATAAATACACACCCATGTTTAATACTACTTCATTAACTAGCAAACCTAATACACAATTAGCTTTACATGAGTATCTAAATGATTTTAATTATTTACAAAGCATTATTTTAAAATAGTTGATTTAAAAACCCATGATAAACATGCTTATTATTACATTGTCCTATTTTGTCCTGAATTCATTAGAAAATGTTAAAACACTAAATAAAATAATTTTCCTTCATTAAAAAAGCTGAGAAAAAAAAACAAATAAAATAAGCACGCCCTTTGTGGAGTAGTATTGAATGGGTAATCGATGAAGAAGTCTTGTTTTTCAACCCTCAAAGTGATTAGAGTAAAAACTTCTTAACTTCTTCTCATCTATATCATCATTGGCATTGCTTTAGTTATGCAACAAGTGAACCTGCATCACACACACAACCACACAATGAAATATAAAACCAAATGGATGATGTAACCTCATTGGGGATTATGATAGATGTAAGAGATGAGAAAATAAGAAAAGTTGATGCCTACACGAATAAGAGCATCACACATGTGAGATAAAAATAGCCCTAAGTGGTAGCTGGGCAACCTTGAGTGAATGAGTTATTTGTTATCTAAACTTTTTTTAAATTTTTTCGAGTAGTTGTTAATTTAAAAATGAAAAATAAAATAAAAAAGTTTTTGTTATTGATGTAGTTTTTTTCATTAATTTGGATTGCAAATTTTAAAAATCCCTATTTCTTAAATTGAGAAATGGCTGCAATGATTTGCTAAACTTTTTTTTAAAATTATATTCCAAAAACTAAATTTTTTTTAAAAAAATTCATCTAGACAAAATTTTCATTCTCAACATAGTTTTTGATGAATTTCAATTACAAATTTGAAAAAGCCATATTTTTTAAATCAAGGAAGAGGAATTGATGCAATGATATGCTAAATAGAATTCTATTTCAAAAACAAAAAATTTATGTACAAAAACATGATCTACAGTAGATTTTCATTCATGCCTTAGTTCTTGATTACTTTCAAAAATTTGATTTAAATTTGTAATTCACCAAGGTAAACATTAAATCTGGAATAACATTTATCAATCATGATACAAGCATTTAAAATAAGTTTTCTAAATCACATTGTGTATAGTATTTAACATGGGTTTCTTACGACTTTTCAAATAATAGAAACACAGCTATAAAGACAATTGCATATTAGGATTGCTGATGTATATTAAACATGGGAGTGGATTTGTTTTTCTTGTTAAATATTGGTGCCTATTTTATATAATATTAGGTTAGAATATTAAATATAGTAATTTGCTTTCATAACATTTAATTATTACTCTCTATAGAAATATCAAGGTGTTTAAAAAATTGAAAATATGGAATACAAAGAAAGTTACTATGCCATTGATATATGTAATAGGTTACTATCAAAATATTGATATATGTAATAGGTTACTATCAAAATATAAAATAGACATAAATATGTAACAAGAGTAATAAATACACACCCATGTTGAATACTACTTCATTAACTAGCAAACCTAACACACAATCAGCCAGGAGTATTTAAACAATTTTAATTAACAGAGCATTATTTTGTATGTGTGGTGTTTGTTATAGTTTTCTCCATTTATTTATTTATTATTTGGTATTTCTATGTTATTGAAATGATACATTATTAAGTACCTTGGTAAGTTTTATTAAGTTTGGTAAGTTAGTTTGTTAGTAATCATAGTTAGTTTGTTACTTGTTTTATTTTTGTTAGTGATGTGCATTTTTTAAAAAAAATATTATATTTTGAGACACATCTTATTTAATTTCTTGGTTGTTTTATTTTTTTTAATGATGTGCATTTTTAAAAAATATTATATATTGAGACATATCTTGTTTTGTTGATTTTACTAGAGCATGAATGTGTTTTAAAAAATATGCTATCAAGTAAAAATTTACTATAAAATATTTTTACCATTTAACTAATTACTATTAATTTGTGTGTTTTAATAAGTTGTTAAGAGAATACATGATCAATTACGTGTGAAAAATTTATTTGTTTTTTTATTTTAAGTTAGTTTGTAAGTTAATTTAACGCAACATTTGGTATGGCACTTGGTACGCAATAGGTTAGTTTGATAATATATATATTGATTTATTAGTATTACTTAGTTTCATATAAAAATTCTCTTAATTTTATTAATGATATGTTTTAACAAAATACTTTATTTTTTCTAATTCAAAATTTTATGAAATTCATTTTTTAGTTGTATAAAATTAAATTTTTTAGTTTTTAGTTAATAAAATCAAAATAGTCTTATTTTCAATTCTATTATGTTGCAAGCTTTTATGAATTCTTAAATAGCCTTCATATAAAAATATTATAAATATATATATATATATTAAAAATTTAAATATATTGTTATTTAATACATGTTTTGTATTCTCTTATAATGTATAAACTTTGATTCTATCGTATCCTTAACTATATTCCGGTAAGAAAAACCTCTTTTGCATTTTTAAAAAAATAAGAATAAAAATGATTTTATCTTACCATTTTAAAACACAAAATGGAATATCAACCAAACTATGTAATTTAGCTTTATATCCACTTAAGTTGAGCAATTAATTCTATGTTCTTTTATTTTTTGTTAAAGTTCTATGTAGATTTTTTGAAATCAATTACAGAAAACTTTGTATATGACTTTTATCTTTGTTGGATCATGAAAAGGTTGAATAACTTAATATAACTAAAAAATAAAACATATAGGAATCTTTTAATTAAGAAGTTAATTAGTTTATTAACACATGCAATTACAATCAGCTAACAATTTTTAAAGTCATCCATTTTTCTTTGTAATCTTGTTTGAAATAATAATTCATGTCTACATATTTTCCTTAAGTTGTTCAAATAATAATTAATGTTCATGAATATTTTCCTTTTTATCCTATATCTCCAAGTAACCATATTTAAAAGCATTGGAAAAATTTTAAAGATATCATGTATCTTTTGCAAAAGGATTTTTCCTTGAAAATTTTCAATTTAAAAAGTTTATAGTTGCGTCAGTGTTGCTTTACGTGTAATAGAATCAACAAATTCTTGTTGAAATGCCATAGCCATCATGTTTAAACAGAAAAACATTGAAAATTTCTTTTTCTTTTTTGAATTTTTTAAAATTATTGACATCAAGATAACTCATCTTTAAAACACCTCTCCTCTTGCTACCAAAGGAACATTATGTACTTGAGCTTGAAAAGCTTTTATTTTCATCAATTCTTATAATTTTGAAAATTTAAAATATATTTTTGTAGATGTTTGAACCCTACATATATTGTATTTGTTAATTGATTAAGAATTGTAATTTTAGATATTTTTTAAAGCATCTGTAATATTTTTTAGATAGTTTGAATCCCATTATCATGAGACTTCTTTCTTTTGTATATTTGTAATGGAAGTAGCAACACTTAAGAAAGTTTTGATAAATCTATGATAGAAGCTATCTAACCCCATAAACTATCAAACATCATGAACATTAGTGGGAGTGGCCACTGATGCACAACCTCTACTTTTTTGGGATTTTTCTTAATCTATCCATGCTCCACAAGGTGTCTTAGAAATTTTAGCTATGTACAATAGAATTCATACTTTTCTTTCTTGATGTATAACTAATTTTCTTGTAGTTTCTCAAGGACTAGTTGTAAGTGGAGAGCATGCTTCTCCATGGTCCAGCTATAAACCAAGATATCTTTGAGCTAGATAACTACAAATTTGCTAAGAAATGACTAGAATATCTCATTCATTATGTTATAGAAAGTAGCTAGTGCATTGCATAGCCTAAAGGGCATCATAGTCCATTCATATGACCTGTATCTAGTCACATATGTAATGTTCTCCTTATTACCCTTTACATTGTGAACTTGATAATACCTTTGGTAAAGGTATAGCCAGGTAAAATAACATGTCCTTTCCAAGTAATCAAACATGTCAAAGATAAGTGACACTGGATAATTGTTCTTAATGGTCTACTTATTTAATAGCTTGTACTCACAATAGAGATGTAACATCCCATACTCCTTGGTCAGAAATAACATTGGTGCACCATAAGGGGATTTCGAGGGATGAATGTACCCTTTGGAAATTAGACACTTAAGCTATTTCTTCAACTTCTCTAATTTTGGCCTTGTAAACTAACATGGTCTTTGAACAGGTGGGTTAGTACTTAGTAGTAATTCTATTTTATGGTCTACTGCCCTCCATGGTAGCAAAATTCTAGACTTATCTTGTGGCATCACATCTTGAAAATGGTCTAACACCTTAGCGATCAGTGGATCAATGCATGTTCGAGGCTCACTAGCCTTGGAAGGATTGCTAGTTTACATAACTAGAAGAAATTTCCATGTGGGATCCCTTACTAGACATTTCATCATCATAGGAGAAACAATTTGGGGGCTAGACCCCTCATTCTTCCCAATTTGTTCCCCATGAGTCTTAGTTATGCTAGGTGATCTCTTATGTGAAATGAAAATCAAATCTAAATGTGGGATAGTGAAAACATTGGTCTTGCATAGAAAATCATAGCCCAATATGACATCGAAGGAATTCATATCTATAATTGAGAAATTGAGATTTTCCTACCATGAGTCTACTTGAACTAGAACATTTTGACAAACAATGATACATTGAAGAGGTTGGAATTTTGCAAGTTTGCAAGAAGCTTGAAATAGTTCCATATCTAGCTGCAAGTCTCTTAGCATGAATGGAATCATATAATTGTGGCTAGTTCCATTATCAATCAAGGCACTTATTTGTCTTGAGCTCATAGTAATTGGGCTAATTAGACTTAATGTAAATTATCAGGATTAGCATTTTTTGATATTTCAACTCCTAGCCTTTGTGCAACCATGTTAGACAACTTCATCATAACAAGTAATCTCCACTATGCTCCTAAGATGCTACCATCTATAATCTAAAGGCATGGGTCTAGATGATACTCAAGAGACATCAACTTTTTCCATGAATCCTATCCTTGCTTGTTCTTAGCCCTTCTTGAGCTTAAAGGGAAATTTCTCTCTAGGTGATTACCATAACATAAGAAGCATTGAATTGGTCCCTTGAAGGCCCTTTAGAAAATTGTTTTTTCTTGATCCCATATTGCCATTTACTTCCTGTATCTTTTCATTTTTTCTAGGATCCTTGGTTTCCTAGAGGACCACTTGTAATGCAACTACCTTGCTAAATCAATTTAAAAGTGTTACCATCTTTGGTGGAACTTGCTTATGTTTTCTAAGAGTGGGAGGGCATGCCTTGCTTTCCCCTTTTGAGTTTAATCCTTATCTTGCCTTGTAGCCTTGAAATCAAGGAAGGTACTAGTAGTAGCAATAGCCTTGGTGAGTGTGTCAATACCTCATTAATGTAGTTCCATTTACACCTAGGGTTGCAACCCATTTATAAATTTGAAGAAATGATCTTGATCTCCCATATCATGAATTAGCAACATAAGCTCTTGGAAAGCATTGATGTGATCTTCAAGCTTGTCCAATTGTTTCAAGGACTCAAGCTTAGTTCTAGCTACCCACTTCAAGTTCCCTAGGTAAAACTATTTAATCAAAGTTGCCTTGAATCTATCCAAGGTGTCTACCATCTCAGTTGTAGCACCCTTCTCTTAGGCACAAAGAAGGCTGAGCCACCATAGCTTAGCACTTCCTATGAGGTGTTGAGATGTAGTGGAGACCTTTTAGGATGTAGGAACATCTCCAATAGACAAATACATCTTTACATCGTGTAAGAAAGTGTTAATTTTGGTGTCACTTCTCTTGCCATCATAGGACCCTAGTTCTCTCGCTTTGATTCGAGCCACTACTAAAGGCTCTTCTACCAAGAATCCTACTAGGAAGGACTTTTTTCAAATTGAACAACTCTTGATTCACTCTAATCAAGACATCCACCATAAAATTTATCCAAATAATTAGGTCATCTACTAGAGATGCTTTTATCTATGCTTCCTGAAAGGATCCAAAGAGGTCCTTATAGAGGTTCAACATATGATCCCAATGGCCTTTAAGGATTGAAACCTTAACCTCTACCATTTTTACCCAATCCTTAGATTGGAGATCCATCTTGTCTTGTGGCAAGTCCATTTGTTTAAGAGCATAATGGATCGCATCTGGACTCTCTAGCCCAAGGCAGGCTAAGGCCTCATCCACAACTTTAACTTGGTCCCATCGATTCTGGAACCTAGTCTCATCTTGACCAAGTTCTACCTCAACTTTTGGGTTGGCCTAGTCCCTGATTGTTCCACTAGGTCCACCATGATCCATCTTAGCAAATAGAAAAACCTTTCACAAGACAGTAGAAGTTGAAAATGGCAACCTCACAAATCACAAACCCTATCTATCCCTTTATTGACTAAGTTTCACTAATAAATAATGTGAGGATTTGATACCATCTGTAACAACATTGTTCCTAACATGTTGTTTGACATCCCAAGAGTCCCTTGAAGTAAATTCAGAATTGGGACAAAAATCAATAGCAATACACCTCAACTATCAACAATCCTAAAACACATGACAACAAACAATTTGTTAGTGTTAGCATGTGACTTAAGTGGTGTTACAAGTAACTCAAACTTGCAACACTAATAAAAGCTAGATAGCACTTCCCTACTCCACTCATGTGGACACCATGGGGACTACTAGCTAAATCCTTCATATTCATCATTGCATGTTGGTAGTTGGTGTCATGCTCTAACAAGTGCATGCAACATCCCATAGCATGTTTCATGACACATCCGAGTTACACCCTAATGCAGAGTTGAACTATGCAACCCTCCAAGGCAAGCTCCTATCGAGTGGGATAATGAAGAAGGTCATGGCCCACTCGTACTAATGCATGGAAGAGCCATGCTAGTATGGTTCTGATGACACAAGGAGTAGAGGACCCCACAACCCTAGAACCGTGGAGAGGTATCGGGCCACCATCAACCCTGCTACCTCTCTCACAACTAAGGTTACTTTATGTGTAATGCATTGCATATCGATTTAATGAGGACATACAAAAGTTAATTTTTTTTTAAAAAAAAATTTATTGTTTTTGTAATTATTTTGACTTTTTAGTGTTTTCTAAATTGGTAAGGTAATACTTAATTTATTTTGTATGGTGTTTGTTGTAATTTTTTCTATTTATTTATTATTTGATATTTTTAAGTTGTTGGAATGATACGTTGTTAAGTACATTGGTTAGTTTTATTAAGTTTGGTAAGTCATAGTTAGTTTGTTAGTTGTTTTATTTTTGTTAGTGATGTGCATTTTTTCAAAAATATTATATTTTGAGACACATAATGTTTTGTTTATTTTATTAGAATATGAATATGTTTTAAAAAATATGTTATTAAATAGAATTTTACCATAAAATCATTTTATCCTTTAATTAATTATTATTATTATTTTGTTGTGTTTTGATAAGTTGTTAAGAGAATACATGTAGGTTAATTATTTCGTGAATGGTGATAAACTTATTTGTTTTTTATTTCATATTAGTTTGTTAGTAATTTGTTATAGATGGTAAGTTAATTTAATGTGACATTTGGTATGACACTTGCTACTCTAATAGCTTAGTTTGATAGTATAATAAGTTAATTTATTAGTATTACTTTATTTTCTTATAAAAAATCTCTTAATTTTGTTAATGATATGTTTTTAAACATAGTTTATGTTTTATTATAAAATCAACCAGAATTTTATGAAAATTATTTTTAAAAATTGTATGAAATTAATTTTTAGTTTTTAATAGTTAATTTAAAAATGATAAGTTATTTTATTAAAGACATAAAAAATAGAAAAAATGAACCAAATAGTTCATAATTGGAACATAATAGGAGTTAATAATTAAAATAGATATAATTATCAACTGTTATTATAATCACAATTTATGGGATTTGTAAATACCTATGTTTTCTCAAAAGTATGGGTGTAACTAATTTATGGTATTCGTAAATACCTATGATTGTCATGAAATTGTTTTCAGGCTATGGTTCTAAAAATTTACCTTGAAATTTACATATAAATATTTATATTGCACATCATTTGGTCATTCAACAAAAAATTAAAAATAAATTTTTAAAAAAATATTAGAAGATTAAATACATTTAGAATTGTAACATTATTCTAAAATATGAATAAAAAATTTATTTTGGATGGTAATTCATACAATAATAAAAATAATTTCAAAAATAGTAGTAGATGAAGTACCTTTAGAATTGTAACTTAATTTTTAAATATTAATAAAAATCCATTTAAAATGATTTTTCAATATCAAAACATTCCATGTGCAAAAAGATATCAAATGGAAATCTTTATTATATCAAAATAGTCATATTTTCAATTCTAATGTCTTGAAAGCTTTCATGAATTCTTTGATATCATCCATACCTTGTACTCATATTTATATAAAAATTAAATATAAGAATATTATAAATAAATATATTTTAAAAACATTTAACAATACCATTCTATAATATGTCTTGTATTCTCTCATATTTCATAAACATTTTTTGAATTTATCCTTAATTATGTTTTGGGAATAAAAAAACTCTTTTACATTAAACTAATAACAGGAATGGTTTGCCATAGTTTCAAAAAATTAGGAATTTTTTCTATAGAAACTAGTAATAGAAAATATACTAAATTAATATTGCCAAGGTTAATTAATTTATTTACTAAAATTTAAAACAAGTTTCCATCCAATGTTTCTGCATTAATTGTTAAACACTTAAAACTTTTATTTAAAACTAAAGTTTTTTCAATTTAATCTTATAACTAATAAGTTTTTTAGAAATTTAATTTAAATTTGTAATTTATAATAATAAAAATTAAATATGAAATAATATTTTTCTTTAACATATGCTAGTACCTTTAGGGTAAGTATATTAGTCATGTTATAGTTAGTTACAATAAGTTTTCTAAATCAATTCATTGTAAAGACCATTGTGTATAGATTTAACATGGGTTTTTGAATCAACTGGTTCAAAATAATGTTTTGTAAATAATGAAAATTGCTTAAAATACTTTTGTGAAGTTGATTGTGTATTAGATTTGCTAGTTAATGAAGTAGTATTAAACATGGGTGTGTATTTATTCTTCTTGTTAAATATTGGTGTCTATTTTATATTTTTATCATACTTGCTTAGTAACATGTTACATGTATCATTAAACTAGTAACTTTCTTTGCATTCCATATTTTAAATTTTTCACACAAACTTAATATTCCATGGAAAGGAAAGTAGTAATTTTATTTCATAATTTAAAGTTAAAATATTAAATAAACTAGTAATTTTCTCTCATATCATTTGATTATTACTCTTACTCTCATGAGCTTAGTTACTTACATATTTCATGAGGTTAGTTACTTTGATAGGTAGTCAAGGTCACTATAAATCTATTTAATATATATGCCACTCTTACTTTTGTACAAAATCATAATAATAATTCTTCTATTTCAAATGCTAATGGAAACAGTATTTAGCAATTAGATTTGGATGGAAAAAATGGAATTTAGCATCCAACTACCTATTTTGAAAAAAGAAAGAAAAAATTTATTTCAAAAAGTTCATTTCTATAAATAGATAACATGCTAGGTGGTGGGGAGCATGAGTTAAATTGAGAAAGACAACAACATTTTAGAGATCAAAGAAAAGAAGCTCAAGAAAGGAGAGATCCTTTGGAGTCACAAAGAATTAAAGATCACTTATGTCAAAGAAAGCGTAGAGAAGAAATGCAACAATAACAATCACAAGTAAGTGAGGTATATAGATGAAAAAATAATTAAGTTATACAAAAAATTTATTGTATTTCTAAGTTAATAAAGCTAACTATATCAAGTTATTTTGTATAATAATCTTTCATAGATAGGAAGGGGTCATGGACAAGGACGTGGATGTGGATATAGAGGAGGTTGAGGATAAGAACATAGAGATGAATAAGAAAATTATTTGGCAATCATTTCTATTAATGAAAATGTGCATGCACCTCCATTACAACAAGAAGTTCTTTCAAATAGAGAACAACATCATTATCATGGTCGTGGATGTGGATGTGGTCAAATGTCTACACGAAATGATGATTTGATGATAGAAGATGAATTACTTATAAATCCAGTAGAGGTTAATACTATAAAATGAGAACATGCACAAGGTAATGAAATACAACAACATTTTAGCAACAAAAGAGATAAGCACAAGTGGCAGAGATGTTAGATTTAGTTACAAGACTCGATCAAGAATAGGCTTGACCAAGAATTGTGAATGAAGCATCACCAACATAATATTTCAAATACAATGAATCAACAAATACCTTCTAAACATATGAATAATCAGGTATCTTATCCAAATATTTATAAGTCAAATGCACAAACCATGCATGCAATTACAAGATTTTCTAATGAGGTTGTTAATTTCAATGTTCCTCAATCATGTGATATCTACAATGAAAGCTTTTTAAGTATTTTGATAAAACTTGTAGAAAGGCTTCGTTCAACATGTTCAAGGTGTTTAGAGAAAAAGAAATGAGGATCTTGAATCAAGATGGTAAAGAGATTAAACACTTTTCTACTGATAATAATATTGATCCAAAACCTCAACCATCAATTTTATTAGGGCTATCAGAAGTTGAAGAAATGCTATAGCAAGAATTAACCCTATTTTACAAGTTACACATGGTATAGGAGGTCAATTACAATATAAAGGGTAATTAAAATTTAATACAAAATTACCATTGTAATTAAATATATTAATTAGGTAAGTGTAAATTTTTAATTATAATAGCATATAAATAAATTTAATTTTAATAAAATTAAATAAATAAAGATTGCTAATTATGTTAACAACTTACATGAATAATATGTGTTTTATTTATAATTAAACAAACCACTTCAATCATGTGGTAATATACGTAAATATGATAAATTAATTCATTCAATAAAGTAATCTGAACATAGTTTCAAGAACCCTAAAAATTTAATAAATTATGTAAATAAATTAAATAAAAACATTATAATAATTTTAATTAAATATTATTTTTATTTAAATTTTAATAAATTTTTACCTAAAAATGTTAAATAATTTCACGTAAATAATATAAATATATTAGTTAATTATATAAATAAAAACTTTTAATAAAACGTTTTCAAAAGTGTTAATGCAAATAAGAATAGTACACAAGATATCATTTTTTTGTTTATTTAATAACGTGTTAATATAATTAAATAAAAAAAGTATCATTAAAATTTATTGTTTTAATGAACTAACCTAGAAAAACTAACCAAATCATTTAATAATAAATTATCTTAATAACTTAAAAATAGCATTACATAAATAAATTAATTAAGAAAATTATAGAAAATTCTATTCATAACAAACAAACTAGATTACTTAATAACATATTATATTAACAAGTGAAAATATTTAAAAATAAAAATTTAAAAAAAATTATACACCCTACCAATGTATCATATATATATACAACATGAATATTGAATTAAAAACTTTTTTAAAAGCCAAAAAAATTAAATCAATGTCCCTTGGTTCATTTAATTGATGTACATTGCATTGCATGTAAAGAAGCCTTAGAGATTATGGATGATTTAAAAAATATCTAAAATTACAATTCTTAATCAATATATGCTTGGGTTCAAACATCTACAAAAAATATATTTTAAATTTTCAAAATTAAAAGAATTGATGAAAATAAAATCTTTTCAAGCTCAAGTACATAATGTTCCTTAGGTATAAAGAGGAGAACTATTTTAAAGATGAGTTATCTTGATGTCCATACTTTTAATAATGTGGAAAAAATAAAAAAAAATTTCAATGTTTTTCTTTTTAGAAATAATGGCTAATATACTAAATATGGCATTTCAACAAGAATTTGTTGATTTTATTACACTTAAAGCAACAATAGATGCAACTATAAACTCTTTAAATCAAAACTTTTCAAAAAAAAAATGCTTTTACAGAAGATACATTATATCTTAAAAAATTTTCAAATTCTTTTAAATATGGTTATTTGGAGATATAGGATAAAAAGAAAAATATTTATGAACATGAATTATTATTTGAATAACTTAAGGAAAATATCTATAGACATGAATTATTATTTTAATAGTAATGAGCAGTGGAGTTGTCCAACATCCTTCCATGAATAAGGCAATGTAATTATGCTAGTAATTGGTTAGAGTTCACAATCATTATCTTCCCACATGAGTAAAATCCATGTGTATGCATATGGGTTAACTCACGGTGAGGCATATGATAATTGATGTTGAATAGGCCATATTGCTCCTAGTAAAGATAAAGTAAGTAGAATTATTTCTAAATCTAAGTAATAGTAAACAAATCTAATCTAGCCTATGCAATGGACATCTATTCTTGATTCTCCAAACACATCTTGGACTCATGCAATTGTTATTAGGATTACCAAGTATTTTGCTATTGGAACAACCAAGCGATAATACTACTAGATTATCAAATGATCACACTTAACACTTGGAATTAATTGTATCCATTATGCTTAACAATAATAATGATAGTGTGCATAGAAAGTAAATCAATAACTAGAGAAAACAGTAAGCATTAAGCTAAGTCAAAGTAGAAAAATTATTCTAAGCATAAATAATAAAAACTAACTAATGCTGCCATGATGCAAAGAAATCTTGATCATTTGTCCATGTATTGGATGCTTGATATCATTGTTGGTAAAAAACTCAATTTATCATACCCCCATGACTGATTGAAAACTCATCCTCGAGTTAAACAAAATGAGGATAGAGTTCTTTATAAAATTGGGAGATAGTTTTACATGATATTGATAACTATATATAGGACTCTTTAATGTCATAGTGGAGTTTACAAAAAATGACACAAATCATGACAACTTCACAAAACAAAATACAAAAATCTAGTAAAGTTGGATGTAGCCTCATGTTTTTCCAGGTGGCAATGGCTCTTTAATTAGTTGCTTCTCCTTGTTGTCATGCTTCTGGAATCTATATCAATTTAGGAGTCCCAAAATTTTTTCTTCTTCCATTTTAGGATTGTGAACTATCCATGCTAATGAACCAATGTTTGATGGAGTTGGCATGTTCCATGGGAATGGTAGCTATGGAAACATTTGATTTACTTGGATGTACCAGGTTGCAAATTGCCTTCCTTCTTCTTCAAATGCTTTGGTCTTTTCACAAAGTTCATGGTAGCTCAATAATCTTCTAGCCAGGTTTGCTACTACATCTTTTTTTTCCTATGATAGCTAGTCTTTAGTACTTCCAATTTAGAGTTTGCTACTTGAAGTTTCTACAAGGCATCTTTATGATCTACAAACTCTTTCTCATATAGTGCATATGTGGCTGCTATTTGTTGTTCTAACTCATTTCTAGGCAGGCTTGTTATCACCATGGCCAAGTTATCATAATGTAGGTTAGCTAACCCCATGTACTCATTCTAATCTTCAATCTATGGGTCTTTTTTTTTAGTATCGTTTGGTGGACAAGGGCATAACTATCCAAGATGGGTTGCCAATTAAGATTTTGTGCTAAAAGTATACTAATTCTAGTCTTTTCCATATGGATTTCTTTCTCATTTATCTATTTG
The DNA here is from genome assembly GCA_015680685.1 of Gnetum montanum. Lineage (NCBI taxonomy): Eukaryota > Viridiplantae > Streptophyta > Gnetopsida > Gnetales > Gnetaceae > Gnetum > Gnetum montanum. The sequence continues at coordinate 1,115,512 of MNCI01006151.1, read as the reverse complement.
TACATGCCCACCTAGTCATGAAAGTGTTCCTTAAGCCTCTCATGTTTTTTTACCTCGTTTTACCACATGCTACTTTCAATGGCTGATTTTTATCGAATGGTATGTACCTCCTCCATAGAGAGGGCTCTAATTTCTCTTGCAAGGTGGCTCATATCTTGGTTGATCCTTACCAACTATTCTCTCAATTGGTGGATACTCTCTCCTAAGATATTTTTCTACTTTTCCACTATGGTGAACATCATGTTGTTAACAACAAGTTGTTTATTTTTCTCCTGTACTATGGTAAGTACCTTCACATGTGCATACATATGTGCTTTAGCTATAGAGGCATTTCATACCACTTTCTCCTTCTCAATTGCCAACTATTTATTTTTCTTGATCAAGCTACTTATCTACTCTATTTTGAAGTACTCAATCTGGTCAAATATAATGAATTACATAGGATCTCCTCATTTAGCTCTTAGGGCTACACGTTCTTCTTATAGTTTTAGAATTTGACCTCTACATTCTATGCCAAGGTTTCTTCCATGACCAAATTTTCCTTTGTAGTAATGAGCTTAGACTATACTACAATGACATCATTGGGGATGTTAAAAAATGTTTTCATGACTTGTCCAATTTGTAGTAGTCTATCAAACACATCTTCATGGTTTGTAGGAGTCACTGAGGTTTCAGCCAGCATTTGAGCATCTTTGGATCTAGTTAGATCCATTGGTGGTACAACAAGTACATTGAAAGATTCCTTGATGTGATCGGTGATCACCTCTACTACTCCTGCTACATCTTGATGCTTCATTAAGACTACTATGGCTCCTTCTTTAGTCTCTAACACCACTTGGAATGATGCAGCATTCCCAAGGACCTATTCTGACCATTATACCTTTCCTTCTAACTACAATGAAATCTATTCACTTGCTAGATTGACTCAAACTATGGGTCTGATGGTGCTATTAATAACTTTGTATAAATTTTACTCTTCCCTCATTCCCTAGTTGGTTATTTCTACAATCTATTGTAGATGACTCATCAAAGGTTGGTAATCTTATGGTTATGGTAGTGGAACTTGCTATTGTTGTTGTTGCTATTGGCCATTAGGCTTTGCTTACTATTATTGTTGTTGTTTCTCTTGTTCTTGTTCTTGCTCTTTCTCCTCACCATGGTCTTTCCTTCGTGATTCTAGCTTGAGAAACTTAGCATATGAAACATTTTGGGCTTTCTTGGGCATGTCATTGGTGTATCCTGGGATTCCATCTCACTTGCATAACTTCTTAATAAGGTAAGGAAATGGAAGTATTGGCTTTCTTACCTTTATTTCTTCAAAAAACCTTTGTATTTCCATGAAGTATAGTTCTGCAAGATTTGCATTGTATTTGCCCATCAAAATCACACTACCTCTAGCCACATAAGTTGATAGTCAATTGAGTCCTTTTGTTGGGAATAGGTGATAAGTGCCAATTTTGAAATATATTCACTCTTCCAGAATTAGTTCATTATAGCCCTTATCTTCTTTACCATAAGCCTATTTTAGCCTAGCTTTCTAGTTTTAGGATTAGATTAGGTAAATAGATGTGTTAACCTTGCTCCTTCATTGGGTATTTTTAGAGCTTCTACAATTGCCTTGATTGAGAATAGCAATGAGATTCCTCTAATTTTGACAGTAGTTTCCTCTTCTTTGTTGTGCCAAAAATGATAAGTCTCTCTAGGGTACCATTCACCATTTTTTGAAAGTATGGGCCATAGTGATGACACTTGGAGTTGCATCCTTACAGCTTTAGAAACAAATTCCATAAATGGATCAGAGTTCATCTCCACAATGACTATGGTTAAGATGGATCTTTCTTGAATGGTGTAGAGGTAGTATTGTGACAATGTGAGGCATTGTCCTGGTACTTATGGTTCTTTTATCTTTCCTTGGGCTGATCATCCTATAGTAGGAGTATTTTGATGAATGTTGAACAATTGGGCTTCCTACTCTTTGTGTTCTAGTTCTTGTTCTTCAGTTCAGCCTCTACCATGGCCTCTTGGTCATTTTCTTGCTCCTTGTAAAGGTCCTCATTGTGCTCCTCCTATTCTTGAGACCATCTACAATCATTAAGGATTAAAAACTACTAAGGTATTCACATTTATTCTTAATAGTTTCATACCTTACTCATAAACTTAGTCTCATTAAGTTCTTAGTTTATGATCATAGAGAGAAAATTTTTGCAAAATGTAACCCATAGGTGTTAATCTTTTTATAATCCTTGATAGTTGTCTAATTTGTTCTTATGTATGGCTCATGATGATGGTTATGGTTCTTTAAGAACATGAATTGAGTGTTTTGACATTGATATGTATGATTATTGTTTAAAAATTTCAGCTATCTCTTCATACTTACCCTTAAAATACCTTTCAAGTGTTAGAATTTTTTGAAAATATGGCTTAGATTTTCCTAATTAGCATCCTCCATGACTAAGTTGAGCACTCCATGATCAAATAGGTTCAAAAAGCACGAAAATCGAAGCAATAACAATCAAGTTATGGCTTGAGAAAGCTAGGAGGTTAGAGCTCATATTAGAAAAGAAAATTTAAAAAATCTTAGGAAGGTCATTGATAATAATGCTCTAATACAAGCTTAGGAAGAAAAATGGATGATTATTTAAAAATGTGTTAGCCGATTGTAATTGCATATGTTAATAAAATAATCGACTCCTTAATTAAAAGATTTCTCAACTGAAGTGGATATAAAGCTAAATTACATAGTTTTGTTGATATTCTATTTTGTTTTTAAAATGGTAATGTAAAATAATTTTTATTCCTAATTTTCTAAAAATGCAAAAGAGGTTTTCCTTACTAGAATATACTTATGGATATGGTAGAATCAGGTTTATAAAATATAAAAGAATATAAAATGTGAAAGATATTAAATAACAATATAGTTAAATTTTTTAAATATATATTTATATATATATATAACATTATTATATTTAATTTTTATATAAGTATGATTAAAGGTTATGGAGGCTATTTAAGAATTCATGAAAGCTTGCAGCATAATATAATTAAAAATAAGACTATTTTGTTTTTAAAAAGAATTTTAATATTTAGTTTGATATTATTTTGCACCTTTATAATAAAATGTTTTGATATTGATAAATTATTTTTAAACAAATTTTTATTAATATTTGAAAATTAGGTTGCTTTTGATCTACCATTATTTGAAAGAATCTTATTTATATTTTTGTATGAATTACCATCAAACATAGATTTTTTATTCAAGTTTGAGACCAATGTTACAATTCTAATTGTACTTAATTTACAAGTATATTTTTAAAAAAATATTTTTATTTTTATTTTTATTTTTTATAAATGAAAAAATGATCTATAATATAAATATTTTTATGAAAATATTTAAGTAAAATTTTAGAAGCATGGTATAAAAAAATTTCATAACAAGTACAATTGCAAATGAAATTCACATCCACAATTTAAAGAAAACATAGGTATTTATAGTTATTACCAAGATCTCATAATTTGTGATAATAATAATGGTCACATCAAGTGTGATAATCATATCTATTCTAATTATTAACTTATGTTTCAATTATGAACTCTTTGGTTCATTTTTCTGTTTGTTATGCCTCTAATCAAATAACTTATCATTTTTAAATTAACTATTTAAAACTAAAAATTTAATTTTATACAACTAGAAAATGAGTTTCATAAAATTTTGGATTAGAAAATATAAAGTATTTTTAAAAACATAACATTAAAAAAATTAAGAGAATTTTTATAGAAAACGAAGTAATACTAATAAATTAACTTATTATATTATTAAACTAACCTATTATGGTAACAAATGTTGTACAAATGTCACATCAAATTAACTTACTACCTATAACAAATTCCTAACAAAATAACTTGAAATAAAAAACAAATACATTTATCACCATTTACAAACTAATTCTTTTAACAAATAAAAATACATAAAATAATAATAATTAGTTAAATGGTAAAGAGATTTTATGGTAAAATTTTCCTTTATAGCATGTTTTTTAGACACATTCATGCTCTAGTAAAATAAACAAAACAAGATGGGTCTCAAAATATAATATTTTTTTAAAAATGCACATCATTGACAAAAATAAAAAAACTAACAAACTAAACAAAATAATAATATTAATGCAACTATAATACATTTTGCATTAAAGATTGAAATCAGGGAGTATGAACCACTAACTACATTAGCTTTGGCATCATTACAAAATAGATATAGATAAATAAAGTATATTGTTATAGATGAAATGAGTTTTATACGTAGCAAATTGCTTTGCAGCATTGATAGAAGGCTCAAAGAAATATTTTCAAAAAAAAAAAAAACAATTAGATAATTTTGGTGGTAGATTAGTGATACTCATTGAAGATCTTATGTAGCTTCCACCTATGAAAGATCTTATATGGTACATATAATCTCAGATCCATGTGAAGAATTTGTGGTTAGAATTCAATATATTTGTAACCTTGGATGCTATTTACTAGCAAAAAGGTGATGATCCATGACAACAAAGATTTAGAGTAGTTTTGATGAATTTATAAGAAGGAAAGATTAATGATGATTATTATGAATTTTTAAGCTTGAGAATGGGCCTTCCATTGACATTAGATGGGCAAGATGGGTTTGAGGATTTTTTGCTTTTGTTTGATATAGATGATAAGGTGTATATGCATAATCAAAAGTTATTGTTAAAAATGTAGAAGCCATTTGCATAGTGCATAGGAGATAAAAAACACAAATGGTATTAGATTTTAGGATGATGGAGTAGAAGAATTAGATCTAGATTTATAAGTAATTCATTTTCTACTATCAAATCATCATTATGTGTAGACATTTGACCACGTCCATGACCATGAGCATGACTACGACCACATCCCCTATTTGAAAGAACTTCTTGTTGAAATGGAGGTGCATGTATATTTTCATTAATGGGAATGATTGCTAACTAATTTTCTCGTTCATCTCATCATTATCCTTGTTTGCATCCATGTCTTCTTTTGTGTCCATGCCTCAATATTCAACCATTGTTGAGCAAGTTCTTCCATATTTTCATCATGTTTATTAATTGAATATTTCATATTTTTTGGAGATCTACTACTTATTTCATTAGAATGTCCACATCCACATCCTCAACCCCTTCCTATGAAAGATTATTTTACAAAATAACCTGATATAGTTAGCTTTATTAACTCAAAAATACAATAAAGTTTATGTATAAATAAAAAAAATTTCATCTATATACCGCCCTTTCTTACAATGCTAGACCATTATAATAATGATAAATATCTATGTTTCTTATAATTATGGATGTAATGAGGGTGTGAATCTGACATGGAATGCTATGTGTCACAATGGTAGGTTATTTTATTAAATGTATAGCAATAAAATAAAATAAAATAAAAAGATAAAATCAAACAAAGATTTTAGAGAGTTCATAATTGATATAGATATAATTATCATAATAAATCATGGCAATAATGATAAATATCTATAAATTTGATGTGTAATACTATCTGAAATGTTTTGTGCTTTTAAAATTTCAACTAAAAATGTAATTGTTTATATTACACATCATTATGTCATTCATAAAAATAAAAATAAAAATCTTTAGAAAATAGTGGTAGATCATTTAAAATTGTAATGTTATTTTGAAATATAAATAAAAAATATATTTTTATGGTAATTAATAAAAAAATAAAAATAAATTTATATTAGTACATTTACAATTGTAATATAATTTTTCAATATTAATAAAAAATAATTTAAATGTCTTGAAGTATCAAACTAAATATTGGAAATCTTTAAAATATCAAAATAATCTGATTTTCAATTGTGATGTCTTACAACTTTTCATGAATTATTGTATAGCCTCCATAACCTACGCTCATAAGAAACAAATAAAATTAGTATTATTTTATAATTTATATAAAAATCAAATATAATAATATTTTAGATAAATATATTTTAAAAACTTTTAAATATATTATTATTTAATATCTTCTTCTTTAATTTCTTCTATGTTTTGTCATCTTTCATGTTTCATAAACTTTGTTCCACACACATTATTAAAGCATCAAGAATTGCTAATTATAAATGTGATCTTATGATATCCTAAATTATATTTTACAAAACAAGTTTGTTTCATGTGAAACCATGATATTATATTACAATATCCGTAGTTATATTTTTTTAAAAAAGCCTCTTTCCCATGAAGCAATTGCAAAAACAACCGGATTAGATGAAACTTGGTCTGACTATGTTTGTTGCATAATGATAGGCATTGAATAACTTAATGAAATTGAAGAATGAAAAATTTGGAAATGTTTTAGGGGTTAATTACTTTATTCAATTATAATTTGCTAATAACAATCATCCATACTTTCTTGTAAGCTTGTTTTTTTACCATTATTATCAATGACCATTTTAGGTTCAAATAATAATAGGAATGTTTCTAGTTTTATATGGATCTCCAAATATCAAAATTTAGAACTATTTAAAATTTTTGAAAAATATTTTTTCTTAAAAATATTCAATTCAAAAAGTTTATAGCTACATTTATGGTTACTAGTGGTAAGATCAATAACTTCTTCAATGCTTATTTAGTTTGTTATACCATAACTTCATCTTTTGTCTTTTTCACGTTGTTGAAATTATTGGCATCAAGATAACTAATCTTTGAAATACCTATCCTCTCAATAGGTAACCAAAATTATGTATGTAAGAGCTTTAAAAATTTCTATTTGCATCCATTATTTTAATTATAATAATTTAGAACATGTTTTTTTATATGTTAGAATCCAATTGTATCCCTTATCTACTAATTGATTAAGAGGGAACTTTTTAAAGCATCCATGACTACTAATGTAACAACGTTGTCCCTAACATGTTGTCCAGCATCCAAGAGTCCCTTGAAGTAGATTCAAAATTGGAATAGAACTCAAGATGAATACACCTTAGCTATCAATAGTCTTGAAACACATGCCAACAAACAATCTATTAGTGTTAGCATGTGACCTAAGTAGTGTTACAAGTAATTCAAATGTGTAATGCTAATAAAAGCTAGATAGCACTCCCTTTCTCCACTCACATGGATACCATAGGGACTCCCTACTGAACCCTCTAGATTCATCATTGCATGTTGGTAATTAGTTTTGCACTCTAATGACCGCACACAACATCCAATAGCACATCCCATGACACACTAAGTTTACATCCCAACATAGATTTAAACTACACAACCCTTTTAGGAAAGTTCCTACCAAGTGGAATAATGAGAAAGGTCATGGTCCCCTCTTACTAATGCATGAAACTTCCATGCTAGTATGGTTCCAATGGCACAAGGAGCATTGCACCTACATGATCCTCAAACTATGGGGGAGGTAGTAGGCCACCACCAACCCTACTACCTCTTTCATAATCCTCCCTCACTTAAAATGAGTAATGACCTCAGAGCATAGCCTGGGTAACCGATGAGGTAGCTACACCAAAACCAAAGGAGGATTCCATCAATTGTGGGAAAGTAAGCTCATGCTAACTGAAGTATGATCTAAAAGGACCTTAGGTTCTAGAAGGTTGAACTAACAAGTTCCAAGATATTAAAGCTTATTGTTGAACTCAACCATCTTTCTAAGATCCAGATTCATCATAACATCTAACATCGAGGTCAAGAATGATAACATTTAAGACATATTATGTCTATCCTTCCACACCCTGCCTAAGATGTAGGACTATAGAAGGGCTCCTGGTGGCCCATTGTAGTGATATGAAAAAATACACTGACCTAAGGGATGTATGAGTCCCAGGTGTCCCTTGACTTGCTTATAACTAAAGGTCTAAGGATCTCAAGATCAACATAGTCTCCTACCTATGTGAAACTTAAGTTCCATTGCCTATAGAGTTCTTCAAAAAACTCCAGGCAACCCCTGCTTGAGACAAGCCTTCATAGGAACTGATCCTTGGAGTGAGTTTCCACATGCCATGCCTCTTTTGGTCCATCTAGTCCTCATCTTTGTAGAATTTTTTTGTAGGAGAATTATCTATCCATCATTAGAGAAGCCATGGTAGGATATTGATTACTTACACTCAACAAAAGTCTAAGATTAAGTGTTCCTAGGACCTGAAATGCTCCAGTGATTCTTAACTATCATCCAAGTCTAGTCAATGTTTCTAGTGGACAAGAAATTCCACTTTCATTTTAGGACCATGCCCAATGATATTAAAGTTTTAGATGTATTTATCTCTCTTTCCTTGTATAGATTATATACAAGGTCATTCTTAGATTGAGAGGGTTCTTTTAGAATAAGGGAACCCATCAAGCAATGGCTTTAGCATGATGACATGAGAAACTAGATGGACTCTATTCATATTAATAGGTGGCTGAAGCTTATATGTCATAGGTTTATTTTTATTGATGATCTGGAAGGGACCATCATACTACCTCATTATTTTGGATGTAGTTTTCTATTTTAGATTAAACTCGTAAGGGTCTAGTTTTAGGAGAATCCAATCTTCCACCTTCAATTCATGGTGCTGGTGTTTTTAGTCTGTATACTTTTTCATATGCTACACTACCCTCTCCAAACAATCTCTTGCAGTTTCAACATTTTTGGACCACACCTTCAAGAACTCATCCACTGAGGGTTGTTATCCCTATAAAGAGGGAGAGACCATATGTGGAGTAATGGGTTGCCTTATCATTACCATTTCTACAAAAGAGAACCTTGTAGCTAAAGAATTCTATATGTTTTAGCTCAGCTAGGTAATCCATAACAGAATAGGCTAGTTCTTCTAATTACTACAAACATAGTATTGGAGGTACTCCTGAAGTACATAATTCATACATTCTATTTGCCCATTTTTTTGTAGATGAAAACTTATCAATAATTTGAGGGTGGTTCACAGCATGCTAAACAAGGCCCACTAGAAGGCACTTATGACTTTGGGGTCACGATCTAATACTATGGTCATAGGTAGCAAAAAATATCGAACCACCCTATCAAAGTAATATGACATATTGTCCTCAGCTAAACATTAGGATGGATAGGGAATAAATATGGTGAACTTAGAAAATTTTTCCACCACCATAATGATGCTACTCATTCCTTGCACGTTTAGTAGGCTCATGATGAAGTCCATTGTCATCGTAGCCCACAAGAACGATGGGATTTCTAAAGGAAGGAGAAGTCCACTAGGATGCTCCATAGAACCTTTGTCTTATTGTCACACCAGATACTTCTAGACATAGGCAATCACATCTTGATACATCTTTGGCTAGAAGAAGGTTCTCTCTATTAGTGCTAGTGTTATTTATTATCTAGGGTGTCATGCCCATGATGCATCATGGCACTCTCAAGCAATCTCCTTATAGAGACCATCCCAATCCAAAACAAAAATTTAATTTTCTCATAACCAAAGAAGTTCATTCCACATTTTGAAATGGTGTGCTTGCCCTATTTCTATCAATTTCATGAGGTTAATAACCTAAGGATTCCTTTTCAAACCATCTTGGATTTTGTGTAATAGCACCCCATCATACTAGACATGTGAGTTTTATAGTCTAGTGATAGAGAAGAGTTGAGGACATTGACTCAACACATCCACCACAATGTTCTCCTTTCAAGGGTAGTAAATTAGTTGCAAATAAAATTTAGAAAGAATGGCCAACCATCATGTCTATTTGGGTCTTAGGTTTATTTAATTAAGCAAATAGCTAATGGCCAAATTATTGTTCTTTACATGGACATAACTTTCCAACAAGTAATGCCTCCATGATCTTAAGTAATGGATAATTGAAAATGTTTCTTTCTCATGGACAGGTCACCTTCACTCTACTTGATTTAACTTTTGAGACTAATAAGCGATAGGATGATCCTCCTATAGTAACATGCCACTAATTACATCCTCACTAGCATTAGTATGGACCTCAAAAGATTTTGAGAATTCTAGCAAAGCCAATACAGGATGGGAGGTTAAGGCCTCTTTGATTTTGTCAAAGGCCTATTGACAGTTTGAATACCATTTCCATGGGACTTCTTTCTTTTGTAAATTTGTAAAGGGAGTAGCAACACTTGAGAAATTTTTGATAAATTTGTAATAGAAGCTAGCTAACCCCATTGATGAGTGGTGAGGTACCCCTACACTCAACCATACGAATACGAGTGTTACACGTGTGATCCGGTCAAACTCCATAGACTAAGTGCCTACATGCCTCATGGAACACTTAAGGTTAATTGTTTGTTGTCTTCCCAGACTTGTATTTTTCACGGTTGTATGGTTAAGTAAGTTTGCGGTATGTGATTTTTATAGCTTTTATGTTTTATCGCCTATGCTAATGAGGTAAAGGGTGAAGAGACTAAGTAACTAACTTTAACTAACTAAGTTCTAATGCCTAGCATCAGTATCCATTCCCACTTACCATTCACACCCTAAGTTGATGCAACCTTCTGGGATTACCAAATGCTATTCATTGTTGGGATTACCAAGCGTAACTCACGTGTTCGAAGCGGTCGTACTGAGTACACTTAACTATGGGAGAAGGGTTGAGAGAGATTTAATTAACTAATAAATCATTTAAATGATGAGAAATAAATAACTATAATTAAAGTCCTATCAAGCTTAGTCCATGCACTGCAAGGTTTATCCAACCATTCTTCTTTATTTCTGTACACAAACTTGTGCTCAGGTACAATATTTGCTCAAATAAGGATCCATTCACCTTGGAGCTCCTACAACGGGCACATGGAAAGTATTCTATCTTTGGAGAGGTAAAACTGCCAGAGTTTCACTAAGGGTCTAGATCTAGACTCAAAAAAAAGGGAGAGCTGCCTCTTATTTATAGATTTGGTGGCAGACCACGATATCATGGGGGATGCGATATTGCAGCTAATGCGATATCACGTACACGATATCGTGGCCCATGCGATATCGTGTCCCATCACCCATAAACTGTTAAACCTCATGAACATTAGTGGGAGCAAGCCATTGATGCACAACCTCTATATTTTTTGGATTTAGCATGATCTCTCCATGCTTCACAAGGTGTCTCAAAAATTTCAACTTTGTATAATAGAATTTACACTTTTCTTTCTTAATGTTCAACTAATTTGCCCATAGTTTCTCAAGGACTAGTTATAGGTGGGAAGCATGCTTCTTCATGGTCTGGCTATATACCAAGATATCGTCAAGATAGATGACTAGAAATGTGTCAAGAAATGGTTGAAATATCTCATTCATTATGGTATAGAAAGTAGCTAGTGCATTGCATATCCTAAAGGGCATCATAGTCCATTCATATGACCCATATCTAGTCACACATGCAAGTCTCCTTATTGTCCTTTACACTGCAGACTAGATAATGCCCTTGGGGAAGGTCTAGCTAGGTAAAATAATGTATACCTACCAATTGATTGAACAAGTAAGACATGAGTGAAAATGGATACTTGTTATTAATGGTGTGCTTATTAAATAGCTTGTAGTCACAATAGAGATGTAACATTCCATCCTTCATGGTGACAAACAACACTAGTGCACCATAAGGAAAATTTGAGGGATGAATGTACCCTTTGGACATTAGAATCTCAAGTTATTTCTTTAACTCCTCTAATTTTGGTTTTATTAATCAATATGGTCTTTGAATAAAGGGGTTGGTACTTGGTAGCAATTCTATTTTATGGTCTACCATCCTACATGGTGGCAAACTTCCAAGTAGCTCTTATGGCATCACATCTCAAAAGTGCTCCAACACCTTAGCTATCTATGGATGAATGCATGTTTGTGGCTCACTAGCCTTGAAAGGATTACTAGTTTGCAAAGCCAGAAGAAGTTTTTGTGTGGGATCCCTGACTAGATATTTCACCATCATAGGAGAAACAATATGAGGGCTAGACCCCTCATCCTTCTTGATCTGTGTCCCGTGAGTCTTAATTAGGCAAGGTGAGCTCTCATGTGAAATGAAAATTAAATCCAAATGTGGAACAATGAAAACTTTGGTCTTGCATAGGGATTTTCGCCCCAATATGACATCAAAAAATTCCATATCCAAAATTAAGAAATCAAAAGCTCCCTACCATGAGCCCACTTGAACTAGAACATTTTAGTAAATACTGATACACAAAAGATGTTGAAACTTTACAAGTTTGCAAGAAGCTTGAACTAGTTTTGTATCTAGCTAGAAGTCCCTTACCATGGATGGAATCATATACTTATGGCTATCACCATTATCAATTAGGGAACTTATCTACCTTAAGCTTACAGTAATTAGGGTCAATTGGACTTGATGTAAATTATTAGGATTAGCCTTTTTTGAGCTTTTAGCTCCTGACCTCTACATGACCATATTAGACAACTCCATCATAATAGCTAATCTTTGATATTCTCCTGAGGTGCTACCATTTATAATCTAAAGGCATGGATCTGGATAGTACTCAAGAGACATCAACTGCTTCCCTGGAGCTTGTCCTTGCTTATTCTCAATCCTTCTTGAGCTAAAAGGGTAATTTCTTGCTAGGTGATTCCCATGACACAAGAAGCATTAAATTGGTCATTTGAAGAACCCTTTAGAAAAAAATGTTCATGGTCCTAGGTTTTCATTTACTTCCTGTATCTTTGGATTTCTACTAGAAGCCTTGGTTTCCTAGAAGATCACCTATAGAAAAACTACCTTACTGAATCCATTTAAAAGTGTTTAAACCTTTGGTAGAACCTACATCTAAGAGTGGGAGGATGTGCCTTTCTTTCTATTTCCATATTTATCCTTATTTGGCTTTGTCACCTTGAAATCAAGGAAGGTACCACTAGCAGTAATAGCCTTAGTGATTGTATCAATACCTTGTCAATGCAGTTCCATCTATGCCTAGGGTTACAAACCATTTACAAATTTGAAGAAATGATCTTGATCTTCCATATCAGTAATTAGTAACATAGGCTCTTGGAAAGGATTGATCTAATCTTCAAGCTTACCGTAGTGTTTCAAGGATTCAAGCTTAGGCCTAGCTACCTACTGCAAGTTCCCTAGGTGGAACTGTTTAATCAAAGTTGCCTTGAATTTTTCCAAGTTTCTACCATCTTAGTTGTAGTACCCTTCTCTTAGGCACAATTAAGGTTGAGCCACCATAGCTTAGCACTTCTTGTGAGACCTTTTAGGCTGCAGGAACATCCCTAGTAGACAAATACATCTCCACATCATGGAGAAAGGTTTCAATTTTGGTGTTGCTTCTCTTGCCATCATAGGGCCCTGGTTCTCTCACTTTGATTTGAGCCACCACTATGAGCTCTTCTGTAAGGTGTCCTACTAGGGAGGACTTTAGGATGGAATTTTCAATTTTCAAATTAGAAAACTCCCGATTCACTCCAACAAGGATGTCCTCCATAACCTTTACCTAAAAAATTAGGTTATTGACTAGAGATGCTTTTTTTTGGGTGCCTTCTAAAAGTATCCAAAGAGATCCTTAAATAGGTTCAACATGTGATCCAAATGACCTTCAAGGGTCTAGACCTTGGCCTCTATCATTTTCACATTGTCCTTAGAGCAAAGGTCCATCTTATCCTATGGCAAGTCCATTTCTTTAAGAACATAATAGATCACATCTGCACTCTCCATCCTAGGGTAGGCTAAGGCCTCATCCACAACTTTAACTTGGTCCCATAGGTTCTAGAACCTAGTCTCATCTTAACCAAGTTCTACCTTGACTTTTGGATTGACTTGGTCCTTGACTATTTCGCTAGGTCCATTAGGCTCCATCTTAGCAAATAGGAAAACCTTTCACAAGGTCACTAAAAATGGAGAAGTTTCTAGTAGAAGTTGAAAATGGAAACCTCATAAATCACAAACCCTTCCTACCTCTTTATTGAGTAAGTTTCATTGATAAATAATGTGAGGCTTCGATACCATTTGTAACAACGTTGTCCCTAACATATTGTTTGACAGCCAAAGAGTCCCTTGAAGTAGATTTAGAATTAGGATAGAACTCAAGAGGAATATGCCTGAGCTATCAACAGTCCTAAAACACATGCCAATAGATAATCTATTAGTGTTAGCATGTGACTTGAGTGGTGTTACAAGTAACTCAAATGTACAATGCTAATAAAAGCTAGATAACACTCCCTTACTCCACTCACATGGACATCATGGGGACTACTAGCTAGACCCTCCAAATTCATCACTGCATGTTGTTAGCTGGTGTCAAGCTCTAATGTGCACACACAACATCCCATAGCATGGCCTGTGACATACTTGGTTTGTACCCTAATGCAAAGTTGAACTATGCAATCCTCATACGCAAGGTCCTATCAAGTGGGGTAATAAGAAAGGTTGTGGCCCCTTCTTACTAATGCATTGAATGACCATGCCAGTATGGTTCCAATGACATAAGGAGTAGAGGACTCCTTGTGCCCCCACAACCCTTGAACTATGGGGAAGGTAGCAGGGCACCATCAACCTTATGACCTCTCTCACAACTAAGGCTTCTTTACATGCAATGCATTACATATCGATTTAATGAAGACATAAAAAAGTTATTTTATTTTTTTTATTTTTAAAATTTATTTTAATAAACTTTTTTATTTCTTTTAAACTTGTTTTGATGGTATGCTTATATATATTATACATTGCTTTTGTAATTTTTTGAATTTTTAGTGTTTTCTAAATTGGTAAGGTAATACTTATTTAATTTACTTTGCATGGTGTTTGTTGTAAATTTTTCTATTTATTTATTTATTATTTGGTATTTTTAAGTTGTTGGAATGATATGTTGTTTAGTACATTGGTTAGTTTTATTAAGTTTGGTAAGTCATAGTTAGTTTGTTAGTTGTTTTATTTTTGTTAGTGATGTGCATTTTTTAAAAAATATTATATTTTGAGACACATCATGTTTTGTTTATTTTATTAAAATATGAATGTGTTTTAAAAAATATGCTATTAAATATAATTTTACCATAAAATCCTTTTATCCTTTAACTAATTATTATTATTATTTTGTTGTGTTTTGATAAATTGTTAAGAGAATACATGGTTAGTTACGTTAATTAGTTTGTAAATGGTAATAAATTTATTTATTTATTATTTCAGATTAGTTTGTTAGTAAGTTTTCATTGATGGTAAGTTAATTTAATGAGACATTTAGTACTGCATTTGCTACCCCAATAAGTTAGTTTGATAGTATAATAAGTTAATTTATTAGTATTACTTTAATTTTTTTATAAAAGTTCTCTTATTTTTGTTAATGATATTTTTTTAAAAATATTTTATATTTTATAATAAAATCAGCCAAATATTTATGAAATTTTTTTAAAAAATTATATAAAATAAAAATTTTTAGTTTTTAATAGTTAATTTAAAAATAAGTTATTTTATTAAAGACATAACAAATATAAAAAATGAACCAAAGAGTTAATAATTGAAACATAATAAGAGTTAATGATTAGATATAATTATCCACTGATATTATTATCACAATTTATCGGATTTGTAAATACCTCTATTTTCTCATACTTATTGATGTAACCAATTTATGATATCCTCAAATACCTATTTTTTTAAGATTTATGGACATAATCAAAGTGTAAATTTCATGTGCAACCCTAATTGTCATGAAAATGTTTTCATACTATGTTTCTAAGATTTTACA
The DNA here is from genome assembly GCA_015680685.1 of Gnetum montanum. Lineage (NCBI taxonomy): Eukaryota > Viridiplantae > Streptophyta > Gnetopsida > Gnetales > Gnetaceae > Gnetum > Gnetum montanum. Next base: position 1,099,855 of record MNCI01006151.1, on the reverse strand, counting down.
TATCAATATTTATATTGCACATCATTTTTTCATTCATCAAAAAATAAAAATAAAAATAAACTTTTTAAAATAATACTCATAGATTAAGTACATTTAGAATTGTAACAATTTTGAGATATGCATAAAAAATCTACGTTGGATGCTAATTCATACAACAATAAAAATAATTTAAAAAATAGTAGTAGATCATGTACCCTTAGAATTGTAACCTAATTTTTAAATATTAATAAAAATCCATTTAAAATTGGGTTTTCAATGTCAAAACATTCCATGTGCAAAACAATATCAAATGAAAATCTTTAAAATATCAAAATAGTCTTATTTTTAATTCTAATGTCTTGAAAGCTTTCATGAATTCTTTGATATCCTCCATACCTTGTATTATAAATAAATATATTTTAAAAAAATTTAACTATATCATTCTTTAATATGTTTTGTATTCTCTCATATTTTATAAACTTTTTTCAAATTTATCGCAAGAAAAAACATCTTTTGCATTAAACTAATAACAAGAATGCTTTGTCGTAGTTTCAGAAAATTAGGAATTTTTTTTAATAGAAACCTATCGTAGAAAATATTTCCTATTAACATTTTGAAGAAAAAAAATAGAATATTAATGAAATTATGTAATTTAGCTTTACATCCATTTTTTCTGGACAATAAATTCTAGTTTCTATCATTAATTAATTATTTGATATTGAAGTTCTTTGTAAATTTTTTCAAATTATCTAGATGAAACTTTATATCTAACTTTTATCTTTGTTGGATAATTAAAAGGGTTGAATAACTTAATGGACTTGAAGAATTAAATATCTAGAAAGTTTTTTAATTAAGTAGTTAATTAGTTTATTAACATATTCAGTTACAACAATATGCTAATGCTTTTATAAACAATCATCCATTTTCCCTGTAAGCTTGTTTTGTAGTATTATTATCAATGATCTTCCTATGCTGTTTAATTAATAATTCATGTCTATGAATATTTTATTTAGGTTGTTTAAATAATAATTCATGTCCATGAATATTTTATTTTTTATCCTATATTTCCAAATATCTAGATTTAGAAGTATTTGAAAATTTTTAAAGATAGTGCATTTCTTTTTTGAAAATTTTTGATTCAAAGAGTTTATAGTTGCATATATGGTTTCTTTAAATATAGTAGGATTAGCAAATTTTTTTGGAATGCCATATTTAGTTTTTAATGAAGTATATCAACCATAATGTGTGAAAAGAAAAACATTGAATAATTTCTTACTTTGTTATACTATAACTTCATCCTTTTGATTTTCCATGTTGTTAAAATTATTGGCATCAAGATAACTCATCTTTGAAGCATCTATCCTCTTGATAGCCAAGTAACATTAGGTACATGAAGAGGTTAAAGAGTTTTTATTTGCATCAATTATTCTAATTATGAAAATTTACAATAATACACTGTATTTGTTAATTGATCAACAACTATAATTTTAGAGAATTTTTTATAGGTATCCATAATCCGTAAGTCTTATCTACATGCAATGAAATATCTATGCGCAATGCAATGCACATCGATTAAGATGAGGAAATCATGAAAATAAATCCATTTTTAATTCCAATCATTGTATATGCATGAAAATGAATCCATTTTTAATTCTAATCATCATAGATGCATCATAACTAGATATTTCAACAACATTTTTTACTACAAAGTCCTTCTCTTCCATTAATATTTTTATTGAATGAACTTTATAAATTCTGATTTTATTAATCTAATTCTTTTGGAATTCATAAAGTTAACAATTATTTTATAAAATTCTATTAGAGATCTTTAAGATAATGAGAAATAGTCATCATTAAAAAATCATTGCCTTGGTTTGTACAAGAAGAGTAGTCCTATGTATACAAAAAGATTCCTATTTCTTCAATGACAAACTTTCTTATGCTATTCAATAACAAAAGTTCTTATGCTATTCAATAACAAAAGTTCACTATTGTGATAATTTTACTTTTGTTAGATATTGTTGATATATGTTGTGTAACAAACCTAGCTTTTTCCTAATTTACCCAAATCCATTTTTGTTGTGGAAGTTTATATTTTAATGATTTTTCATGATGAACTATGATGGCATCTAATTGAAGTGTTGTGCATCCATCACCCAATTCCCGAATACCTTGAATTTTGTATTTCTTATGATATATACATTTCATAAATCTCTTTGCTAAATCCCATTTTATCCAAGTAAATTTTTTTCCTATGAAATCTCTCAATTCTTTTTCTTCATTTTGTAATATATTTTCAGCCACTTCAAGATGCCTCATTTAAATTAAAATCTATAATTCTTTGTTGCAATGATAGTTGAACACTATCCTTATTTCTTCTTTGGCATGTTAACCTATATTAAAACATAAATTTTTTTAATTCAAAAAAATAAATACATTATTTCCAAATGTAATAATAAATACTTCACAACAAATAAAAAGTTATTTTTACATCAAGAAATTGTAATCATTTGATACCATAACATGTTATTCTATTGCTAAAATTATAGTGCTAAATTATCAAAATATATTTATTAATTGAAATAATATTAAAAATTGGTTTATTCAAGAGTATGGTAGCTTTTACGTTAGAATCCAAGGCTGAACACCACTTAATCCAAATCTAAACAACGCTTAATAGTAACAGAGACTAAACAATTTAAAAAACACAAATAGCAAATACAATTTAATTAATGCTTTAAAAAAATAAAAATAGGTTTTCAAGAAAATGGTATGTTATAAAGAAAGACTTATCTTGTTTAATTCTATAGCTTGAATCCAAATGTGAATGACAAAAAGAAGCCTTAAATTGTAACTAAAAAGAAAAACAATTTAGCATTGTTTTCTTTTAAAGAACTATTTATTAAACACATAAATAAAAAGTTCATCATTGAATTTACTTTTACAACTTTGAAAGAAAAATGTAATATGATGAATAGCTAAATAGCTAGAACTTCTATTATATATTTGCATCAACTTACATGTAGTGTCTAAATTATGGCTTATCACTCTAAATTTTATTTGCTTGACAATATTTCCCAAACAAGTATTTCTTGGAAAAAAAAAACAAATGAAAAATAAGATGTGAATAGTTATAAACAACAAATTTTCATACACAAGGGTTTAGTATAAAGGTAAAATATTATTTTTCCTATTCATAGGTTCAAGGTTAAATGTCATATGTTTTTTTTTTACTAAGATTATGATTACATTTTCTACCAAATTTTTTATTTATTTTTCCTAATATACATACATTCCCTACCTATATTTGCAGTAGAAATTTTTCTATATAAATAAAAGAGTTCTCTATTTTATTCAAGCAAACATTCTTCAACTCAAAATTACAAAAATTTTCCTAAAGTAAACAATTTTCAACTAAATAAAAAATACAACGAATTTGAAATTATAACAGGGTTATCTATTTGAAACATTTTTTCTCTAAGAATTCAAAATTAAATAAAGAAAATATTTTTTAACTGTATTAGAATTACAATGGACATTTTATTATTCAAAAAAGAAAGCTATGCTTGACAATAAGTTTTTAACACAAGAATAAGACACCGAAAATTTTGAAATTTCAAGAACTTCATTTTATTTTTTACAATGGCAACATTATTCATTTTATTTTTTAGAAGTGGTAGCAGTGGTAACATAGGCATAGATAACATTGTTTGGGCAAATATATTCATGAAAATAAAAATTAAAGAACACACCTATTTCAAAAATCAAAGAACACAATTATTTCCTTGCAATGATCACAATAGAGATTCCAAGTGGTAAAGAAACAACAATGTTGCAATGATCACAATAGAGGTTCCAAGGGGTAAAGAAACAACAATCACAGGGGAGAAAGTACTAGAAGAGAAAAAAACAAATTGAGCTTTAAACCTATTCATACCAAAACTACTAAGCCATTAACATGTTTTTATGGAAAATTCACTTTGATCTTTTTGATGATTTTTATGGGTTGAGTTTTTTTCGCAAGATAATAATGTTGGGTAGTGTAGAAACATTTTGGCAGCATCAGGATAAAAAATTAAAAAGATAAGCCATGACTTAGACGCCATGACTTAGACATTGCCTCAAGTTACAGGCTCAAATTGTAGGGTTTATTAACATGGGATAGGATTATGGAAATACCAAATGTGCATTGTGAAAGAGGTTTTCTTTTATTGTTTTAAAATACTGCGCAGGCACTAGAAAGAGCTAACTAATGAAGAGATATGACAATGAGGGAATGTGGATTATCACACTTAAAAGTTGATAGAAACAACACTAACATTAAGAACGTTAATGAAAAAGTGGCTTAAAAAGGCTTGTAGGATTTAAAAGGTAGAAGTGCCTAGTAGGCAAAGGAGCAAAAGAATCTCAAAATTCTTTAAATTCATTACACCGACAAAGCTAAACATAGAAATACGATTATGTAGGCACAACAGATATATCTTAAAATCATTTCAAATTCATTACACAGGTACAAGATTATGTAGGTTGATATGCAAATAAATAAATATGGAAGATTAACATACCATGTTTTTTTTCCACTCTTTCCTTGTCGGTGACTCATTCTTGAAAGTTGCAAAGGTAACAAGAACAAACTTGTATTTTTTCTTTAGTATTGCTATGTTTCATGGACAAATTAAAAAATCATATATCAAAATAATAGAAAAGAAAATGTAGCAAGAAGAACTTGGAATATTGCAACCACTCTTGAAGCAAATAAAGATGATTTGGCCCTCCTACTTGCCTAACTTGAGCGTTCTTCCTTGCCTACTTCAATGAAATGTTGCATAAATCCTAGCCAGTTTAATTGTATCTAATCTATAGTAAATTATCTGTATCAATAAACGATGTTTTAGAAAAATCATAATGTTTATAATATCTTGTATATTTTTTGAAACTTACGTCCAAAACTATTAGATGTATTTGACAATTAAAATAAATTAATAAAGTAAAATGTGCAAAAATGTCTTACAAATTTACACTACATGTGCAATTACAATTTTGCATATAATGAAATGCAACCTTAATGGTACACTTAACTATTTTTTGTAATAGTAATTATTAACACATGGTAAAGGATACATATTTGTAACAAAAAAACATCTCTCTTGGTCATGGTAAATTACTGGTTCAAAAGTTTTCTTAGTTTTTCAAAGACTTCACATTTTTACAACTATGTATTTTGTAGTGGTGTAGGTATAGCTTCATTTTGTTGAGTTGAGTTTTCTTATGTTTTGAAGCTCCCTTTTATTGAAAATATTTTTTCCTATCTATGATTAATGATTTAGACAATGATAGTAAAATTTAAAAGATATAGGAAATAGACTAAGTAAGAAGGTTAAAATGAAGAGAGGCTTCTAGTGTTATAAGGGATAAAATATCCCAATAAAACTAATTGAAAAACTTTTTAGGATAAAAATTACAACTTCTGATAAATTCATATTTTGATGCATTATGATATCGTATCAACAATGTCATTAATATGATATCATAGCACATGCTACGTCATTGTTGATATGATATCTCAAGATGTGTGCAACCCTATAAATATGGCATTTGGGTGCATGACCCAATAAAAATTCATTCCAATAGTAACTAGACTCTCATAGTTTGATTTCCTAGCTTAGACTTAGCGAAAGTGAATGCTTGCAATGTGGTGCATCATAGTGAATAGAATCTTTGTTTGAACAGTTTGTACTTGGACACAAGCTATGAATGGAAATAAAGATGGAGCTATTTTCCATCATTGCAACGTTCTCTTAGTTTATTGTTTTTACTTAGCATAATGTTTATTTCTTACTTAGCTTAATGTTTACTACTTTACTAGCATAATACTTTACTTTCCAAAGTACCTTATTTTTACTTATTAATAGTATGCAAAATGGATACAACTAATTTTGAGCATTAAGTGTGATCCTTTGGTAATCCCAATAGTATTATCGCTTGGTTCTCCTAGTAGTGTAATACTTAATCCTAGTGGTGGTTACATAAGCCCAAGACGTGTTTAGAAAATCAGGAATAGTTATCTATCACAATAGGCTAGAATAGATTCATGTTTTCCTAGTTAAACTAGACTTAGATATTTCTCATAAAGTTTATACTTAGGAGTGTCACTGGTCCAACAACATCATCTATCATATGCCTCACTACAAGCTAAACCATACCCTTAGACTTTACTAGCTTGAGTGGGAAGATAACAATCACGAGCTTGATTCAATTCTAGCATATCAACATTGACCATCCATGGATTACGATCAAGTTATGTGTGAACACTTGTAACTTGTATGGTTGGGTGTTAGATTGATCCATTACTCATCATTGGCCCCGTTACTAGGGATAGTCAATGCATGCTAAGTAGTTGATTTCACAAAGTTCATTGTATTCAAAATAAAAAAGCTAAATCACATAACCCTTAAAAAATTTGAACACACACACTTAAGAAAGCATCATAGTTTCAACATGGCTTTGCTTAAAGATAAATCATCACCTATCAAAGAATTGAAAAAGGGAAATGACAGAACTAGTGACAAAGAAGATTGGGGTACACACATGCAAACAAGAATATCATATGCTCACAATGATCCTTACTACCCAGACTTTACTTTCATCTTTCACCAAGATGGGAAAATGAAGTGGAGAGACATACAGGGCAACATAGTTCTACCTCTAGAACATTCAACGCTTAGCATGCTTCATAAAACTTTAAGGAGGATGAATCTAAATCATGTACAAGAAGGATACCATGTGACTAAACATATGATAAGATCCTACCAATCCACTGAGGCACAAATGAAGAGAGATGATGCTATGGAGATTAAACATGCATACAATAAAGGAAAGTAGGTTAACTCTCTAGTTGTCCTAGAAGAACTTGATGGTGATGCATTCATTGCAGAAAATCTCCACTAGAGTCATGAGGATCCTTTCCAAATGCTTATCATCCAACTTGAAGAACCTATCAAAGTTCAATTACATTCTATCCTAGTAGAGACACCTAGAAGAAAGGTAATAGACTATAAGTATAGGTAGAACTCAAGGCCAAGAGCTTCTACTAGATCCCACAAGGAAGAGTGTCAGAGTCACAAAAGGAGGAAAAGCTAACATTTTTCTCCTACTACCTCATCTTCATTCTCATGATCATCAGTGGACTTTGATAGAAGGAGACAAAGGTATCGAGATCATGATAGGGAAGAATGAAGAACTCATGATCATTATGACCATTTCCTTAGATACTTTGATGAAGAAGATGAAGAACATAAACTAAGAAGGCACAAGGATAGAAGAGAGGATCAAGAGACGTATGAGCACCAAAGGGAGCACCACTATAGCAAAGCTCATGAACATGATCATGATGATGAAACCCTATTGGCAACTCATAGTATGATCAAGATCTAAGAAGCTATCTATATATCAACCAGGCATGTAAAGGACAGCCGCATCAAGTAGCTAGACATGAATAACATGCCTAGATTTTAGGGTGGTTACAATGCTAATCCTCAAAACCACCTTTAAGCATTGCATGATGCCTATGCCCTTTAAAACATAGAAAGTGATTGGCAAAAACTAAAGTTATTCCCAAGGACACTTGTGAAAGAAGCTGAAAGCTAGTATAGATCACTTGAATTGGAATCAATCAAGAGATGGAGTACCATGCTAGAACTTTTCAATGACAAATATCAAACTTATTCCTAGGTGTCCAATCTATGAAAATAAATCTAGGGATGGGAGAAAGGGACCTATGAATCCCTTGATGTAGTAATGGATTGATACTATTCACTATTGCATAGGTTCCTAGGCCACGCATGCTCTCAATGGAAGCAACTAAGGCACATTGTTAATTAGCTTTGGAATAAGACTAGAGAGACCCTTGGGGTTTATGCCCAAGGCCAATTATCTAAAATATTTATCCATCAAATACAAATATTAATCAATCAAGTGGTAAAGGAGGAGGAAAAATTAAGGAAAAGAGAATTAATAGAGGAATACAACAAAGATTCATCTATCTAGAAAGGGATGTAAGAGTTTATGACCCAAAAGAAGAAGAAACCTTGGACTAGTTGATTCAGAAAAAATACTAACTATTCAAAACTCTATCATGAACATAATAGCCAAGGTAGAAAAGATGTGGGATTTAGTTGATGAGAAATTTGTAATAGCCTTAAAAGATTGTGGAGGAACGAATTGAGCAAGCCTTCAATGAAGGCAAAGATAATAAGAAGAAGATAGATTTCAAATGAGAATGAAAAGTGGCCTTAGTGCTAAATGTTCAAAAGCAAGCTACAAAGATGAGGAAGGATTTGTTGTATGCCAATATGAACATCTCAAAGGATGTTGTCCCTGTAATGGCACACTTACAAGAAACAAGGGTATATGCACTTAATCCTAAATCTATCAAGAAATAGATGCCTAAATAGTTACCTTCCCCTAAAGGTAACTACAAGCATGCCTTCCAACCCATGTGCTATCCCAATGGAGACTACCCATAGTCATAGGAGTAGTATCATCAGTAGCGGTAACAACCCCAATCATGGGCCATGCCACCACCATGCCAATGGTACTCATATTGGCAACTAGGCCCATATGGATACTATGTGCAACACCAAATCTCTCTAAGATATGCAATCATTCAAGCTCCACAATATTTCCCAATCAAATACCATAGACCAACACCACCAAGGATAGACTCAAACTCACATATGCCTTCATAAGCAGCTAGTTTCTCAAATCAACATCCCAATTCTTTACCACTAGTGTCACCTCTTGTAATGTAGGGGGAATTGCCATCTCAAACACAATAGAAAGTTCAACTAGGATGGTTAATATGCAGGAGGAAGTGATTACACATGAACCACAATTGAAAAAACAACCCTTTTTCTAAGTGAGCCTATAAAATATTCGAAGGATGGGGATTACATCTACTTCTACTCCATCCACATCCAGTCCTCCTAGAAGTCACAAGTTCTTTCATCAACTAATGAAAATATCACTATTATCATGCTGACAAAAACCATTACCCATTGGATGGCAAGAGCACTTCCACCAAAGCGAACAACTCTAGGGAGTTCCTTGGTGTACCTTTAAGTAGTAGGGCAAAAAATCATGTAATGATCTACTAGGTTTTGGATTATGGGTAAACTTGATCTCTAAAGATATGTATCAAGCCTAGAATCTACCACCATTGAAGAAGAGTAATATATAGCTAGATCTTGTAGATCAATTGATCATAGTTCCACTAGGACAAGTGGATAATGTGATCAATACCAGTAGTGGTTAGTCTTACCCTACTAATTTTTTGGATATTCACATAGGTAAAAGCAAGGGAGAGTTTCTAATCATAATGGGAAGGGCTTGGCTTAGCACTATTTATGTTAAGATTGGTATTCGAGATTTATCCTTAGAAATTTTTAAAAGTTGGCATCATTCAAATATGGAGAGTTCCATGTATCACATACAACAATAACAAGTGCAACTACATGCAAAGGATATAGGTATTTGAATAGAAAAATACTAAAGTATGTAAGAGATGTATAGAGAAAATGTATGTATGTAGTGGCCACTCAACAGGAAGGAACCCAATGACTAGTTACAAATGCAGAGATAGAATCTAGCAAATACATGGAACCAATGGATCAAATCATAAGTGCCTATGTAATAGAAACTGATAGACTAGAGTACTTAAGGAAAAGACACCCCTATTCACATGAAGGTTAGGAAGAAGAAATAGATTGGGGATAATTAAAGATCCTAGATATTATAGAACCAAAACTATTAGAACTAAAGGCCCTACCGGAAACAAATATGCTTTCTTAAACAACAAGAAGTGAATGATAATAAACATCAACTTGAATAAAGATCTGAAAAATAAGTTATTGGAAGTCATTAACAAGTGACCAATAGCATTCGTGTGGTCTTATGATGTGATTATAGGCATTGATTTGAAAATTTGTTAACATAAGATATATATCAATCTAGCGATGAAACCATGAGACAAGCCCCAAAGAAGGCTTAATTCCAAACTAAAAGAAGTGGTTAAGTAGGAGTTGGAGAAATTACTAAAGGTAGGATTCATTTATCCTATTGGAGATAGTGAATGAGTTAGTCCTTTAGTAATAGTTCTAAAGAAGGGAGGGAAGTGGCAAGTGTGCATCAATTTTTGATTATTGAACTTTGTCATATTCAAGGATTACTTTCCTTTGCCATTTTTTGACTAGGTCTTGGATTTTATTGTAGGAAACAAGTATTATATTTTTTTGGTTGGATACTATAGATACAACTAGATTCGCATTCCACCTAAGAACTAAGAGAAAATAATGTTCACCAGTTCATGGGAAACATTTATCTACAAACAGATGTCATTTGGTCTTTGTAATGTGCCTACCACCTTCTAGAGACTCATACTTAGCATCTTCTAAAAGAAAATAAGAAATATTGAAGTTTTCATGGATGATTTTTCCACATACAAGCTAGATTTTAAGCAAGCATTGGACTGCTTAGAGCAAGTATTAAAGCCATGTGTGGAGATGAATCTCAAGCTCAATTGGCAACAAAGCCATCTCATGGTCTAGAATGGGATCATGTTGGGACATAAAGTTCCTCAAAAAAGTATAGAAGTGGATCCTGACAAGATAAGAGTCATACAAAACATCACTTAGAGGCCATAGATAGTGAAAGATGTTAGATCATTCTTAGGCCATATAGGATGCTATTAAAGGTTCATAGAGAATTTCTCCAAGATTGCAAAACCATTAGTAGAAATTCTAAAGAAGGATGCATCCTTCAAATGTATAGAGGCTTGTGAAAAGACATTCGAAAAATTGAAATAGAAATTGATCAAGACAATAATCCTTCAAGCTTTAGATTGTTCTAGACATCTTCATATTATGATAGATGCTTTCAACTATGTGCTTGGTGTAGTATTGATGTAGTTAGATGATTAGAAGAGACCCTATGACATATATTGTGCCAGAAGAAGCATCACCAAGGCATAATTAAACTACATCACAATAGAAAAGTAGCTCATGGCTATAGTGTATGCACTTGAGAAGTTTCAACATTATGTGCTTAAGTACCAAATTTATGTCCTGAATCATAGTGCAATCCATTTTCTCATGAACAAGCTAGTAGTTAGTCCCATAGTGATTAGATGGCCCATGATTTTTTCAATAATTTGGCATCACAATGATTAATAAAAAGGGCACTAAAAATGTTGTTGTTGATCATTTATGAAGGCTCATATGAAATTCCTAGGACTATACAGAATCATTATCTAACCAATTCCCTAATGGTAATTTTTTACTCAAATAATGATGGCTATAGAATCAATAGGAAAGTCATGGATGGCTAATTATATGAATTACCTAACAACATAAGAACTTCCCATTGAATGGAGTAAGACAAAGAAAGAGCAATTCCTTCACAAAGTAAAAAGATACATGGAAATCAAGGGAAACCAATACAAGTTTTGTGTAGATGGGCTAGTCTAATGGTGTGTGCAAAAACATGATCAACAACAAGTCTTACAATACACCCATTAAGGTCCATGTGGAGGCCACTCTATAGGGTGTAAACACCCATTGCTTCACATAGTATTGTGAGAGATGCCCAAAGGATGGAGGAGTTATGGCCAGAAATGAAGAACCACAACATTGGATACAGTCACTAGAGCCATTTGATATATGGAAAATTGATTTTATGAGGCCCATAACACCTATGTTGAATGGGAAAGCATATATAATTATGATCTTGGATTACTATACAAAGTGAGTAGAGGTAGTAGTAGTTAACGATTGCATAGCCAAGACATTTGTTAATTTTTTTCAACATGTGGTGAATAGATTTGAAGTGTCTAGAATGCTTATATTCGATAATGGAATCCATTTTACTAGCACTACCTTTAGAAAGCTCATGAAACAACTTGGGGTAAACCATAAATTGACTACACCATATCACCCCCAAGAAAATGATCAAATAGAGGTTACTAACCATGAAATTACTTGGATTCTAACTAGAATAGTTAGTAAGTTTAGGATAGATTGAAGCACTAACCTTAACTATGTTCTATGGGCCTATAGGACAACAAGGAAATTACCCATAGGATATTCCCCGTATGAGCTAGTTTATGGTAAACTAATAATGCTTCCAATCTAGGTAGAGCTATGAACTCTAGCTACTACCAATTAACTTGACCTAGATTTGAGCATAGCTCAAAAGGAATGTTTAATGAATTTAAATCTCTTAGATGAGAATAGGCTATTAGCACTTATAAATAACAAGGTTCATAAATACTACTCTAAAAAAAAGGCATGATGCAAGGATAAGACAAATGTTAATACAACTAGGAGATAAGGTCCTTTATTATAATCCCATTGATGTTCCTCAAAAATCCAATTTTCAAATGCCTTGGGAAGGACCTTACTTTATCCAAGAAATTTATACCTCAAGTTTCTTATACATTTATCACCTATCTAGTCCACACAAGCTCATCCTTATTAACATCCAGCAGGTCAAACCCTACCATGAATATCCCAATGTTCTAAAGGGATCTATCCAATCTATCCAAACATCTTCAACTTGTTCCCTCTTTAAAACAGTTGATCCTAGTAATAGTCATGGGAGTGTATATCTATATACATAAGTCCTTTATTTAATTTTTATTTTCTTTCTAATTTTCTACTTTCTTGATACATTTTTATATTCTATTATACTTTTCAATTTCTTAATAATTTTTGAATTCTTTACTAATTTTTCACTCTTTTAACTTTTTTCATTCTTTTCATCTTTCTCCATTCTTACTGCCTTTTACAATTTTTAATACCTTATTTTTATTTTCTTTGTACATATTTTTTATTGTTAATAAAACACACCAAGAATAAGGTAAGATGTAGTCTAATAAGGTGAAGATTTCTCTATATTATCAAGTCATAAGGGACTAATTATTTATACAGTGAAATCAAAATATTTATTCATCCATTCTAACAATAAGAGATTCTTGCCATGGCCATAATGATATTATTTTCCTAATAAAACTATGAATAAACTTGTGATCATTATACTTGGATAGAAAAGTGAAGAACCAAGTGGAAATGTAAAGGGTGCGACATCAAGGGGATTTGTGGAATCTTTTGGATCACTACTATATGTTCTATCATGTTGCTAAGGTTCTAATAATGTCCTTGTAGATCTAACAAAAAATGGAAGTAAGAGTACAATAAGTTCTTGAAGGTAGTCCTCTAGTAAGCTCAACACAATCAAAAATCAAATACATGTACAAAATAAATTTTTGGGGGTCCCACTAGAAGGACATGTTACCCATGCTTGAAGGTAGATGGATTCTTAGGAATTTCAAAAAAAAAATATAATAAGAAGTATAATCAATAAAATCCTTCCTTGGACAAAACATCAAGTGATGATACTCCTTGCAACAATAATAGTATTATAGTTGTGAATCTAAGAGGTGAAGCAATGCGATGTCACTAGATTATGGTTTGGACTTGGTTTGAATCTTGGACAAAAAAGGCTAATAATTACTTTAACCACTAATAAATCATAATAATTCATTATGTCTATGGTAAGTGATGAGACACGACATGCATAGCGCTGCGATATCACGTACACGATATCATGTCTCTCCATGCGATATTGTGTACGCGATATCGCGGTCTGCCGCCATATTTATAAATAAGAGGTGGCACTCTCTTCATTTCCAAATCCTGGCTAGAAGTAGCAAAGCTCTGGCAGTTTGAACACTCCAGAGTTAGATTAATTTCCCATGTGCCCGCAGTAGGAGTCCTAGAGTCAACAGCTCTTTATTCGAGCAATTTTGTAACCTGAACACAAGTTGTGTACGACAATAAAGATGAACTTGATTGGATAAACCTTGCAGTACATGGTTTTAATTATTGTTATTTATTGCTTTCCTAGTGTGCATGAGTACGACTTGATTACGAGAATCTACAGATGTGTACAGATAATCAAGGAATCGGCTACTCGTCGCAACGCGTGGGTATGACTTGACTACGAGCATTGTGATTGCTTGGTAACCCAGTAGCATATTCTAGGATCTGCGCTTGGTAATCCTAGTAGTAGTCCAATGTGTACGGCTAGTTAAGGAATCAGCTACTCATCGCTAGGCTAGAACGTGTGATAAGTACGAATTGGCTACGAGCGCCCACGGGTGTGTACGACTAGCCAAGGAATCGGCTACTTATCACANGAGATAAACTGAAAAATACCAAAAAAATCAAATACCTCAGACTTGCGTAACCATAAACCGTGACACATACAAGCAAGCCTGGGAAGACAACAAACGATTAACCCCAAGTGTTTCTTGTGGCGTTAAGGCATTTAGTCTGTGGAGTTCGACCGGATCGCGCGTACATGCTCGTATTCATATGGTTGAGTGTAGGGGTACCTCGCCACTCATCATTGGCACCATTGCCAGGGATTAAGTGTTTTTTATGCCAATTGAACATAAGGGATATCACTCACATCATTGTGAGCCTCAACGAACCTTAGGGTTAATCAGTTAATTAAGAACATAAATAACGGTTAAACAACACACCATTAAGATGGCCTTTTCTCATGAAATCAACTCACCTAAGGGCAACACAGGAGACGGTCAGCATCATACGCATAACCTAGATCAACCAGGTCCTAAACAGTATACGATAACTTATACTCATCCTGATGAGTATACCCTTGATTACATTTTTACTCTCCATCAGGATGAACAGTTGCATTGGAGAGATTCTTTTGGTAATATAGTTTTACCACCAGATCGATCTGTTCCGAACATGCTTTTCCATGGATTGGCACAGATTGGTATGCAGGACTTATTCACTGAATACGTTGCTAGAAGATATCATATAAGGGATTATCAACCCACTGCTTTGCAACGTATGAGGGACGCAAGGCAGGAGAGCCAACATTCATTATTGAAGGGCAAGGTCCCCCATGTCATTAGTGAAATAGGAGACGAGGAACCCCTCACAATGGGTTTCTTAGAAAATGATGTTCCTCCTCCTCACTCCGGTGAAGAGGTTAAGCATCAGGGCCTTCAATCAACTATACATGCTACAGGCTTTGCTCCCCATGAGCACCAACTGTTCACGGCAGGAACAACTACTCACACTAAGGACAGACACTTAGATCGTTACAACGATCGGGGCCGAAGTAGCTGAAGAGAAGGTAAGAAACATTGCCATGGTGATGGATCCCCTTCTTCTTCTCCTTCATCTCACCATTCACACTCTCCTTCCACATTGGGGTGCAACCATCGTGAGCATAACGGAGAGAGTAAAAGTAAAAGGGAAGATGAAATACCTCGACAAGAAGGTCGAGAGGAGTTAGGACAAGGGCAAGGACGTAGGGAGAGTAGGGAACCACCACGAAGACATCACAAACGTCATGAAAGAGATGATCATGATGAGCCCCTGCTCGCAACCTGAAGTATGCGTAACATAACAGAGGTAGTTAGGATTCCCACAAGGCATTTAAAGGATAGTCGGATCAAGCGATTAGACATGAACAATATCCCATGATTTGAAGGGGGATACAATGCTGATCCACAAAATCATTTGCAGGCATTCCACAATGCCTATGCCTTGCAGAATATTGATAGCGAGTGGTAGAAGCTTAAGTTGTTCCCAAGGACACTCATTAAAGAAGCAGAGAGCTGGTACTGGTCCCTAGAACCGAAAACCATCAGGAGGTGGAGTACGATGCTTGAATTGTTCAACAACAAATATCAGACGTACTCCAGAGTGTCCGATTTGCGTAAGCAGATCCAAGGCTGGAAACAAGGTACTCATGAACCCTTGGATGCTGCCATGGCCCGTTACTATACACTGCTACATCGTTGCCCGGGCCATGGGTATGCTAAGCGGGATCAACTTCACCACATCGTGGATGGGCTATGAAATGAAACACAAAGAACTCTTGGGACTTACACCGAAGGGAGACTCTCCCAACTAAGAGCCCATGAAGTTGAAAGCTTGTTGGAACAAGTAGCGCAAGAAGAGGGTGAGCTACGGAAGAGAGAAAGTGCAGAAGAATACAATCGCTATTCCTCCCTTCACAAGAAGGGAGTGAAATTCTATGATGAGGAGGATGAGTCACCAATTGAAGATTTGGTGAACCAGAAAACCTTGCCGATCCAAAAGTTAACAACAGAAATAGCAGCTAAGGTAGACGATGTATGGAGTTCCTTAGACTCTAAGATAGAAACAGTCTTGAAAATTGTAGAAGAGTCTAAGGTTGAGGAAAGTAGTGACAAAGGAAAGAAAAAGTGGAGAGATTTAAGCCCTACACATAACAAGGGTAATGGAAAAATTCCTATCTCCGATGAGGCTGTAAACTCTGATTTAGATAATGATAGTGGATGTGAGGTCTGCTACTATGACCATCCTAAGGGATGTTGCCCAATTATCTCACATCTACAGGATTCTAGGGTGTATGCACTAAATTCAAGACTTAATCAACGGCAAACACCCCGAAGGTTACCTTATCCACAAGGTAACCCAAGGAAGTGCCACCAACCACTAACATACTACCCAAGTGGAACTCCACCTCAACCCATCAGACAGCATCAGTAATGGCAATACCCATAGTCATGGGGGATGCCATTGCCGAAACATCAGTACCCTTACCGGCAGCCCGATCCTTATGGATATTATGTGCAGTAGCCAATTTCTCCAAGTGACTTTATGGGTCATGTAACCCCCAACCATCACTACCAAGCTCGAGAGTACTTTAGAAGGACTCCTTCTCCTCCGGGAGACACTCCATACCCACATCATCCTCCTAATCCAGCCGCACCTCTTCCACCTCAAGTAGTTCCCATAACACCTCCTACTCCAACAATGCAAGGGGAACTTCCTCCTCAACTGCAGCAATGTCATGCTGCGAGAGATGTAAATATCCAACTTGCTGATGGTTTTGACAATGGTAAAAAGAGAAGATCTTACTTCAGAACCAAAAGCCCAGACAAACTCTCGCAACAACAAGCGGTTGAGGCCATGTACATGCCTCCACCATCTAACACTTTGGAGCACCCTTCAGTCCAAAGGAATGTAATGCATACGGTTATGCTAACGCATATCGCAACTGATTGGATCAAGGTAGGACACCTTCCCAGGAAACTAACTAACCCTGGAAGTCCCTTTATTTATTTGCAGATCGCTAGAAATGCACCACATCAAGCTCTTCTTGACTTAGGTTCCAAAGCCAACTTAATTTCGCGAAAGATGTATCACGCTTGGAACCTGCCACAACTTAAGAAGAGCAATATCCAACTAGAGTTGGCGGACTAGTCCATCATGATTCCCTTGGGATCGATGGAGGATGTTATTACCACTGTGTGTGGTTGGTCCTACCCAATGGAATTTCTAGTGATCGAAGTGAATAACAACGAAGGGGACTTCCCAATTATAATGGGAAGGGCATAACTAAGTACAGTAGATGCATGCCTTAGGATCCACGATCTTTCCTTGGAAATCTCTAAGATAAACATATGTGGAAAGATCGAGAAGAGAATAGTTCCATGCATCACATACAATGATTCATCGGGTGATGACATGGAGGAAATATCTCCATGTAATAGGTGTGCCCAAGAAACTCTGCAACAAAGATGCCGTATGTAGCAACCACACAAGAAGTAGTAGACACCCCGTGGTTGACAGCTTCTCATAGGAGTAGAAAAATATGCATAGAACGAACTGAGGAAACTCATGCCAACAACCGTGGCATAGACTCATTGGAACGTGAGTGTCGCCAACTTCCACCCCTCAACTTAAGATCATCAATTGGGAGAAGTTGGGCACTTCTCAGAAATTCCAATAGGCGCTCACTATTTCGGATCTCTCCCTTACAACTCAGTCATGGGGGAGATGGCCACCTATGATAACCATATGGGGCCCTCAGATCTTTTTCAGTTATTGTTTTACAACATTTTTGTTTTACACATTTTTGTTTTACAAATTTATTTAACTTTTCTAACTTTTGTTTTACAAATTTCTTTAACTTTTCTTATTTTTGTTTTACACCATTGTTATACTTTTCTATTTTGTGTGTGTGTGTGTGTGTGTGTGTGTGTGTGTCATCCACTATGTAAGTTCGTCATCCAATAAGTGTTTAGGCTGATGGGCCGAACTGTTTTTCATTAATTGCTAATGTTTGGTTTTTACCTTTAAGTTACATTGTTGATACAAAGGTATGTTCTTTTGATATGGTAGGCAATGAGATCACTTCATTCATCCCTCCATCAAGTCTATGGTTTCCCTTGGCTTGGAAATGTATAGTCCCCTT
>MNCI01006151.1:990165-1081258 GCA_015680685.1 Gnetum montanum | reverse complement strand
GTGTTCCCTCTAACTAAGGCCCTTCTCGCTTCCCATTCTCTTCTTTGTTTCGTTGGAATGGTGGTGGCTCTTTGAAGATGCATCCTTGTTATCCAAGTGGATGATTTAGCCAAATGCATTGATGCGCAGTCACTGGAAGTGGTTGGTTTGAGCCCTAGTTGGAATGAGATTCGCCAAGTCACATTAATCATCAAACACACAAGGGGCTGTACACCACCTTGTCTTAGGATTCCATTCCACTTCTCTTCTTCCCATCCTTCTCTCCATTGTTCACCTCATTGCCGGTTGTATCATTAGTGTATATATTTTGGTTGATGCATTGTTTTCTTTTTGGTAAATTCTTCCGGTTAAGACTTTAACTCCTTTTCCAAAGGACATTCCCTGAGCCTACAAACTCCTTGAATGTGGGATTGTCAGGGCATTAAGGGCATGAGCCTGCTTTGGGGAGGACCCACTGACAATCCTATTTGGAACATTAGTTAACTTCTTTTCCTTAACATTTTTGCAATTAATTTTCTTTTTGTTCATTTACATCTTGACATCCATTTCACTGATGCCATTGTTGTCCCTTTTTCCCTATCTTTCTTACTCCTTTTCTTTCTCCATTCTACTGCTACAGGAGGTTCGCGATTAGTCATGGGGGTATGGGACCTATTTTTTTGATTTTTCTCCTATGCCCCGGATTTTTTCGTTTTTCTCCTTAACCCCTACACCTTCGGTAGTCATCATCTACATTTTCCCCGATCCATATAAGCCATACCACAACCTAGCCAATGAACCTAAACCAAAGCAAGGTATTATTTACTTAATGATTCAATTACCCTTGCTAATATATGATTGCGTTGTGTGTGCAGATGGCAATCATACAACAACGGAATGGATCTGGAGCAAACACTTGGAATGGAGCAACGCTGAAGCAGCTATGCAAGGAGTAGAATGGATAATGTGCTTACGGATGAACAACAGAAGGTGCAATCTAGGCGTTGGCAACAGAAAGACTCTTCCCTCTTCTTCTCTTCTATTCTCTTTCCTCTTTTCTCTCAGCTGCCAAATGTGGCCGATGTCATTGTAATAAGGTGTTCACCCTTGTTGTCATGAACACCAGTTTTGCCAAGTCTTGTAATAATGATCCATTCACATGTCATCCCATTAGTTCCATTCCCCCTCAATAATCCCATCCCTACCTGATATCATTGTAAGGAACTTGAGGATGAGTTTTCATTCAGTCATGGGGGTATGATGAGACACGACATGCATAGCACCACGATATCGCATCCCCTGCTATATCACGTACATGATATCGCGTCTCTCCATGCGATATCGCGTACGCGATATCGCGGTCCGTTGCCATATCTTTAAATAAGAGGTGGCACTCCCTTCATTTCCAAATCCTGGATAGAAGTAGCAAAGCTCTGGCAGTTTGAACACTCTAGAGTTAGATTAATTTCCCATGTGCCCGCAGTAGGAGTCCTAGAGTGAATGGCTCTTTATTCGAGCAACTTTGTAACCTGAACACAAGTTGTGTATGGTAATAAAGATGAACTTGATTGGATAAACCTTTTAGTACATGGTTTTAATTATTTTTATTTATTGCTTTCCTAGTGCGCACGAGTACGACTTGATTACGAGCATCTACGGATGTGTACGGCTAATCAAGGAATCGGCTACTCGTCGCAACGCGTGGGTACGACTTGACTACAAGCATTGTGACTGCTTGGTAACCCAGTAGCATATTCTAGGATCTGTGCTTGGTAATCCCAGTAGTAGTCCAATGTGTACAGCTAGCGAAGGAATTGGCTACTCATTGCTAGGCTAGAACGTATGATAAGTACGACTTGCCTACGAGCGCCCACGGGTGTGTATGGCTAGCCAAGGAATTGGCTAATTATCACACTTAGGCTAAATATGTGCCTCAGTACGACCACTTCGAGCACTTGCGTTATGTGTGATGATCCCAGTAATGATTAGTGTTTGGTAGCCACAGTTGCATAGTTCAGGGTGTGTCCAGTAAGTGGGAACGGATGCTGACGCTAGTTAATTTAGACTTAGGACATTAGTTAGAGTTAGCTAGTTTCTCAACCCTTTCCCTCATAGCTTAGGAGATAAACTGAAAAATACCAAAAAAATCACATACCTTAGACTTGCTTAACCATACACCATGACACATACAAGCAAGCCTAGGAAGACAACGAATGATTAACCCCAAGTGTTTCTTGTGGCGTTAAGGCATTTATTCTGCAAAGTTCGACCAGATCGTGTGTACACGCTCGTATTCATATGGTTGAGTGTAGGGGTACCTCGCCACTCATCAGTAAGACACCTCATGTCCCAAGATCTGCAACCTCTCTATTCTCCATCTCACCTCACTGTATAGTTAATCATAACTTATGGTTTCATGTACTATAGTGATATTTTTTCAATTCAACAATACCAACATATGTGTTTTGCTAACAAGTATGTCTTACATTCAACTCCTTGAGTGCCTAAGGACACTTTTAGACATGGTTATACAAGGGCACTAAGGGTTGGAGCCTGCTTTGGGAAGGACCTACTTATATAACTCTTGTATTTCATACTTGACAAGAAATTTCACATCATCTTATGCCTTTCACAATGGTCAAACTTTAATCAGGACTTTCCATAACATCTAGCAATCTATTCATACACTTAAAATTTACTACCCATTTCCTATCCATTCAATACACTTTCTTTGCTTGACACTCCTTCTTCATGAAACTTCAATGTCAAATTCTCAAATATTGTGCATCATTACTAATCTAAGATCCTATAGACATGCTTTGTATCTTCTAGACATTTCATTTGATTCCTTATTTTATAGAAAACTCCAACAAAAATTTGAAATTTTTAGTTGTGATATCATAGTTATGATATTAGAAACCATTGGATGTCATATCTAGGATATATGATCTATGATATCGCCTACATAAAAATAGTATATATAGGTGTTGGGAGTTAGCAAATTTTTCCATTCCCCATTTCCTAAGTAGAGAGTTTTTGCCATTTTTCCTTTCAAATAGTGCTATGACACGCTAACTTTCAACACTCATAACTTTGCCCTTGTAGATCCTATCTTCAAAATTCTTGAACCTTGTTGGTCATGGAGCTCTCAACTTAGTTGTGGCGGAGGGGGAGGGGGTGGGGGGAAGTACTTAGTGTGATATTGTTAAAATTTGAGTTAAAAATTCTAATGATTGGAAGGTATCTTAAAGGGTAAGCATAAAGAAATAATGAGAATTCTATAATTTTTCAATCAAACTAAGGCCAAAAACACTTAAAAAATCCTCCAAATAAATCACATCAATTACATTAAGTCATAGAAAAGCATAAAAAATAATAATAGGAAAAGGTTCTAAGGATACCACCTAAGAATTTTTCTAACTCTACAATCATAATATGATAAGAACTTGATATAGCCAAGGGTATGAGTAAGGAAAAGAGCTATTAAGAACTAGTGTAAACAATTTAATAATTTTCAATTCCTTGTTGATTGCAAATGATCCTGAAGAAAGGAGAAGAAAGTGGACCTTCACAACTAGGAAGCAAAAGACTCAAATGCTATGGGAGAGGGCGAATGGGGGAACAAACCCACAAGTAGAACATGTAGACCAAGAGGTTTAATCTTTTAGTATCCATTAAGAAACTATTATCATAGAGCACTTAGCCCAAGTAGAGGCATAAGATCCACAAGTACTAGAACAAGGACATTGCCCATGTTATTACTAGTTTGCCTCAAGGCCATTTAGGAGAAAATGATTATGTCCATAAGTCCATTGATGGAATTTGCTCCAAAAATATTGAAGGAACAACTCCAAGCATCACCACTATGGCCCACACTTACAAGTAGTGAGGAATAATACTTAGGAGAGACATAATAGTTTTGGCATAACTAGCTGGCCAATGCAATAATCAAAATTGAGGGAGTCTTTGTATCCTATTCAGTGAAGGTGATTGTGAAAGCTCTCAATCTGTCCAATGAAGGGGCAAAGGTGGCACAACTCTCCACTAGATATGATACTAATGTAAGAAAACTATAGTTGCAATGGGAATATGGCAAAGATGACAAGGATTACAGTGAGCTAAGCTCTAAGAAGAAAATATGTTTCAAAATTGACACATATCACCTATTCCCTACTAAAAGAATCAATCAAATATCAACATATGTAGCTAGAGGAAGTGCTATCATTATGGGAAAGTTCAATGCAAACATCACCCATATTTACTTCCTCAAGATTCAAATGTGGTTTAAGGAGAAAAAGGTAGGGAATTTGACACTTCCATTTCCTTTCCTAATTAAGAAGTTATGCAAACAAGCTAGAACCCTAGGGTACACCAATGACATTCTCAGGAAGGCTCAAAACACTTCATATGTAGAAATGCTTAAATTGATGCCTTTGAAGAAATATTAGGTGGAAAAATTTGCATGCATTGAGGGAATTATAGGCATTACACTTACTGGTAGCATTATAGCTACTAGTTAGTAACAATAGGCTAAGCCTAGAAGTAAACAATAGATTGAGCAATAGTAGCAACAAAAAGTTCTGTCATTTCCACCACAAGATTACAAGCCATTGATGAGCCATTTGCAACAAATTGCAAAAACTATTAGTTGGGGAACACGTGAAGAGGCTAATGTTTACAAGGTCGTAGAAAATGCCAATAGACCCATGTTTTCCATAGACCATGCTAGTGGAAAAATCTAATTGTAGTTAGGAGGAGGGGATGAATGGCCATAATAGATATCAACGAATGTTGCATTATTTCAAGTGATGCTTGAGCCTTGAGAAGGAGCCACAGGACTAGTCACACAACATCAAGAAGTAATAGGGGTAGTTGAGGTGATTACAGATCACATCAAGGAGTTCTTTAACATCCCTATTGTGCCACTAGAAGATATTTTAGGAGCAAGAGATGCTTAGATGCTAGCAGGTTCATCAATGAATCTTGCAAAACATGAAGATATACTTAATAGACTTCTGTAGACAAGTAAACTCATGTAGAATCATTTTGATATCCTTAATAATATCATTGTAGCATAGTCTAATCTAATAGCCACTAAGGGAAAGTTGGTCATGGTAGAGACTAGGGTAGAACATGCTATGAACAAAGTTAGAAGGCTACAAGAAGAGCTAACCACCCTGCAAGCTGAAAGAAGTGATTTTGCATAATTTATGATGCTAAATCAATTAGAATAGTTTAGAAATGACCATGTGAATAAGTTGGTTGATCAAATCATGAAGATGGAAAGGGAGAAGGAAAAGGAAATATGGGATGCTTTAGTAGTAGAAGCCCAAATATATTCCCGTGCGAAAGAACTCACTACCTTACAAGAAGAGAATAAGGATTTAGCTACAAACAATACAGGGTTGAGAAATGTAGAAAAATAAAAAAATGTTCTTGAAGAAATAATCCATAAATTAAGAAAACAACTTATGAGGATCAACCAAGACATGAGCTACTTAGCTAGAGAAAATATGATCCTATTTATGAAAGAAGTTTGTGCAATAAGATAGAAATTTTCTATAAATATAAGCATGTGGAAAAATGAGGCTAAGAAACATAAGAGGCTCAAGAAAAATTTTTATGACTAGGTGGGCATGTATAAGTAGTTCAATGAGAAGAAGATTTAGATGGAAAAGGCCAAAAGCAATTTTATCTCTGTATAGAATCCTAATTGCTAGCAAATCTTGGATAGCCTTGCTCATGTTCACTAGGCGGAAACAAAGAACAAAGACCTATAGATCAAATATCTTACAAAGTACATGGGGTTAGCTAATCTTTGTTATGCTAACTTAGCCATGTTAATAGTAGGCAAGCCTAGAAATAAGCTAGAATAATAAGTAGCATCCATGTATGCTTTGTATGAGAAGGATTTTATTGATAGAAAGGATGTGCTATAAAAGCTACATGTGGCAAGCTCAAAACTCAAGATTGTCAGGGATAGCTATCAAGGCCAAAAAGGTGTTACAACAAACTTGGCTCTTTGCATGATAGATTATAAGGAATTACAAAAAGGTGGTCAAAGCATTTGAGGAAGAAAGAAGGTAGTTTGTAATGTCGTATGTCAAATCAAAACAAATGTTCCTATAGCTACCATGCCAATGGGGTGTACTGGGCCCATCACATGTTGCACAATAAGCATGGATCGTAAATGATCCCTCGATAAAAGAAGAGAAAATTTACACATTATTGAAAAGATACCAATTTAAGGAGCTTGATGATAAAGGGAAGCAACTGATGGAAGAGCCACCATCATTGAGAACCTGATCTACATCAAGTCACTTTCATTTTTATTCTTTATTTTATTTTGTCTTTTTGTAAAAATTATGTCAAATTTTGTAAAATTTCCACTGTAGGATTTAGAGTCGTGTAAATAGCTTTTTAGTCATATATAGTCAGATTTACCTTCCAATTTTGCAAAGGACTCTATCCTCATTTTGTTTTCACTCAAGGATGAATTTCTAGTCATTCATGGGGGCATGATAAATCCATATTTTGATGCATTATGATATTGTATCAACACTATCATTAATAAAATATCATAGCACATGCCATATCATCATTGATACAATATCTTGGGATATGTGCAACCCTACTATTGCAATTTGATTTCCTAGCTTAAACTTAGTGAAAGTGAATGCCCACAATGTGGTGTGCCATAGTGAATAAAATCTTTATTTGAATAGTTTGTAATTGGGAATAAGTTATGAATGAAAAAAAAAGATTGAGCTATTTCCCACCATTGCAGCATTCTTGTAGTTTACTATTTTCACTTAGCATAGTGTTTACTGCTTACTTAGCATAATGTTTACTACTTAGCTTAATGTTTACCACTTTACTAACATAATAGTTTATTTTTAAAAGTACCTTATTTTTACTTGTTAATAGTACGTAGAATGGATACAACTGATTTCAATCATTAAGTGTATCACTTGGTTTACCTAGTAGCATGATACTTGGTAATCCTAGTGGTGATTACATAAGCCAAGATATGTTTGGAACATCAGGAATAATTATTCATCATAATAGGCTAGAATAGGTTCATGTTTTCCTAGTTAAAATAGACTTAGATATTTTTCACAATGTTTATACTTAGGGGTGTAACTGGCCCAACAACATCATTTATCATATTCCTCACTACAAGCTAAACCATATCCTTAGACTTTACTAGCTTAAATGGGAAGACAACAATCACGAGCTTGATTCAATTACTAACATATCAACATTGACCATCCACTGATTATGATCAGGTTATGCATGAACACTTGTAACTTGTATAGTGAATCAAGTTGTCCTACAGTTGTCCTATTGATGTTGCAACTTCAGGTAGGAGGTAGAAAGCATCTAGCAGTGCTTTCATTTTCTCCTGCTTACTCCTAGGATCATGCATTGTCCATGCAGCTTTCTCAATGTGGGTTGGAATGGGCACATCCCAAGGACATGGGATTACTAGAAACAACTCCTTAGCATTGACAAACCAAGAAGAAAACTATTTATGTTCAATGTCAAATTCCTTGACTATGTACTTCAACTCTTAGTAGTCATTCATCTATCTAGCTAGGTTCTCAGCAATAGATCATTGATCTCTGAATCACCCTATGAGAACTTCAAGTTCAGCATTAGCAGTGTTAAGATTTTTCTTGGTGTCCTTGTGGTGCTTGAACTTAGCCTCATATAGTAGATACAAGCTAGCCAATTGTTTTTCCAATTTTGACCACGGTAGTCTAGCTATCAACATTGCCAAGTTTGTGTAATGAAGATTGGCCAACTTCATGTACTTTATCATATCTTGATTTGCAGCTCCTTCAAGTAGATCTCCACTTTGTTGTAGGAATTAATAAGGATGGGCTTCCACATCTCTTTTTCTTGTTGAAGTTGCTAGAGGGCTTCATTCACTTTCATCTTTGCCATCTGGATTTATTTTTCATTAATTTCCTTTTACAAGCTAACCTAGTCCTTATAGTAATTCCTTACTTTCTTAAATTTGAGGGTTTTATTCTTCTAGGTGGTGATCTTGATGGTAGACTTTTGTCGCAAGGTGTGTACCTCCTCCATTGATAGATTGCCATTCTCCGTGGCCAATTTTCTTAGTTTAGTGTTGACCTTGGCAAGCTTCTCTTGCTGTTGATGAATGAATTCTTACATTTGATTTCTCTAAGCATCAACATTTCATAGGAAATAATTTTTCATAGTCAATGCTTCATTCTCTTAGCACATTTGATTCAAGTCCTTTTTGATGGAATATGTTTTAGCTTTTGCTATAGACTATTTGAAGATGATCATTACTACTTCCTCCTTAGCCTTTTGAAATCATTCTTGAAATTGTTTGATCGCTTCATCTATTTTCATTGTTAGGCTAAGGATTGTTTGTTCTACAAGTTGGACATGAACTTCAGCAACCTCTATGAAAAAGTGTTAATTTTTCTCTTGAACATTTCTAGTTGGCCCTCCAAAATGATGCATTTTCCCTTTGTATTCAATAGCTCTGACTGGGTTTTGATGATGTTCTCTAGGAAATCAAAGATGTTAGAAGTTAGTTGCTTAGCTCCTATTAATCATTCCAACAACTCTTCATGCTTGGTTGCATTCAATTTTTCATTGACCGTGCCTACATATGTCTACACATATTGAAGTGTAGATATGTCTAGTATAGATGCCATGGGTGCATTCAATACTTCTACTACATGATTAACAACCACTTCTATCACTATCTCCTACCCATGGTGCTACATCACCAAGATAGTTGCCTCTTCACCTTCCACCAACTACACTAAGAAAGTGGCAGCATTCCTAGAGATTTTTGGAAATAGATGTTGTGTTTCTAGTGACACCATCACCTCTTGATTGTTGGGATTCAACCTCAAAGGTAGTTGCATTCTTTGGGTAGAGAAAATAAGACCACCACTCTCCATCTAGCTAACTATTCAGGTCATCTTATTAAGGTGACACATTGTTGGTTGATACATAGATGGATCTACCCCACTCGTTCCTACTTGTTGCTCTTGTTCACTCAAGAGCTATTCTCAGATTTGATGTAGACACTTAAGGACTATGCTGGCCTCTGATGTTGTCTCCTGAATGGATGGTGGTGGCAGTAGCTCCTCTTCTTGATTGATTTTTAGTGTCTTATCATTCATGATTTCTACCCATGAGGACAAGGGAACATGCTTAAGAGTATCATTTGAACAATGAACAATGCCTCCCCTTTTGCAAAGTTTCTTGATGAGGTATGGAAAGGGTAGGGTCTTCCTTTCATGTTCATTGTCCTTGAAGCACTTCTCGATCTCCAAATAGATCAACTATGGAAGGTTAATGGAAAATTTCCTACTTAAAGTAGCACATGCTTAGATAGAAAAAGTAGTCACCTTGCTTGGCCTCACCATTGGATTGAGGTAATAGGCCACAATCTTGAAATAAATCCACTCTACTAGTGTGAGCACATCATGCTTCTTATGGTCCACCCTATAGCATAATTGGGTCCATTTCCTTTTTGTCTCAAGATCACCTTTTGCTAATATCTCTACCAACTATGTTCCAATGTTTGGTAACCCTAGTGCCTATGCAATAGCTTTCATCAAGTAGAATACTTGATTGTCCTTAATTATTACAATGGACCTTGGCCTTTGGCTACTCCAAAAGTGATAGGCCTCTTCCATGTACCATTCTCCACTAGACCTGATGACTGGCCACATGGGAGAGGCTTGAAATTATGTCTTGACATCCTTTGGAGCTTTCCCCAAAAATGGTGAAAAGTTTATCTCTTGAAGAACTAATCTTTGGATTTCTTAAGACTTGATAATGTTTAGGTAGGCTTGAGTTAGAGTGACCTCAAGCCTTGACATAGGTCTAGATGCTTCTTCTCATTGGGATTGTTTTGTAGGCACTTCTTCCTTTGGAATTTATCAAAAAAATTCCACTTTTGGCTCCTCTTAAAGAGGTCTTATTACGTGGGTTTCCTCTTGTTGTTCTTGGCCCTGTTCCTGCTAGCCCCTTCTAGCTCTAGGTCACTTCTCCTATGGTTGTGAGGGTTTTCTTTCTTGCAAACACTTTTGTTTAGGTGCGATTTGTAGCCACAATAAGAACATGGATTAGCAATCATTGTATAACCTTAAAACAATTGGGATACCTTAGCTCTTGAGGATAGTTACACTTAGCTAAGTTGTGATTATGACTGATTTAATGAATCTAATTAAAATTTTTATTTTTACTTATGCATTATCATTAATAAATCATCCCAGAGGTTGTTGGAAGGGTTAAATTGGAAAAAAGTTGATGTTTTTATATGGTTAAGGTTATTAAACCTTTAGGGAAGTTAGGAATATTTTCAAAAGTTTTCATCAATTTTTCATTGGAAACCTTAAGGTTTGTGGCCACCATGATAAAGATCTTACCTTTGATAAGTGTGGGATTGAAAAATGAAGTTATTTGGACACACAATTTGAAAGTTATGGGCTTTGGAAAATTGCAGAAATTCTCCATGTGTTATGAGAAAATTGCAAAAAATTTCCAAAGTGTCCAACATTATATATAGTATTTTTGCACTATGTCAACGAGGCCTCATTAATGCAACTATTGGCCATCATTGGCTTCCATTGAATTTGGTAAAACTTTCAAAATACAAGGAAATTTTCAATGAAATTGTGATAAAATGAAAGCTTAGAAGACCAAGAATAGTATGAAATTATGAGAAGAGGGTGTTGAAGTTCATAAATTTGAAAAAATGAAAAAGAATTGATTTAATGGATGAATGCAATGAAATATTAAGGAGTACTGAGTGCTCTACACAATGGAAAACGTAAAAGATAGGATTATAGTAATGTTAAAGGTAAGGAACCTTAACAAATTAAGCCAAAAGCTCTACAAGTGGATCCTCCTCATAGTAGGCTCATGTTCTTTCTGCCCTTGCATAAGCTCAACTAAGCATCATGACAAGTTAAGGACCAACCTAAAAGAATCAACTCAAGAATCCCAACACATTAGACTAAGAAATAGAGCATAACATAGAACTTGGTAGTGAGGTGAGTTATGGTAGCATGGATGGATGATAGAGAGGGTGGGATGGAGTTTAAAATTGAGGTAATAAGAAGTCCCTTATGAAATTTTTTGGTTAAAATGACCTAAGAAGTTCCATCTTAAGTCTAGACCAAAATGATCCACCTTCAGTAACTTTGCATCACCACTCTAAGAATAGTCCACCCACTTAAGACATAAGAGTGCTTCCACAAAACAACCACTATTTCAAAAAGATAAGGAAGAAGAAGTAGAAAGTAAGAGAAAGGGTCTTAGTTAGAGGGAACCTTTAGGTGTAGATGAATGCTATTCAAGTCCCATAACCAATGCTTGTAGCCCTTTTATTTGTCCAAGGGATGTGCTTTGAATTCCCATTGTTGTTTTTATTCTTTTATTTTTGAAATAGGAACAACACCATGTGAGGACTTATTCATGTTGAAGGGGTGTGCTTTGAAGTTCTATTGTTTTTTTCTTTTGAATGGAAACCACACCATGCAATGATGTTATTTTGACTTTCTTTAGTGGTTGGTGTGGAATGGTAAGAAGTCCATGAAAAACACTCCAGCACTCAAGTAAGAAGAATAGGAAAAAGAGTATTAAGTCCCCCTAAAGTAATGTCCTTTACAAACCTTTCGATCCTTTCTAATTCTGAAACTACTAAGTTCATTGATTGGTTAAAATTTTCTTTAATGAAAAGGGACCTCAAATTCTCAAAATAAGAAAAACCATAGAGTTCATTGGATGGGAGGATGACATGGAATCACTGGCCATTCCATGAAAAATAAACCATGTTGAAGTCATCAAACATCAAAATTCAAAAATAGAACTAGACATCGACAAGCACACATTAAGCACAAACCATCATTAGTAAATAGCAACAACAACATTGTGTCCTATGAAAATAAAGTAAATTTATTAGCAAAGATGAGAAAATATCACACTTGATCAAAAGAAACAAAATAAATTAAAAGATATTAAAAAAGTTTAAAATAATCAAAAAAATGTTTAAGGGTACTAAAGATAGTGTAACATTAGAAAAATTTGAAAATAAAAAAATTGTAAAATCAAAAATGTGAAAATAAAAAGGTAGAAAGACTAAGAGGCCATGGTAATGATCAACACATATGGCCATCTCCCCCATGACTAAGTTGAAGGGAAGAGATCCAAAAAATAGAATGTGGTTGTCCATATATTGAGGTGGTATTTACACTGGTCTATCTTGGTTCTAGGAAAGGTTTGACTTGTTAGATGTTGACCAACTAATTTTTATTTGAGCTATCAGGTTTGTAGATTTTCATAACCCCAGAGGGAATGGTTTGATCAAGTTTATAAGGTCCTTTCCACAATGTTTTGAATTTGGTCTTTTAGGATACATGTGTGGGATTCTAGTAAAGAACCTTATCTCCTAGTTGAAGTTTTACTTTCCTAATTCTAAGGTCATGACGCTACTTGCTGAATGCCTTGTTCACCTCATTAAAGGATAAGGCCACTAAGAGATTTTAGTCTAGCATGTTCAAATCGATCAATCTTTCCTTTTGTGCTAGACTTAGGTCAAAGTTTAGATCATAGACTATTGAGAGTGTATGGAACTTAGATTGAATTGGGAGCATTGGAAGTTTCCCACACACTAACTCATAGGGAGAATATCCAAAGGAAGTCTCCAAGTTGAATGATATGCCTAGAGAGCATCATTAAGTTTTATACTCTAGTCCTTTCTATATTTGATAATGGTTCACATTAGTAGTTTTGTAATCTCCTTATTGGTTACCTATGCTTGACCATTAGCTTGGGGGTGGTAAGGTGTTGTTATTTATGTTCTACCCCCAAGAATTACATTAATTTTTTAAACGTGGCACTTGTGAAATGAGTTCCATTATCAAAAATTAGTGAACGTGGCACCCCAAACCTATTTATGATATCTTATTATATAAATTTGGTAGTAGTGGATGATGTATAATTAGTAATGGCTGCTACTTCTACTCATTTTTTGTAGTAGTCAATTACTACTATAATATACACTTTCCCATTAGACATTGGTGTAATGGAACCCATGAAATCAATTCCCCATATGTCAAAAGGTTCTAGTGGTTGAATCCACTATTGAGAACCTTCCATGTAAGTGGTCATCCCCCCATCACATTGACAATGTTCACAAGACTTGATGAGGTGGTGGGCATCCTTAAAGATTATAGGCTAACAGTATCCTGCCATCAAGATTTTTATGGCTATGCATCTCCTTGCATAGTGGCCTCCACAAGTCCCTTCATGAGCATCCTAGAAAATTCATAGTTTATCTTTTTCAAGGACATACCAATGGATTAGGCCATCGACACATACCTTGTAAAGTTGTCCATCGATTTCCATGAAGTATTTGACCAAATGGCATCTTATAGTATGTAAAAATACCCCTGGTACTTGTGAATGTTGTTTTGGCCTGATCTTGGATGCAATTTGGATTTGGTTATAGCCACTATAACCATCCAAAAATTTGTAATAACAATGCCTAGATATGATGTCTAACAACTAGTCTACAAATGGCAAAGGAAAGTGATCCTTAAATGTTGCCATATTTAATAGCCTAAAGTCAATGCAAACCCACCATTTGACAATCTTCTTTGGTACAATTATGAGTGGGCTAACCCACTCAATATTTTTTATTGGATATATGAACCCTTCCTTGAGGAGTTACTCTATCTCTTCCTTGATGATTTTCTTTAATTTGGGGTTCGACTGCCTCTTTTTCTAGGCTTCATGGTCAGGTTAATGTAGATGCAATGCTAGCATATCCTTGGATTGATTCTTTTTAGCTCTATATATGACCAAGTAAAGGTTATTAATCATTTATTCAGCACTTCCAACAACTTTTCTTTTTGTTCAAGAGCAATTTTGGCATTAATGATGACTAGTTTACCATTCTTTAAAAATTCATACTCCATATTGGCTAGTAAAGGTTTTAGTTCTAAGGTCTCCTGTTTGAAGTGATCGAGGATTTTCAACTCTCCCCAATATGTATCATCATCTTTATTAGAGAGTTTGAAATGAACTTGTTCAATTTTTTCCATACCTTCAACATATGCATATGTTAGGCTCTTAGTTGGCTTCATGCATATTGTTTTGCTATCTAGATCAACTATCAGCAATTGGGTGCCCTCTTGCTTTGTGGCTATTGCATATAGAAACTTTTGAATTTTAATTTCTTGTGCACATTGATTGCATGCCTTAATGTATGTGCTCTTGATTGACCAAATCCTTTGCACATAATTGTACCTGTTATCACTATACACGATGCATGAAATATACTTCTTCTTAATCTTTCCTAGCTTATTTTCCTTAGATATTTTGAGAGATAGGTCCCATATACCCATTCATGTGTTTATCATGCTTAACCAAGCCCTTCCCATGATGATGGAAAAGTCACTTTTACAGTTTCCCACCTTGATCACTAGAAAATTAGCAGGATAGTACCATCCACAAACTATGGTTAGAATGTCCTCTACTAATCCCAAAGGGATAGTAATCAATTAATTTTCTAATTCTAGATGAATGTTGCTCTTATTAAGAGGTGGCAGGTTCTAGGCCTTGTACATATCATGGGAGATGAGATTAACTCCGAAACTAGAATCAAGAAGAGCCTTGCATGAATCTTGTCCAACAATTCATAGATAGATGTGTGGACTTCCTAGATTAGATCTTTTTGTAGGAATATTGATAGCCTTGATCCAATTAGAAACAACATGAGTTATCATTATAGTGTTGATCCTAGGCAAACACTTGGTTTTAAGGGCACTCAAAGGTATTTGATGCAAAGGATGAGGGTGATGGAGATGCAGGATGATCAGTTGGAGTAAGTTGTGAGGGTTGGAGAGGACTACTAGGTTGGAAGAAAGTTTATTTCCTTGATTGATTATCTAGACCACTTAGTTGAAAGATCAATTGTGAATGTACAACCCTTATAAAATTTCATTGTTGTAGCTGTGAAGGAATCTCACCTTACATAGATGAAGCAAAAGATAATTGGGTTGAAGGTGGAGGTGTAGGTGTAGAGGGGTGTCAAGGATGATAACAATATAGATATGGATTTTTCCCTCAGGTAGATGGTGAATGTGTTTGGTGGTACTCTAGAGTGTAATAGTGATGCTGGAATGATGAATGACTTGTAGAACTTCTAAGGGAAATGGGATACTGAACATAGTACTCATATGGATCTGGTTGCCTATAACGGTACTACTACCTTGGCCATGGAGTTTTTCACAATTTTGGTTAATAACACTATTGGTATTATTCATATGATTGTGGAGGAGTTCCACATGGGTAGTAAGCTTGTTGTTGCTGGTGGAACTATCTTGGACTACCTTGAAGGTAAGACAATCGTAAAAGAGCTTACCTATGTGTTAGGTGAGGATTCAATGCATACACTCTAGACTCTTGTAAGTGTGACACTATAGGGCACCATCCTCTTGGATGTTCATATTGGAAAATGTCGCATTTAGTTTCATCATCAGAGTCAGACTCCACAACTTCTTCTACTACAACAAATTTACCCTTACCTCTTTGGTAGGCATGTTTAGCTTCTTTTTTCCTCTTGTGATTACAATCGCTATTTTTCTCTTTGGATTCTTTAGAAATATTCAAAGAGATTTAAATTTTTCATCCAAAGAGTTCCATAACTTATCAACATTGGCAAAAATATTAGAAACAAACTTTTGGATGGGCAAGGTTTTTTTATTCACCACTTCATCAAGTGGTGATTTCTCCTCATCATAAAATGGAACCTCTCATTTTCTAATAGATGGATTCCTATTATATTCTTCATCACTTTCCCTCTTCCATAGCCCACCTTCTTCTTTTTCTATGTGCTCAGTTAACCTTTAGATTTGATAAGCACTCATTTTAGATAGTCTTCCTTGGGCATATATCCCAAGGGTTCTTCTAGTTTTTGCTTTGATCCCATCTATGATGCAGAAAAGTTGTTCCCTTTGAGAATAACCATGGCTAGGGCATCAAAGTAGGAGAAAATAGTATTGGCCCATGGTAGCATCTAAGGGTTCATGTGCTTCTTGTTTCTAGCCTTGGGTTAAATTAGACACTCTAGAGTATGTCTAGTATTTGTCATTGAATAGTTCTAACATGGTACTCCATTTGCAAATGGATTTTAGCTCTAAGGACTAGTATCAAATTTTAGCTTCCTTAATAAGTATCCTTGGGAAAAGCTTGAGTTTCTACCACTCATTATCTATGTTTTGTAAGGCACATGCATCTTGAAAAGCTTCTAGATGTTTCTATGAATCAGAATTGTATTCCCTCTCAAATCTTGGGATATTGTTCATATCTAGGCACTTGATCTAACTATCCTTCATATGCCTGGTTGGGATTCTTATTGCCTTTGCAATGTTGAGCATACTTCAAGTCATCAATAAAGGTTCATCATCATTGCTGTGTTGATGACATTGATGCTAGTTTCAACCACCCCTTTGATTTTGGTGGCCTTCACAGTCATTATTATTTCATCAATCACCTTCATCATGGTTGTTTCAATAGTGACTTCCATGAGAACTATCAAATGAAGAGGAATGTTTAGAATTGGATGAAGAGGAAGGTGGACCACCACTACCATTGTGATGTCTACCACCACTCTTACACTTATCATGATCACCATATTTAGATCCCTTGTTGTTGTGATGTTTACCCTAGTTCCTACCTTGGCTATCACTATTTCCTAATCTTAGTTTATGAATAGTTGATTGTAGGATCTAGTTCACAACCTCATCATCAATAGTAGGGGGTGGATAATATTCATGTTAAGAACCTTCCAATAGAGGATCCTCATTATCTTCTTCATCTAGTAGGAATAAGGGGTTAGTGTAATGTTTTCCCTTTGTAGCTTCATTAAGTTTCTCCTATTGTTTATCTCACTTATGTTGTGTTTTAGTGGGACAATAGTTTTGAGTTTCATATCCTTTCACAATGTACTCTTCATGAAGATCTGCTATGCCCAACTTCTTAAGGGTTTTGAATAACATCCCAAGCACAAATTGATTAGGGGTGGGGGGTGGGCAAGACAATGTTGCCCTCTATATCATGCCATCGAATTTGTTCATCTTGATATAGGATGAAGGTGAAATTTGGTACAAACTCATCTAGATGAGTGTATACCACCTTTCACTCTTGTGGGACTAGTGGTTTATTATCTTTGGGCTTGTGAGAACAAGAAGACATTTTTGAAAAACAAAATGAAATTGTTAGTGTGCTTTTATAATCCTATGTATAGTGGGAATGATATTGACATTTAGGTTTGTACAATGATATTAGTGATATTCACATAATCCTAAATAGCACAAATTCCACAAACAAAGTCCTTGGCAATGGTGCCAATGATGAGCAGTGACGTACCCCTATGCCAAACCATATGAATCACAAAGCGTTCATGCACAATATGGTCAAATTTCATTGAATTTATCATTTTCAGTGCACTAGCCCTTTAGGAAATGAATCTAGTCTTAAGGTCAATAGTTGTCTTTTAAATTACACTTGTGACGTTCATTGGTATGGTTAAGTGTAATTGAGGCATTCAATTTTTATCATTTTTATGTTTTATAGCCAGGTGCTTGAAATGTAGATAAAAAAGGATTTGATTAACTAATTTAAATTAATTAATTAACTAATCAATTAACTAATCCTAACATAAGTATCCATTCCCACTTTATGGATATGTCTTGAGCCCATGTATCTATTGCTAGGCAACCAAGCACTATGCTATTGGGTGTACCAAGCAATAACACTACTGGGATTACCAAGCAAATACATGTTACACTCAAAGTGGTCATACTTATGTGTGTAATCTATCTAGCTTAATTACTTATCTAACATAGTAACTACAAAATAATTGATAATTAATTGAAAACATTAAATAAATAATTAGAAATAATAAATGCATAAATAAAATAGCTAGTCTATCCAAAGTGCTACAAGGTTTATCAAAAAGCTTGCCTTTATTGCCACACACACTGTTGTGCTTAGGTACAACAATGCTCGAATAAAGATCCATAACCTCAATGACTCCCAATGTGGGCACTTGGAGGAAAAAATTCCAACTTTCACATGGAAAAAATGCAAGAGCTTCAATGCTACTAAAGTCTAGAGTACCATAAATGTGGCTAGTAGGCATGTATTTATAGGCGATAGACAAACACTACATCGATGGGGCTTTGTCAACAAGGGCTTGTCGACATGGTCGACTACGTCAATGAGGCCTCGTCAATGTAGCCAACCAACAATTACTCAATAATTAAGTATTAAATTTTCTCTCTTTACTTTTCATTGTGTGGCTTGTTACACTTATACCTATTACTACAGTGTTCTTATAAGCTTGATCTCACATTCTTTGATACCACCTACTACAAGAAAAATACATAGAAATTAAATATGCAAATAAAGTTAAGAACAAAAAGAATATAACATGAGAAAATGGGATTTCACATCCTAGGCCAATCAGAACCTATGATGAGACACTTTCATTGTTGTCCCTGATTTCTATTTATAGTTTTTAATATAAAAATTTCTCCTTATGTTATGTTATAAAGAGTATTAAAATTAGCAAAATTAGTAAAAAACAACTAGAAAAAGTTGGAAAAAATAGCTTGGTAGCCAAAATAATTTCCAAAATTTTAATATTTTTCAAGTTACATTATTATTTACTTCTTACATTCTAACAATTAGTATCCTAGTTAGTAACAACTTCTAAGTAAGATGATGATAAAATTAATGTGAATCATTAAATTTAAGTTCACCTTTCTAGGCTTTGGATCAAATAGAAATAATTGAACATAGAGAAATACCATCTTAAGTATGTTTTCCATTGAATGATTACAATGATGATTTCTTTTTTGAATCAATTCATTATACCACTTAGGAAGGGGAAGTACTACCTGAGCTCATGATAACCATTTTTTAGCTAACTTAGTATTATCATATATTCCTAAGTTAAGATAAACTCATTAGTTTCTTACCTAAATCTAATAGTAGTTATAAAAGGTCATGATGATTCACAAAGAGCTATAGATACTTATGAAGTATAAGAGAATGCAAGTCCTTACTTTATAAGATATGACAAGAAGAAGAAAAAGACATAGAATGAATATAATAGAGAGAATGAAGAAGAATAACAAGATAACATATGTTAAAGAGCAAGCAAGTGTGTAAGAACAAGTAAAATAAGGAAATAACATTGGAACAATAGCTACATATAATGTTAGTAAACCATAAGATACAATTAGTAGAGAGTTTATAAAATTACGAAGGTGAAATATTCTGTCATAGGAGCAAACAAAAGCATAAGATAATATAAGAAGATGTTAAGAAATAGAAGATTCATAATGGACATCCAACACCATAATGAAAAGGTTTAAGAAGTGATTCAAAGTTATGAAGCAAGTGTTGTAGGAGTCAGGTGCCATCCTTGTGACATGGAACCTATTTTCCTAAATAAGAAGAGAAGATCCAAGTTGTGTTATACATAGCATGGTCTAGTTTCTTAAGTAAGAAGAGAAGGTCATCTCAAAGATTATGATAGAAAAGAAATGAAAAGAAGAGTACAACTTATGAAAAAGTATTTTGTAAGTCCTAGTGAAGCTATGTTAGGAGTCGCTTAGCAAAGTTAAGAAATAAGTTAAGTTGAACAAGAATTAACAAAGTAATTTATAAGACTAAGAAAAGTACACATATAGAAGTTTGTAATATAATTATTTATGAATAAAAATTGTAAGTGTATTATTATCTTACAATGAAGAAGGAAATATGATTTAGAAGAAGATACACTATTATAGAAAGAGAAATATTAGTGAAGCATAAAGCTCTTATGAACTTAGCATAGTCGAATTTGGAATTACTTCAATTTAAAAGTACTAAGTTCATAAGAACTAAGTTATTAGAAGTACTGAGTTATGAAATCAATACAATGTAAATTTATTCATCATAAGAGGATTCATAAGTAGTAATCTAGTAGGACTTATGATACTGATAACTATAGAGAATTATAAAGAGCATTTATCATTACGAAGAGAGTTACAATCTTACAATTTCCTAATATTACTTCCTACTTATCATATCATGTTAAATTCCTAAGATAACTTGGAAAATGAAAGTTGTAATAATAATATTTATGAATGAATGTTACAAATTACAAATGTCACAAGAATGTTACAAATGATATTATTATTAGTTACAAAAAATTATATCTCCTTGTAAAAGATCCTAATGCAGTAAAGTTGTGTTACAAGTGAAATGAAAACTAACAAACAAAGAAAATTCTAATACCTTGCATCCACCATGATTCATTGCCCTAGTGCTTATGGAAAAATAAATGGCATAATACATTTTAAGAGATACACATTTATCTAGCCATCCTATTCTTCACTAATCATACTTGGATCTTCTCTTATAAAATAAACCAAAGTGATCATAAAAAGACTGCTTAGCAAACAATGTTTCTTCAAGTTGGCATATATAATTTTTCACCAATGCTTGATTAGTAGTGGAGTATCTAGCACCCAATCATATGAGATATGAGTGTTCATGCATGGTCCCAATTGAATTCCATAGACAAGGAAATATGATTATGCAAGTAATTGGTTAGCATTTGTAATCATTATCTTCCCATGTGATCTAGTAAATTCAATGTGTATGGTTTAACTCACAATGAGGCATTTGATAGATGATGTTGTATTGGCTAACATGAAGTAAAAGTAATGGTTTCTAATATGAGTGATAGTAAATAAATCTAATCTAGATTGTGTGATGAGTAGCTAGTCATAATCTTTAGTTCAGAACTTAGACTTCATGTAGCTACTATTGGGATTACCAAGTACCACACTACTAGGCATAGTAAGTGATAGTACTACTGGATTACTAAATAGCTACACTTAAGTGCTTGAGATTAGTTGTACTCATTTTTCTTAATGATAGGAATAGTAAAGTGCATTAAAATTAAATCAATAACTATGAAAATAGTAAACATTAAACTAAATGAAAGCAAAAATGAAACTAAGTGTTGCTGCAATAATGGAGAGTAATCTCAATCTTTATTTCCAATCATGAAATGCATCCAAGTACATCACACTCGAATAAAGACTTTGTTTAATCACTTAACATCATACTACGGGCATATACTACTAAGTACTGAAAGGTAAAATTATGAAAATAAACTAAAAGAGTTTTGAAACTATATGATCAAATCTACTATAGATCTATATGCCTAAGTGTTTCTTTTATAGGCTAGCATGCACCTTGTGATATCATTTATATGATAACATATCTATGACATCATAGATATGATATTGTTATGGCAAAAAAATTGGATTTATCATATCACCATGATTGGATGAAAACTCATCCATGAGTTATAAAATGAGGATAGAGTCTCTTACAAAATTGGAAGGTAGATTTACATGATACTAACTACTCTATGCATGAATCTTTAGTGCTGTAGTGGTGTTGTACAAAAATGACACATTCATGACATGACAAACTTTACAATATAGGAACAAAATTTGGTGAAGATAGATGTAGCCTTATGTTTTTCTAGGTGGTGGTGGCTCTTCCATTGGTTACTTTGTTTTATTGTTAGGCTTTTGTAATTGGTAGTGGTTTAGAAGTGCCTATAATTTCTTCTCTTTTGTTCTTAGATCATCAATCATTCATGCCAATGAAATAATGTTTGATTGAATCAACATGTTTCATGGACATGGTAGTTACAAAAGCATCTGATTAGCTTTAACATACCATGTCATAAACTATCATATTTCTTCTTTAAAAGCTCTAGCCTTCTCTCTTAATTCATGGTAATCTATTAATCTTCTGGCCAAGTTCACTACTACATCGTTTTGCCCTCAATAGCTAGCCATAACTACTTCTAACTCTGAGTTTTATACTTGAAGTTTTTGTAAATCATCCTTGCAATCTACAATATCTTTCTTGTATAAGGAGTACATGGCTACTACTTGTTGTTCAAGCTCACTTTTGGGCCTACCTATTGTCAACATGGCTAAGTTAGCATAACAAAGGTTTGCTAACCTTTTGTATTCTTTTAAGTCCTCAATCTACATGTCTTTATTTTTCACTTTCGCTTTGTAGGTGTGGCTCATGCTGTCCAAGATGGATTGCCATTCTATATTTTATGCTAACATAGAATTAATGATGACCTTAGCCATCCAAATCTATTTCTCATTGATTTTTTTATACATTCCCATTTGATCTTAGAAGTGTTCCTTGAGCTCTTCATGTTTCTTTGCCTCATTTTTCCATGCACTAATTTCAATGGCTAACTTTTATCAAATGGCACTTACCTCCTCCATAGAGAGGGTTTTATTTTCTCTTATGAGGCAGCTCATATTCTAGTTGATCCTCACCAATTGTTCACTTAGTTGGTGGATTCTTTCTTCCAAAATGTTCTTTTACTTTTTAATAGTGGTCAACCACATGTTATCTGTAGTGAGTTGTTTATTTTCCTCTTGTAAGAGCAAGTGCTTTAGCATGGGCATATGTTTGGGATTTGGCTACTGAAGCATCCCATACTATGATTTCTTTCTCATTCTTCATCTCTTTATTATTCTTGAGGTAATTGATCTACTCAGTTCTAAATTATGCTAGCTATTCTAATGTAATGAACTGAGTTGGATCTCTTCTTTCTACTCTCAGGGATATGAGCTTTTCTTGTAATCTATGAAGATCATTCTCAACATGATCTACCCTATTTTTGACCATGATCAATTTTCCTTTAATGGCAATCAATTTGGACTATGTTGTAGTGACATCACTAGGAATTTTGAAGAGATTTGCCATATGTCCTATTTGTAAGAGTCTATCTAACACATTTTCATGTTTTGTAGGAGTCATAGAGGTACCAGCTAACATTTGAGCATATTTGATTCTAGAAATATTAGCTAGTAGCACAA
This sequence comes from Gnetum montanum, assembly GCA_015680685.1. Classification (NCBI taxonomy): domain Eukaryota; kingdom Viridiplantae; phylum Streptophyta; class Gnetopsida; order Gnetales; family Gnetaceae; genus Gnetum; species Gnetum montanum. The sequence continues at coordinate 1,058,282 of MNCI01006151.1, read as the reverse complement.
CAGGTACATTGAAGGATTCTTTAATATGATTTGTGATCACTTTTATGACTCTCGCTACATCATGGTGCTGCATGATCATAACTGTGACTCTCATTGATTTTTTTATACATTCCCGTCTATAAATTCAAGCATGAATCGAAATGATGTGGAATTCCTAGAAATTTGTTTTGAACACTAGGCCTCTCCTCCTAACTATAATGATATTTGTTCGATTGCAAGATTTGTTGAGATGGTTGGCTTGGCTATATCATTAATTACTTTGAATAAATTGACCTCTTCATTGCTTTCCCAAGTAATGGTCTTTACAATTTTTTATAGATGACTCATTAAAGGTCTATACTCTTATAGTGGCAGTGGTGGAACTTGTAGTTATTGTTATTGTTGTCTTATGATTTGGGTATTCTCCTTAGTTCTTGGTTGTTCTTCTATTCGATCATTTTTGGGAGGAATTGTATTGAGCATTTTGACATAGGAAGCATTCTGTGCCTTCCTTAATTCATCATTTGTATACCCTAGGATGCTAGCTTGTTTGCATAACTTCTAGATAAGCCAAGGAAATGGAAGTGTTAACTTCCCTACCATCTTCTCCTTGAACAACCTTTCAATTTTTTTGAAGTAGAGGTAAGCAATTTTCACATTGAAATTTCCCATTAATATTGTGCTACCTCTAGCTACATATGTAGATATTTAGTTCAATCTCTTGGTAGGAAATAAGTTATTTGTGGCAATTTTAAAATAGATCTTTTCTTCTATAGTTAGTTCACTATATTCCTTATTTTCCTTGCCATACGCCTGCTACAACCATAGCTTCCTAGCATCTATGTAAGATCTTGTTGATATTTGTGCCACCTTTGCTCCTTCATTATGCACATTTAGTACCTTTGTAATTTCCTTAACTGAGTTAGACACTAAGATCCCTTCAATTTTTACTATAGTATCTACTTCTCTATTCTACCAAAACTAGATTATATCTTCTAAATAGCACCCATCATTTGTTGTCAAAGTAGGCCATAAAGGAAATGATTGAAGTTGGGCCTTAACACCATCTAGAGTAAATTCCAAAAATGGACCAAAGTTAAGTTCCACAATTATTATCAACATGATAGATTTTTCTTGAATAGCTTGAAGGCATTCAGGTGATATTGTGAGTTACTATCCTTGGATGAGCTCTTGTGAAATGTCTACTTCTACTTGAACAAATTGCTCCATGATAGGAGTTTGTTGATGAATACTAAAGGATTATGTCTCTTGCTCTTCATATTTTTCTTGTGAGTTTTTCTCACTCACTTGTCATCTTTCACCTTGTGGTATTTTGCTTGTTGGTCATGGAAGTTCTCCTTTTGCTCCTCTTTTTGGGGTCATCTACAAATTACTACAATATTCTCATAGATGAGCAACAATTTGGTATCTTACTCATACCCTTAGTTATATCAAGTTCTTAGTTCATTCTGATTGCAAAGTTAAAAAATGTTTCAACAACAACCCCATTAGTAATTTTCTATGGTGTAAAATGAGTGGTATGATTAATTAGGAGTCTTCTTAAAGTTGTTTTAGCCTTAACATGAGTGATGTACTTTAAAATTATTGATATGTCCCCTTAAAATTACCCTTATAATGCCTTCCAATTGTTAGCAATTTCCAAAAAATCAACTCAAATTTTCCTTACTAACACTTCCCATGACTAAGATGATCACTCCTAGAGCACATAGATTAAAAAATCACAAGAATCAAAGAAAGAATGTGCAAGTTATGGGGACTAGAAGATGGGATGTTAGAGCACTTAGTGACAAAGAAAAATTGGCAATAACTCTCTTTTGATGAAAATTAGAAATGAAAATTTTTTTCTAACTCCTCCATGTTATATATAGTTTTATGGGTATGATATCATAGATATGACATCACAAATGCAATATTTTAGATGCCTATGAGATAGTAACTATGATGTCACCTTAGAACAAATCAAAGTTTCTAAAGGTTTTTCAAGAAAAAATTAAGTCCCATCAGACGGTGGAAAGATACACATTATGTTGAAAGGGTCCTAAAATAGAGATGATGCTTCAGTTATGGAAAATAAGTTTGAGAGTGTATGATTAAGGAATCCTAGGCTATGAAAGTGTATAAGGTGTTGATGGAATGAATGAGATAGACAATGGTATTGTTTCATTAGAATGGATAGTGTGAATAATATGGAAAGTGTTAATTATCATTTATTAGAATTGAAAGGTTGAAAATGATGTGGAATTATTTGGCAAGTATAAGATACAATAGTTATACAAGTGGATCCTCCCTAAAGCAAGCTCCAACCCTTATTGCCTTTGAATAACTACACCTAAAAGTGTCCTTAGGCACTTAAGGAGTTGAATGTGATGCATAATTGTTTAGCAAAACACACATGTTAGTACCACCAAATTTGAAAAATAACTTTATGTTACACAAAATCATAAGTTATGACTATTCAAAGAGTGAGATGAAATGGGCTTACAAGGGATTGTAAAAATTGAGACATGATGTGTCTTATCATAGGCATAATGAATTCTTGTGTTTTATTAGTGGTTAAAGTAATCATTAGCCTTTTTGTCCAATATTCAAACCAGTTCCAAACCACATTCCAATGACATCACATCATTTTATCTCTTTGGATTACAATTGCAAGACTATAAATGTTACAAGGGGTATTATCACTTGGTGTATTTTCCAAGGAAGGAGTTTTATTCATGGAACTTTAATTTTATTTTGAAATTTCTAAGAAATTGCCTACCTACTTTTAAGCATGGATAACATGTCTTTCTAGTGGGACTTCAAAAATTTATGTTGTGCTATTTTATTTTTTATTTATGTCAACCTTTTAAAGTAGTACTTATTTAACTCTTACTCCCATTTTTTGTTAGATCTAAAATGATATAATACAACACTAGTAACATGGTAGAAGTCACAATAATAATCCAAAAAGAATAAAAAGGTCCCCTTGATGTCACACCCTTTACATTCCCACTTCGTTCTTTACTTTTTGATCTAGGAATAATGATCACAAGTTCATTCTTAGTTGTATGATGGAAATGAATGTCATTATGGCCATGGGAAGAACCTCTTATTAATGGAATGGATGGATGGATGATGTGGGCTCACTATGCAAATAATCAATCTCTTATGACTTGATATCATAGAGAAATCTTCACCTTATTGGACTACATTTTACTTTTATTTGAATGTGTTTTTTTAACAATAAAAATTATTTACAAATGGTTTGAAAACAAAGTATGAAAGAAATGGGAAAGATAGAAAAAAATTATGAAAAAGTATAAAATTGAAGAAATGAAAAAGTATAAAAGAATAAGAAAATGTCAAAGAATGTAAAAAAATGGAAAGAATTGTAAAAAGAAAATAGAAAAAGCATAAGGTACCTATGGTTTTAAATAGATAGCCTCATGACTATTATGAAGATCATTAAAATGGAAGATAGAACAAGTGGAAGACTCATGAGTAGATCAGGTACACTCCTTCGAATATTCATAATATGGTTTGACTTGTTGGATGTTGACAAGGATAAGCTTATGTGGGCTAGATGGATGATGACTATGTAAGGCACCAGATTAATAAGTAACATGTACAATGTAGAGTCCCTCACAAAGTGTCTAAAACTTAGCATTTTGGGATAAATAACTATGAGTATAATAAAGGACATTGTCACCTAGTTTTATAGTTACATTCCTTATCCATGAATTGTGCCTTAGTTTGGAGTAATTCTTATGAACTTAACTACCCATGAGTGCTACTAACCAATTCTCATCTAAAAGATTTAGATTCATTAGTCATTCCCTTTGGGCTAAACTCAAATCAAGGTTAAGTTCACTTGAAGTAGCTAAAGTGTGAATCTCTACTTGGATTGTAAGTGTTAGCAACTTGTCATAGACTAGCTCATATGGGGTGTACCCTAGAGGTAACTTCCAAGATGTTCTATAGGCCCATAGAGCATTGTTTAATTTTGTACTACAATCATGTCTAAACCTACTAACCATCCTAGTGAGTATTCTAGTAATTTCATGGTTAGTAACTTTAGCTTGACCATTTTCTTGGGAATGATATGGTGTTGTTAATTTATAGTTAACCCTAAGTTGTTGAATGAGTTTCTTAAAGGAAAAACTAGTGAAGTGGGTTCCATTATCTAATATTAGCATTTTGGGTACTCCTAATTAGTTCACCACATGTTGTTGAAAATACTTAGCAACTATTTTTGTTGTACAATCTTTCACTACTTCTACCTCTACCCACTTTGTATAATAATCCACAGTCACAATAATATATGCTTTTTTTCTTAACATTGGTTGAATGAACCCCATGAAATCAATTCCCTAAATATCAAAAGTCTCCAGCAACTATATCTAATGTTGTGGCCCTTCATATCTAGTCATAATTCCTCCATCCCCTTGGTAGTGTTCGCAAGATTGTATGAACATGTGGCCATCTCTGAATAGTTTAGGCCAAAAGTAGTCTACCATCAATATTTTAAGTGTCGTTCTCTACCTTGCATAGTGACCACCACATGGGCCTTCATGGGAATCTTGTGAATCTCTTTACTAGTCATGATCTGGCACACACCATCTAATAAGCCCATTTACACAAATCTTGTATAGATTGCCATTGATTTTGATGTACTATTTCACTTTATGAATGAATTGTTCTCATTGTTTTCTACTTCATTCAATGAGAAGCTCTTGTGTTGTGACATAAGCTAGGTACTCTGTAGTCCATGGCTTCCTTATTAAGTTTATAGCCTTTATTATCTTAGTAAATAGGTCCTTGTTGGGAAATTGATCTAATAAAGGTTCTACTTGGTTATCTACATCCCATCTCATCCTTGATAAATGATCAACTACAACATTTTCTATACATTTTTTTATCAATCATTTTTATGCAAAACTCTTCAAGAATCACAAGCCATCTTATCACTTTAGGACTAGCAATTGGCTTGTTCATCTAAAATCGGATGGCACTATGATCAGTATGGACATATATCTAGTAATTGAGTATGTAATGTCTGAATTTTTCAAGCACATACACCATGGCCAGTAGCTCCGTTTTAGTAGTGGTATAATTTAGTTATGCTCTGGTGATGCTCCTATTGGCACAGTGTATGTAATATGGTTTCTTTTGATCATCAAGTTTTGTTAATACTATGTCAAGTGCATAATTGAAAGAACTATTCATAATATGAAAATTCCTTGACTAATCTAGATCTTGAAGAATTGGTGTCTCAACTAACTTCTACTTCAAGGCTTCAAATGTCTTTTCACATAACTCAATCCACTTAAAGAGTGCATTCTTCTTTGTGATTACTACAAGAAGTTTGGCTATTTTTGAAAAGTTTTCAATAACTCTTCTATAGTATCCCATATGGCCAAAAGGATCTTACATCTTTTATTGTCTATGGCCATTGAGTGATGTTTTGAATGACTGATTTTTTCAAGATCTACCTCTATACCCTTCTAGGAAATTTTGTATCCCAACACTATGCCTTCCTAGACCATAAGATGACTCTTTTGCTAGTTTAGCTTTAGATTGGTTTTGACATCTTATTTAAGTACCTACTCTAGATGGTCTAGTGCTTATTTGAAATCTAGCTCATATGTGGAGAAATAATCCATAAAAACTTCAACACCATTGCCTATTTGCTTTTGTAAGATACTTAAGACCAATCTCTAGAAGGTTACTAATTCCTTGCAAAGACTAAAAAGCATCTATCTATAAGCAAATGTTCCCCATGGGCTAGTGAACGTGGTCTTCTCTTGGTCTTTAGGTGCAATGTGGATTTGAATGTATTTTTTGTACCCATACCAAAACTATAATATTCATTCCTTAAAATTGTATCTAAGACCTAATCAACAAATAGCACTGCGAAATGATCTTAAATGTGGTTGAATTCAATAGTTGGAAGCTAATGTAAACATGCCATTTTCCTTCCTTCTTTGGAACTATCACCAAAGGGCTTACCCATTCACTATTCACAATTGGATAAATGAATTTTTCCTTTAGTAACTTTTCCAATTCTTGATTGACTACCTCCTTGAGTTTACCATTAAGTCTTCATTGAGGTTAGCATCTTGGTTTGATTGTAGGATCAATGCAGATCTAGTGTCAAAAAATGCATGGATCAAATATTGTGATCTCATCATATGACCACACAAACACTATGGGCCATCTATTGAGCACTTCCAGAAGTTTCTCTTTTTACTTTCCATCTAGGTTGGCATTGATAATTACTAGATTTTTGTTGTTTAGAAATGAATATTCTAACATTGCTGGTAGGGCCTTCAATTTCAATGGTTCTAATTCCATTGTGTCTAGGATTTTCAAGTGTCCCTAGTTTATTTATTTATCCTAATTATTCTGAGGGTAAGAATGTATTTTCTTTAGCTATTCCAAATTATCTATTTCTACAATTTAGGTATTGATGATTTATTCTTCTAGTTCCATGTACTTATCAGATTAAGTTTCTTCATTGGTAAACAGCCACAAGGTGTCCTCTTATTGGATGGTTGCTACATATAGGAAATTTTTCATACATCTTATTTGTATGCATTGATTACATGCCTTAGTCTCTTTTTTTAATAGCCCAAATTATTTGCATGTAATTGCACCCTTGGTCACTGTATGTAATACATGAAACCTATCTTCAGTGTATGATTTTGGCTTCATCTTCCTTGAAAATTTCCAAGGAAAAATCATGAATTCCAAGCTTAGTATGCATGGTGCTAAGCCAAGCTATTCCCATGATAATTAGGAATTCTCCCTTTTTTCCCCATGTGAATATCTAAAAAATCAATAGGATAAGACTTCCACTAATAGTAGTAATCATATCATCCACATGTCCAAGTGAAACTATGATTGAATTGGTCTGCAAGCTCTAAGAGGATGTTACTTTTCTTTGGTCATGGGAGGCTTCAAGCCTGGCACATGTCTTGAGATATCAAATTTATTCTAGACCTAGAATCTAATAGATATTTGCATGATTTTTATCTTGCTATTTGGAGATAAATCAAGGGACTTCTTGGATCAGTTCTTTTCTATGAGAAAGCCCCTACCTTGATCTAATGGATTACTATTTATGTAAGCATGATAGTCATGACATTTGAACCTGATGAAGTTGGAAGCTTACTACATTAAGGAGGACTTGATGTGAATGGGGTGGAATTAGACGTGTTCCCCATCCATTGTGTCTTTTCTAGAATTGTTCTGAAAAATGATCATTTCATGGATTGAGACTCATAAGTAAGCTTCCCCTCATGCATATTGACCACCCTTGTAGCATTCTTCAGTTGGGGTTGTGATGGTAGGTTTCCATGAATGATAGGAAGTGGCACTAGTGGCATAGGATTTGAGTATTGAGTAGAAGGTCCAATTATTGGTGGATCCACATGAGTTGGGTTTAGTCCGTGTTGTAATTAACTTGTGATATTCTACTAAATAGTGCTATGGGACTCAAGCATTGACACAATTAGGAAATACTAGAAGTTGGATGAAATATCCATACAAATATAGTTGTTGGTATGGACAGGGCTAGTTAGGTGGTGGCATAGCCCATGATTGATGCTATTGCCATTGTTGATAATATTGCTCTTGCAACTATGGCAAAGCTTTACTAGGATAGTACATTGGTTGAAGGTTGTGTTGTAGTTACCTTGAGGATAAGGTAACTATTCGAACATCTATTTTTGAATAGGTTTGGGGCTAAGTGCATATGCCCTTGTTTCTTGTAGATGTGTCACAACTAGACAACATTCCTTAGGATGTTCATATTGACACACAGTGCAACCTTCATCACTTGCAGAGATGGTATCTGAGACCTTAGCTACCAAAGCAGCTTTGCCTTTGCATCCACGTTTTCTCTTCTTTTCTTTGTCTTGCCTCTTTGGAAGGCTTGATTTGTTCTTTCCTCTATAATGTTTATCACTATTGTACACCTTACATCAACTTAATCCCACATTTTTTCTACCTATGTTATTACATTGGCAATAGATTTTTGAATTGGTAGCATCATTTTTTGAATTACCTAGTCCAAGATTTCTTCCTCTTGGATATCACACACCTATGTGTTTTTCATTCTTATTGATTTATCTCTATTGTATTCTTTAGTTGATTCTCTTTTTCTGAGTTTACCTTCTTTTTTTGTCACTTGATCAATCAGTCTTTGAAGATAATGGATGGTTAGTTTTGATAATCTTCTCTAGGAGTAAACCCTATGGTTTCCTCTAGTTTTACTTAGCCCATCTATGATGTGCCTAAGCTATTCATTTGATGAAAGTCCATGGCCTAAGCATCTATGTAACAATGAATAATATCTATCCATTACTACATCAAGGGTTTCATAAGTCCCTTGTTTCCTATTCTAGATTTGTTTTCTTAGATTTGACACTCATGAATAGGTCTAATATTTATCATTAAATATTTCAAGCATGGTATTCCAGTGTTTAATGAATTTAGGTTCCAATGTTTAATATGTATTAGCTTTCCACTTCCTTCAGAAGTGTTCTAGGAAACAACTTCAATTTCTGCTAATCACTTTCTATGTTTTGAAGGGCATAGACATTGTGGAATTCTTGAAAGTGATGTTGGGGATCAACGTTGTAACCACCTTCAAATTGTGGCATATTTTTCATATCTAGCCATTTGATTTAGCTATCTCTCATGTGCTTAGTTGGTATGTAGAAAGCTTCTTGAATATTTGTCATACTTTGAGTTACCATTAGGGGTTCATTATCATGATTGGGTTTGTATGCTTTGTTGCAGTGGTGACCCCTTCTATGCCCATGCCCCCCTTGGTCCTCTATTTTGTCTCTTCTTCTTCTTTATTCATACTCTTAATCTTCATGATGGCCATGAGTTTGCCTTTCTTTCCTATTAAAGTTCCTATACTTATGTCTTCTCCTATTAGAGTTCTTTAATGATTTTGATGAGGTAGACTAGATGGTAGGAGAACAGTGCTAGCTAGTTCTCCTTTCATGACTCTTGTATGTCTCTCTATAAGATTTAGCAAGATCCCTTGGCCTAGAGTCCTGCTTGCATGTTGAGTTAGTAGCCTCCCCCTTGTGTATCTTTATCAAAGTAGAATGAAGTTGGACTTTGACAAGTTTCTCTAGTTTGATGATAGGTGTCTTTGAAGGCTCCTCATGGTTTTAGTGGAGTTTTTCTAAAATGAATTGATTAGCATCAAGTTCTTCTATGACAACAAAAGTGTTAGCATGCTTCTAGTGGCTGTGTATATGTTTGATTTCCATGGAAACATCTCTTCTTATCTACTCCTTTGTGGGTTCATAGGGTCTAGTCATGTGTTGAATTACATGATACCCTTCCTAAATGTAGTCTAAATGCATCCCCTTTAGAGTACTTTGTATCATGTTAAGTGTTGCACGTTCTAGAGGTAGGACTATGTTACCTTGTATATCTCTCCATCTCATTTTCTTGTCCTAATGGAAGATGAAAGTATGGATGGTATGGATTAGTATAAGCATAAGTGGTTCATATCTATATTGGCATCCCCCATTCTTCTTCATTAATAATTCTATCACTACTTATTCTTGTCTCCTTGGCAGGTGATGGTTGATCATTATGTGAAGCCATGTTATAGTTCTTAAATAGTTTGAGTTAAAATTATGCTTTACTTATGGTTGTTAGATTTGACTTTAAATTTTAGATATAAAAAACTTTGAAAAATCAAGTACTTAGCATAACATTAACTTGTCCCAAAAAACAATGCCAATGATGAGTGGTGGAGTATCCAACACCCAACCATACGAGATATGAGTGTTCATGCAAGATCTTGGTTGAATTTCATAGACAAGGCAATGTGATTATGCAAGTAATTGATTAGAGTTCATGATCATTATCTTCCCACATGAGATAGTAAATTCAATGCATATGGTTTAAATCATAATGAGGCATATGATAGATGATGTTGTATTAGCCATATTGCTCCTAGCTAACATGAAGTAAAAGTAATGGTTTCTAATCTGATTGATAGTAAATGAATCTAAGCTAGCCTATGCAATAAGTAGTTAGTCCTAATCTTCCATTCATAGCTTGGACTTCATGTAACTATTACTGGGTTTACCAAGTACCACACTACTGGGCATACAAAGTGATAGTACTACTAGATTACCAATTAGCTACACTTAAGTGCTCAAGATTAGTCATACTCATTTTGCTTAATGATAGGAAAATTAAAGTGCATTGAAAGTAAATTAGTAACTATGAAAATAGTAAACATTAAACTAAATAAAAGTAGAAATAATACTAAGTGTTTCTGCAATGATGGAAAGTAATCTCAATCTTTATTTCTAGTCATGTAATGCATCCAAGTACATCACACTTAAATAAAGACTCTATTCAATCACTTAATGTCACACTACAGACACACATTGCTAAGCATTGAAAGCTAAAATTATGAAAAAAAAAACTAAAAGTGTTTTGCTACTATGTTATCAAATCTACTATGGATCCATATGCCTAAGTGTTACTTTAATAGGATGGCATGTACCCCACAATATTGTCTATATGATAATGTATCATGAGATACGATAACATATCTACAACATCATAGATACAATATCGTAACTACGATATTGTTATGGTGAAAAATTTGGATTTATCAATGCTCTTACTAGACCATGCTTTCAAATCATTTAAAAGTTATCTTCATGGAGAGATGTCTTGGATATAATTTTCCTATAAACCCACTTGTAGGGAGCTTCACATCGAGGTTTAAAATGCTATCTCTTATTGAGAGCTATGATGGCACCACAAAGCCATTCTATTTAATGCTAAAATATGCCTTCCTTTGACTATCCTTGCTTGACACATTCTTATCTAAGACCCTTGTTAGAGTAACTTTCTTTGTAACTCTCTGATTGCTAGCCCTTTCATGGCTTGTTAGGTGATTTAACATGAGCTAGTTAACATCATGGACATCTGCACATATGAGGTTTTGCATATTTTCTACCAATAGAGATGGGACAACTTATTTAGGCTCTTTATCCTATCTTTCTTTAGTGTTTCTTCAACTACAAATCATACTTGAAATAACACTAATTTCATCATCAGTAGCAAAAAAGTTCTTGCATTGTGAAAAAAATCACATAATTCTTTTTGGGCTACCTTTTGATGGAAAAACTTTCCTATAAGGCATTCCTACATGCTTTGATGTTACTAATGATTTCTTTGGTATAGGCCATAGGCCAAGAATTCAGAATGATGGAATTAAAATTTTGAATATCTCTAAGACATGTTTCTTTGTCATATGAGTGATTTGTAAGTTCATGTTTTACTAACTATTTGATTAGCTTATTGATAGATGCTTGTGGATTTTCCCAAGTCTCATGGATAGTCCCCTTCTAAATATACCTTGATGTTTTATGGATATCCTCAATTGCTTTTAGGTACACACAAGTATATGATATTTCTTCTTCAATCATGAAAGCCTTTTGGAAGCTCTTGTGATGGTGCAAGGGTTTATGGATGTTGACATTATTCAAAATGATTGCATTTTCACCCTTAAACATGTTGATCACATTCCCTAGGCTTTTATCATATCTAGACTTAGTAAAAAACATCACCAGTCTAATGTAAGATAATACATTGGTAAGCTCAATAAAAAATGATCTACCTATTTAGCAATTGTACTACTTATTGATCTTACCATTGATGTTGTCTCCAAACTCATCCCACCTACTAATCTTAAAACCTCATCTTTCTAACCATGGTCCTATCTCTTTTCCTATCTCATTCCCTCACACACACTTAACATTCTTATTGAGCTTTCATAGGCTGATTCTTCATCTAATCACTCTTGTACCCTTGACTTGACTATCAATAATATTATGTTCAATTCCTCTACATGCATATCTTTTGGTTGTTGATTGATGAGTGGTGAGGTAGCCCCTACACTCAACCATACAAATATGATAATTTCATGCATGATCCGATCGAACTCCAAGGACCAAATGCTTATGCGCCTTAATGGAACACTCAGGATTAATCAATCATTGTCTTCACAAACTTACTTGTATTGTCATGGTTGTATGGTTAAGTAGGCTTGAGGTATATGATTTTTAATGCTTTTGTATTTTTTATGTCATCTGCTAATAAAAGAGAAGGAGAGAGAACTAAGTGGCTAACTTATATTAACTATTCATTAACTAGTTTCTAAATGTTCCTAACACTAGTATCCATTCCCACTTGTTGTAGACATCCTGAACTAGTGCAACACTGCTGGGATTACCAAACGATAATCGTTACTGGGTTACCAAGCATTACACACATGCTTAAAGCGATTGTACTGAGTGTATTTAACTAAGGAGGTTGAAGGTTGAGAGAGATATTAATTAACTAGGGAATAATTAAACAATAATTAATTACTAATTAGCTTAAGCTATATGCTACAAGGTTTATCCTAAAGTTCATCTTTATTTCCATACACAAAATTGTGCTCAAGTACAAATTACTCGAATAAAGATCCGCTCACTCTATGAATCCTATTGCGGGCATACAAAAATAATTTTAACTCTGGAATGAAAAAACTACAAAAATCTAGCTAAGGGTCTAAATCTAACTACCTTGGAAGCAAGGGTGAAGCCTCTTATTTATAGAAGATGAGGCAGGACGTGATATTGTGTGGTGGATGTGATATATCGTACACGATATCGTGGTTCATCATACTTCCATGACTGAGTGAAAAATCATCCTTGAGTTTCTTACAAAATATTGGAAAGGTATGGGATTATTGACTTGAATGATAACTAATGGTGAATGGGATGACATTTGAATGGATCAACATTACAATACATGGCAACATTAGTGTTCATGACCACAAGAGTGAACACTATACACAATTGACATCCAGCCTTATTTGGTAGCTGAGAGAGAAGAGAGAGAGAGAAAAAAGGAGAAGATGTGTTGTTGCTAATGCCAAGGTTTTTCTTTCTGTTGTCCATCCATAACCATGCCATAAATCTTGTTCCTTGCACAACCATTCCAGCACCACTCCATCCTGAGTGTTTCCTCCAAGTCTAGTCCATTGTTGTATGATCGCCATCTGCACACACAACATAATCACATATGAGAAAGGATAAGTAAATCATAATATAGTTGATACGTTGCCTTGGTGTAAGATCCATTGGCTAAGTTGTGATATGGCCAATAAGGATTCTAGAGATATAACATTAGTGACTACCCAAGGTGTAGGGGTTAGGAAAAATTGAAAAAATTGGATCAGGGCCTCCATGACTAAGAGCAATCCTTTGGTAGCGATAGAATGGAAAAAGATAAGGAATAATAAAGATGGAGAAAAAGAAACAATGACAACGTTGATAAAATGGATGTTAGAGGTGGGAATGAAACAATAAAAAGTTGATTGCAAAAATGTTTAAGGGAAAGAAGTTAACTGATGCACCAAATAGGAATGCTAGTGGGTCCTCCCCAAAGTAGGCTCATGCCCTTTATGCCCTAACAAACCCACATTCATAGAGTTTGTAGGCTCTAGAAATGTCTCTTGAAAGCAAAAGTTGAAGACTTAACGACAAGAATCCACCAAAGAGAAAACAATGCATCAACCAAAATATAAACTACTGATACAACTAGCAATGAAGTGGAAAATGGAGAAAGAATGATGAGGAGAAGAGAATGGAATGGAGTCCTAAGAACAAGGTGGTGTATAGCCCCTTGTGTATTTATGCATAATGTGATTGAGTAGAACTAATTCCAAATCCAACCTCAAACAATTTACATCTAGTGACTTCACATTAATACACTTGGCCAATCCATCCACTTGAAGTAACAAGAATGCTTCCACCAAAGAGTCAACACCATTCCGAGGAAGATAAGAAAGGAAAAATTAGGAAGTGAGAGAGGACCTTAGTTGGAGGGAACATGTTTGTTTAGTTCCATAACCAATGCTTGTAGCCTAGATGATTATTTTTTCTAAGGGATGTGCTTTGAATTCTCACTATGTTTTTTTTTTTTTTGCATGGAAACCACACAATGCAAAGACTTATTTTTATTGGCTCAACTTCCCAATAATGGAGCAATGTCATAATGGTAAGGAAAACTCAAGAAGAAAACATCCAAGCACCCAAGAGAATAGTCAGCACAAATGCATCAAATCCCTTTGAAGTCACACCATTTTCAATCCTTGAGTCCTTCCTTAGTTTGAGAAATTCCCAGTCACCAAATCGTTAATAGTTTTATTATTAAAGAAGGGGACTGTACAGTTCCAACCCAAGAGAGACCATAGAAATTTATGAATGCATGGATGACGTGGAATCATTGCTTGTTATATCAAAAGAATCATACCTTAGTATCAACATTATAACTCAAAGGTAAAAATCAAACAGTAGCAATCAATAGAATACAATTCATACCACCATTAGGAGCACTTATTAGGTGACGAATCTACAAAAAAAATAACAAAAAAGGACAAAAAAAAACAAACAAAATAAATAGTCACAAAAATAAATGAAAAAGTATAAATGATATTGTAAAACAAAAACAAGAAAATTTAAAGAAATTTGTAAAACAAAAATGTGTAAAACAATAACTTAAAAAAAGAACTAAGGACCTCAAATGGTTAGTAGATGTGGTCATCTCCCCCATGACTGAGTTGGAAGGAGGAGATCCAAAATAGTGATTAGGGTCATCCTTTCTCAGAGGTATTATGTGCACTGACCGTTCTAAATTCATGGAAGAGTTTGATCTATTGCACATTGACTAATAATATCTTATTAGCGCTCTTAGGTTTATATATGGTCATGGCCCCTAAAGGAAAGGTTGTATAAATAATGTAAGTTCCTTCCCACAATATTTAAAATTTTGTGTGTTGTGGCACATGTGTGGGGTTCTAGTAGAGAACCTTCTTTCCTGGTTGATACTTAACCTTTCGAATCTTCAAGTCATGATGTTTCTTATTATATGCCTTGTGAAACTCATTTGATGATAGGGCAACTAATCAGTTTTTTTCTAGCATGTTTAAAGTTTCCAACCTTTGTTTTTGTGCTAGATCAAGATTGACGTGGAGGTCACAAGTCATTGATAGTGTACGGAGCTCGGTTTGAATCGGAAGTGTCGGAAGCTTTCCGTACACTAACTCATAGGGAGAGTACCCTATAGGAAGTTTCTAGGTGGAGCGGTATGCCTAAAGAGCATCATTCAGTTTAGTGCTCCAATCTCTCCTATACTTGCTAATTGTCTTAGTTAATATTTTAGTGATCTCCTTGTTGGTGATCTTAGCTTGTCTGTTAGCTTGGGGGTGATAAGGTATAGTCAATTTATGTTCAACCCCTAAGCGTTGCATTAACTTTTGAAAAGTTACACTCATGAAGTGTGTTCCATTATTTGAAATAAGTGCACATGGCACACCAAACCTATTTATGATTTGTTATTGCACAAATTGTGTAACTGTAGATGATGTGTAGTCTTTAACAACAACTACTTCAGCCCATTTTCTTAGATAGTCTACAACAACTACAATGTAAGGTTTTCCATTGGAAATTGGTGTAATGGGCCCCATAAAGTCTATTCCCCAAATGTCGAAGGGTTCTAACTGTTGAATCCATTGTTGCAGACTCTCCATTTTAGCATTCATTCCCCTATCACATTGACACAACTCACAAGATCAGACAAATTGATGGGCATCTCGAAATAATGTTGGCCAGTAATATCCTACAAGCAAGATCTTAATAGTTGTTCGTCTCCCTGGATAGTGACCCCCACAAGGGCCCTCGTGAGCATCTTGAAGAACTCTCAGTTGGTCTACCTCAGGCACACACCATTGAACCAAGCCATCACGACACACTTTGTAAAGTTGTCCATTGATCTCTATGAAGTACTTGGCTCTATGAAGAAACTGTTGTTTCTTCCTAAAGTCCAACTTTTGTGGTGTTTGTTGAGTAAGGAGATAGGTGAGAATGCTACTATACTAGTTCGTCTCTATGGGTTGGTTATTCACTACACCGACAAAGAGAGATTCATCAAGAAAATGATTAGACATTACATATTCATCCTCTTTGCTACTACGTTCTCAGTGTCTTTTTGATTGATCATTATTAGATCAAACTCTTGTAGAATTACCAGCCATCATATAATACAAGGGATAATCATTGGCTTGTTCATGAGGAACCGGATTGTACTATGATCTATGTGGATGGACACTTTGTAACCTAACACATAGTGCCTAAACTTATCCAGTGCAAACACTACAACCATTAATTCTTTCTCTATAGTTGTGTAGTTAAGTTATGCACTGGCGATATTTCTACTTACATAGTGGATGTAATAAGGGTGTTTTTGATCATCTAACTATGTAAGTATGGCTCCTAAGGCATAATTAGATGCGTCAATCATGATGTGGAATGGGCAAGACTAGTCAAAGAGCTTGTAGAATGGGAATTTTTACTAGCTTTTGTTTCAGGGTTTGGAATGCTCATTCACATTCCTTGGTCCACTCAAAAGGTACATCCTTCTTTGTTAGCTCTACCAATGATTTGGCAATCTTAGAGAAGTTCTCAATGAATCTCCTATAGTATCCAGTGTTTCCAAGGAATGACTGAATATCCTTGATAGTTTTTGGTTGATGGGTGATTCCTTGGATGATCCTAATTTTATCTAGGTCTACCTCTATTCCTGCATGTGAAACCTTATGTCCAAGTACTATGCCTTCTTAGACTATTAAATGACTTTTCTACTAGTTGAGCCTTAAATTGGTTTCTATGCATATTTTCAACACTTTCTCTAATTGGTCCAATGCTTGATCAAAACTTGTTCCATAGGTGGAGAAGTCATCTATAAAGACTTCTGCTCTATTCCCTATCTCATGTTGGAATATGCTTAAAACTAGGAGTTAAAACGTTGCAGGACCATTACACAAGCCAAATGACATTTGTTTATACAAAAATGTTTCCTAAGGGTTGGTGAATGTTGTCTTGGATTGGTCTTCTAGGGCTATCCGTATTTGGTTGTATCCACTATAGCCATTTAGAAAACTGTAATAGTGATGCCTTGCTATGGTGTCTAAGACTTGGTCAACAAATGGAAACAGAAAGTGATCCTTAAATGTTTCCATGTTCAACAACCTAAAATTGATGCACACCCTCCATTTTCGTCCCTTTTTAGGCACAATTACTAGATGGCTAACCCAAAATAGATGAACCTAGCCTTAAGAAGTTGTTCTATTTCTTATTTTACTACTTGCTTCAATTTTGGGTTCAATTGTCTCTACTGTTGTTTTCGAGGTTTCATGGAGGGGTCAGTGTAAATCCTATGTTGGCATATCCTAGGATCTATTCTAGTTAATTCATGATATGACTAGGCAAAGGCTTTTGACCACTTGTTTATTACCTTTAGTAGTCTTCCTTTTTGTTTTGAAGTAAGTCTTACATTGATCATTACTAGTTTTCCATTTTTAAGAATCATATATTCTAGACTAGTGGGAAATGGTTTCAATTCTATGGGCTTTTTTTTGAATTTTTCAGGAATTTCCAACTTCCCCTAGTTGATGTTTTCAAGGTTAAGGCTTGGAAGTTGGCAGCAGACTTGCTCTAGTGCATCTATGCTTTTGATGTAAGTGCAAGTTATTCCCTCAATTAGTACCATGCATGTTGGTGAGTTTCTCTCCTGATTAGCTATCATCCATTGGGTGTCTTCTTGTCATGTGGCTACTACATATAGGTGTTTTTGTATGTTAATTTCTTGTGCACATCAGTTGCATGCAGGCAATGCTAAACTTTGCACAACCCATGATCTCTGCACCCAATTGCACCCTATATCACTGTATGTGATGCATGGAACCTTCTTCTTCTCAATATTTCCAAAAGTGTTCTCCTTAGATATTTCTAGGGAAAGATCATGGATTCCTAAGCGTGCATCTATAGTACTTAGCCATGAACTTCCCATTATTATTGGGAAGTTCCCTTTATTGTTATTCACTTGTATTACTAGGAAAGTAGCTAGGTATGACCATCCACACATGATGGTGATGCCGTCCTCCACCAATCCCAAGGGAATAGTGATGGACTAGTTGGCCAGCTCTAGGTGAATATTGCTCTGCTTTAATGGAGGCAAGTTCCAGGCTTTGTACATTTCTTGTGATATTAAGTTGACTACAGAACCTGAATCCATAAGAGCTTTGCATGGCTCATTCACAGCAATTTGGAGATAGATTAGAGGGCTTCTAGGATCAAAGAATTCCCTATGAAGGTTTCCAACCTTGATCTAGTCAATAACAACATGTGTTAACATAACTGTATGTGTTGAGCTCAGTGTTTGGTTCAAAGGGAGCTCTGAAGCTTTATTTGATTGGGAGGCATTTAGAGGTTCAACCACTTGTGGTTGTAAGGTCTTGGTTGGACTTTTGGTTTTGAAGAAAGGTATTTTCTTCATACAGTTGTTAGAACCAATAGTGGGTTAAGGGTTTACAGCCCTTGTGGCATTGCATTGTTGCGATTGAGTAGGGAGTTCCCCTTGCATTTCTAGAGTGGGTGTTAATGGAGCTATTGGTGTGAGAGCTGTAGATGGATTTGAAGGATGGTATAATTATGGGTTATCTTCCCTAGGATAAGGAGTTCTATAATACTCATGAGCTTGGTAGTGATGTTATGGTGTAACATGACTAACAAAATCACAAGGAGAGATTGGATGCTGCATGTAGTAGCCATATGAATCAAGTTGTTGATATGGGTATCGTTGCCTTGGTGGTGGCATCCCACATGACTCTGGGTATTGCCACTATTGATGTTGCTCAACGGGTTGTGGTGAAGTTCCACTTGGATAATATGTTGAAGGTTGGTGGAACTGCCTTGGGTTACCTTGGGGATAAGGTAACCGTTGGGGTGCTTGTCATTTATTTAGTTGTAGGTTGAGTGTATACACCCTAGAATCTTGTAGATGTGAGATCACTGGGCAACATCCCTTAGGATGGTCGTATTGGCATATCTCGCATCCACTATCATTGTCCATGTCTAAATCCACAACCTCTTATGTGATGGCCATTTTACCCTTACCCTTGTTATGTGCATTTTCCACTTCTCTCTTTTTCTTTATGTCACGGTCACTACCTCACTCCATAGACTTCTCTACAATTTTAAGAACAGTTTCAAACCTACTATTTAGGGAGTCCCACATTTGGTCTACCTTTGCCAATACTTTTGTTATTAACTTTTGGAGAGGTAACATTTTCCTATTCACCATCTCTTTGAGTGATGACTTTTCTTCCTCCTCACAAAATATCACTTTCCTTTTTTAGAGGGAAGGATCTCGATTGTATTCTTTCACACTTTAACTCTTTTGTAGCTCACCTTCTTCTTTGGCACCTTGCTTTAGTAGTCTATGAATTTGATGAGACCTAAGCTCCAATAACCTTCCTTGGGTGTACATCCAAGATTTTTTCTTGTTTCATGCCTAAGTCCATCCACGAGATGGCGTAGTTGATCTTGTTGCAAATAACCATGGCCAAGGAAGCAATGTAATAGTGCATAATAGTGGCCCATAACAACATCTAAGGGTTCATGATTTCCTTGCTTCCATCCTTGGATTTTTTTTCACAGGTTAAACACTCGAGAGTATGTTTGGTACTTATCATTGAACAGTTCTAACATTGTACTCCACCTCCAAATGGATTTCGATTCTAAGGACTGGTACCAACTTTCAGCTTCTTTCACTAATGTCCTTGGGAACAACTTCAGTTTTTTCCATGCATTTTCTATGTTTTTCAAGGCACATGCATCGTGGAATGCTTGTAAATTATTTTGAGGATTAGCGTTGTATCCCCCTTCAAATCGTGGGATGTTGTTCATGTCTAAACTCTTGATCTTACTATCCTTTTGGTGCCTTTTTGGAACTCTTATAGCCTCCATTATATCTAGCATGCTTCTAGTTGCAAGTAGGGGTTCTTCATGATCGTCTCATGGTGTCTATGTGGTTCCCTACTCTTCCCTCTTCTATGCCTTGATTCTTTAGAGTGCCCTTGTCCTCGTTCTTCACTATCTCATCGATGTCTTTCACTTCATTTTTCCTTATCCTCATGATTGGTTTCCCTATGATTGCATCTAGACATTAAAGTAGAGGGTGAAGATGACAATGAGGGTGAAGAAGAAGGAGAACCATAACCATAATGGTTTTTTCTTCCTTCTCTTCAGTGGTTTCAACCTCGATTGTGATCATGATCAGAACATCTGCCCTTATCGTGTGTTCATGTTCATTCATTAAACACTTCATGTTCGTGGGTATCAGAACTAGGGTTGTGAATAGTGGAGTGAAGGTTCTGATACACTACTTCCTGACCAATGTCAGGAGGAGGAACATTATTTCATGGGAAACCTATTGAAGCAGGTTCACCATGCTCAATTTTCTAAAAACATGCAAAGTGTCATGCAACCATTTACCCTTCAAAGATATATGGTATCTCTCCTATCGCAAGTCCCTTTGATGTTGCGCTTCTATGGGATGATAGTCCATTGAATCATGGTCACATGCAACGTATTCTGCATATAAAAATGACATGCCTATTCGTGTGAGAGCATGAAGGAGCATGTTGGGGACTGATCAGTTTGGAGGTAATACTATGTTACCCTCCATGTCTCTCCAATGCAATTGTTCGTTTTGGTGGAGAATAAAGGTGAAATCAGGTACATACTCTCAGGATGAGTATATACCACATGAAACTATTGAGGAACTGGTGGATCCTGGTTATGTGTATTATGCCATCGACAGCCTCTTGTGTTAGTCCTAGGTGGTGAAGTTCTCTTATGCGAAGAAGAAGACATCTTGTCTTGTTCGGTGTGCAATGTACTATTGTCTTGTCTTTCTTTGATTAACCCTAAGGGTTTTTTCTAACATTCCAACAATATGAATGATTTCTATGTTCTACGTAGCACACAAACAACTAAGTCCCTGGCAGCGGTGCCAATGATGAGTGGTGAGGTACCCCTACACTCAACCATACGAATATGAGCATTTCACGGATGATCTAGTTGAACTCCAAGGACCAAGTGCTTATGTGCCTTAATGGAACACTTAGGGTTAATCAATTGTTTTCTTTCCAAACTTACCTATATTTTCACGCTTGTATGGTTAAGTAAGCTTGAGGTATATGATTTTTATAGCTTTTTTATTTTTTAGAGAGGAAGAGAGAACTAAGTGGCTAACTTACATTAACTATTCATTAACTAGTTTCTAAATGTTCCTAACACCAGTATCTATTCCCACTTTCCGTACACATCTTGAACCAGTGCAACACTGCTAGGATTACCAAACACTAATCGTTATTGGGTTACAAAGTGCTACACGCATGCTCAAAGCGGTCATACTGAGTGTATTTAACTAAGGGGGTTGAAGGTTGAGAGAGATATTAATTAACTAGGAAAGCATTAAATAATCATTAATTACTAATTTTCTTAAGCTATATGCTACAAGGTTTATCTTAAAGTTCATCTTTATTATTGTACACAAAAGTGTGCTCAGGTACAAATTTCTCAAATAAAGATCCATTCACTCTATGACTCCTATTGTAGGCACATAGAAATAATTCTAAGTCTAGAATGATAAAATTGCAAGAGTCTGGGTAAGGGTCTAAATCTAACTACCTTGGAACCAAGGGCACCACCTCTTATTTATAGAAGATGAGGTAGGACGAAAGATTGCATATGCGATATCACATGATGGATGTGATATCGCGTACACGATATTGCGGTTTATCATTGACTGTAGACATGGAATACTTCTGCTTGTGCACAAAACATGAAAGCTTTATTCTACATTGAAATTCCTAATGACATTGAACCCACATAATTTTAAATTCTCATCCATAAAGCTCTCCACTATGCATCCTCACAATAATTGTCTTGATCCCCAAGCCCCAATTGTACTCAGGAGTCATGAACTACTTGTTATTGAAGAACCCATTCACCCTTGACCAA
Source organism: Gnetum montanum (assembly GCA_015680685.1). NCBI lineage: Eukaryota > Viridiplantae > Streptophyta > Gnetopsida > Gnetales > Gnetaceae > Gnetum > Gnetum montanum. Next base: position 1,036,329 of record MNCI01006151.1, on the reverse strand, counting down.
GTACTTAGGAACTTGAGCTTAAATGATGACAAGTCACACTTATTTATAAATAGCTTTAGGTTTTTCATAGTCTTGCTAGGCCTTTTAGATTCTACCATTATCCTTACACCACTTATTCTCTCCTAACCCTAACCTTCACTAAATACAAGACAAGTATTATGCTATAACTAAATGATGCTCTTGCTTATACCAGGTACCATGAGATATAGCTTTTTGACTTGTGGGATGGGAATAAGCTTAATTCCAATAGATTTCTTAGGCTACTCTTCCACATAATGATAATTCAACTAACATGACTTGATATCCTACATTACCTGCTATCCCTTCCTCCTACCTTACTGCTACCTTTTAGTAAAATGTTACTTTTGATGATGCATTTGACACGTTATGGTAGTTTTTGATGATCTATTCAATGTATTTTTTAATGATTTCTAGGTCTCACTTGCTTATTATATTAAGGACTTGTAGCACATTTTATAATTTTTTTATTTTATTTAATACATGATTTTTAATTTCTCTCAAAAATACACGTACAAACTCTAATAACTTAGACACATTCATATTAGTGTAAATTTGAGAGGGTTACAAATTAGTTAGGGTTACAATGCTCCTTCACATCAATATGTGTAATTTTTGTTTAACAAATATAAGACATAATCTTATTGGATTAAGCTTAGACTTATTTAGTAGAAAAGGACTTATGATTGGGTCTAGGCCTAATTTCCTAGAAGGAAGGCTTTACATAAACCTCAATAACCATAGGTTAATCTCCTCAACTACACTACATTTATATCATGGAGACTAGTGTAGATACAAGGGTGCATGGTAGCATCATGATCACATGGCCAAGTGACAACACCACAACCATTTTTGATATGTTGATCCATTTACTAAATGAAATCCTAGAACATGTAGCAGCTTCTGTTAGGGATGTTATATCCATTACCAAAGTATGCAAGCTTTGAATGAAGATAGTAATATACTGTGATGTTGTGAAATTGAAATTGAGGCATTATTATGCCTAGATATGTGTTACCTTTGTATCATGAAAGCTAAATATTAAGTTAATAAAGTGTCCCACTAACATTGAATGTAAGAAGAAAATATAACATAGAATTTTTATTGTAATATTGAAACTTAAATTTTATTACATTAGAGATCATTTGGATTAATTGGATAGTAAAAATATACATGCTATAACTTTTGAAAACATCATTAAAAATTGCCAAGTTCTTTTTATTACATTTGGAACAAATTAACCAAATTTGCAACTACAATATCTCATCTCTTTCTAGTATGCTCAAATGTAATACATTATAGGAAAATGTAGTATTCATATTTAATACTATTTGTACTACATAGTTGACATATTCTTCATAAGAAATTGTGATCCATCTACATATTTCAATTCTTAGGTGATGATATTTGATTCATGCTTTGGTAATTGTGCATTGTAAATCATGAGGAATAGTAATAGATAAATAGTTTATCTTTAAATTAAGTCCTCCCTTGACATTGTTCAAATATAAATTATTTTTTTCTTCCATATTTTTCAATTTTTTTTGAAATAATGCTTATTTTACCAATTTGTAATCTTTCCTAGGATTTGAATGAAGAATGTAATCATAGAACTCTCTCATGAAGCTATTACTTATCATAGGTTTCTATCATCAATTTTCTAAAGTATCTAGCAAATGATGATGTAAAAAAATTATTCATGTAGGGTATTTCCTCAAAATAGCTTCAACCTTTAAGGGTATTCTATCTTCTTCAAGAGCATAATATTATATTATGTCTATTTAAAAAAACTAAGAAAAACATAATAATCATCATTGAGATCTCTATAATCAATTAGCCTACATGTGTGTTTCTCTTTAGGAAGTTGCATCCATCTTTTGTTTTCTATCCTAAGATGATGTGAACTTAAATGAAGCCAACTAATGAAAATATGACATCTTATTGGAAGTATAGTTGGCATCTAGTAAACTTTCTAGTTTAACTAATTACCTCTTATGTATTCTAAATAAATTTTTTTCCTTGCCTTCTATATTTATGTATAAATTTATTAGAATGATTACTTTATAAATCCTCTAATGAGATATCTCAGGTCTTTACCATTGTATCCCTTGGAAATTCCATCCATGCTCTTACGTTTTTTCAGAAAATTTAATATATTTTATTTTTTCTAAGTTTTAAGTCCAAGTAATAATTTGACACATATTTTTTACTTCTAAAGGAAATATATTAGACCCTAACAAAAGCATGGAATAAAGTGTTTGTACTTTGACTTTTAATTTATTAAGTGAAAATATCTTTTGTGGTTTTTCAATGGCCTTTCATTTTTTAGCACTAAAACATGGTTAGATTTCCAAATTATGCATCCATATAACACAAAGGAATAAATAATTATTCAAAATATTTCTTTTTGACTTTTCAAGATAAAATTTTTAATGCCTTAGATTTTTTTTTAATTTTATACATAATCTTTATCTCTCTTGCTATTCTATTCTTAATGTATTTAATCCCATTTTTAATTGTTTACATATTATAGATCTAAAAAAGGGTCAAAAATCTAGAAATACATTAGCAAATTTAATAATAAGGTGTTAGCTTAGTGGTAGTAGACTTTGCTGGGTAGCCCTGGGATACAAGCTTGATTCCACTAGGTCATATTGAGTTATAAATTGAAAGAAATTATGTAAAGGAAATTCTGAAACTAGTTTGATAGATCCAAAGAGTCTCAATGGATGTAAGTAAAAAATTTCAATTTAAGGTTAAAAATTATTAGACATGTTTCTTGTGCCCCATTATCATCATTTTAGTTTTTGCTACATTGATTTGAAATTCATACAACATGTAAATATTTTCTAAAATTTTCAATATATTAGATATACCTATTTTAGTGGTATATATTAAAGCATGGGCATCTACATAAACAAGGACTAAAGTAGGTTCATTGCTTGAAAACCTATTTTTATGACATGTTTATGCCCTTCATTACACAACCATGCTTATAACTAATCAATGAAGAGATGAAAGAGTGTTGAGGATAAATAATAGCTTTTCTTCACCCTAATTTTACTCAAAAATTTAAAATTATTTTTTGATTCATCACCTTTAAGCTTGATGATAATTTGTTTTACACAACTTTTGAGCCATTTCTATGAGTTCTACAAGAAGGCCTTTGTTATTTAGCTATAGCCTTAACCTTTTTTTTACTCACTAGATCATAAGCTTATTTAAAATCTATAAAATAAACAAATGATCATATATTATTTTTTTTTTTTTACAAATTCAATGTAATTCTTAAGAGTGATAAGATGATCAATAGTAAAATGGTTCTATTTGAAACTTGATTAATCAATTGCTCTCACATTATTTTTTTTGATCAATTACTTATTCTTATTTCTAGAATAGTATCTAATAAGTTAGCAAAAATACTACTTAAAATTATCATACAATAGTTATTTAAATTATTTCTAACATCTTTCTTATAAATAAACATTACCTAACTGATCTTCCACTATTCTACAAGACCATTAATAGCAACAACATTTAATCTTTTTCAAATTTCTATGTAAATAGATGGTCTTTCTCATTTAATCAATTTAACATATAAAACATTTTAATTTATAGTTTTTCCATATGCTAATTTGTTAATATCATCTATAAATTTTTCCAGGGTAAATGAAAAGGAGTTTAATAAAAATTGTAATAACAAATATCATCTTCTCTTGAAAAAATATTAGAATAAAATGCATAGATATCATCAAAATGATAGTTCAACTATGTAGGAATCTTACATAGAAAAAAAAAAGCTTGTAGAAATTCTTAAGTTCTTGTTTGATCATGTAGATAAACTATTCTTGTTATACTTTGATAATTTTTTTAAAAACATATTTACAATAAGATACTTATACCTTTTGACCAAATTATCATTTTCCAAGAACTAAGTCCGAAATTAAATCTGAATTTAGTTCTTAATACTTTATGTTTTGCTACGAGAAATGCATACGAAACTTTGTAAAATATTTTTCTAAAGTATTTTAATTAATTATTTTTTATCATCATCATCCTATATTTTTCTCAATTAAATAAGATTAGCTACATGAGTTTTCTTTTACCATTTACATTTATGAAGACCTAGATTGTTGTTTATTTACAATTTCCTCACATCATTTTAAATCATTTTTCTTATATCTTTTTTAGTCTTTCTTCTGATGACTTTTCTGGAATAATGATGCAACAACCTTTGGCATAATGATACCAAACATTAGGAAGGAAGGAAGTATGATAGAGAAATTATGGTACCTCATTCTAACCTTGAACATAAGCTTCTTAAATTTAAAAAATTAAAAATTTCAAGCATAAAATAAGTCTATTTACTTGAAATTATAAACTAGAAGTTTTTAGTATGTCTAGGAAATCACAAAGGATTTGTTGGATGGTTACAATGTCTCAACACATTTCCAAAGAATGTTGAAAACATCAATAACGTAATGCCCTAAGGATATAAGGTTAATTTGAAAGGAAATAATTAGTAAATTATAATTAATATTAGAATTCATTTGAATGTGATCCAGATATAGGAAAAATACAAAGATGTGTTCTTCATTCTCAATGCTTTATTTACATAGTTTATGATGGGGGGAGGGGTGTTGAAACCCTAAAATAACTATATGGGATGGAGGTTGGAACCTCAAAATAATTTTAATATAAGTAAAACCAAAGATATATAATCTAATTAGGACTTTATAACTTAGTATTACCTACTAGAATTGAACCCACAACTTGGAGCTTTTAAATTAAGAGTTTTATCACTAGACTAACACCTCATTGTTTGCATAGTCTATGATGAGTAACAAGAGTTTCCAACAACCAATCATACAAGTTACAAATGTATGCACATGAACAAGTTGTAATCTATAGATGAAACAATATTTTATATTAACCTATTGATAGTAAGTTGATGAATGTTATCTTCCTACTAGAGTTAGTAAGGGCTAAGATGTAAGGTTTAACTCTTGCTAAGGTTTATGATTGAATGATACAGGTTGGAATGAATGTAAAGTAAGTTAACTAGTCTAATGGTGATAAGTATTTGGTTTTGACTTGTCATACATGATGTGGCTAATATAACCACCACTGGGATTACTAAGAGATCTTATACTAAGTAAATTAGCCTAAGTCACTATTAGGTTACTAGATGATTATATATATGTACTTGAAATTAATCATTCTTATTTTTTCAAATGATTAACAAATATTAAAAATGTAAAATGTAGATGGAAACTAAATTTCATAGAAAGTAAATCTAGTCTAAGTGAAACATTACAATGATGAAGAAAAATCCCAATCTTTATTGCCAGATATGAAGTGTGTTCAGGTACACTCCATTTGAATAAAGATGTCGTAAATTGGTTTATCACCATACTACAAGTACTCACAACTAACTCTAAATTTTCAAAGTAAAACCACAAGAGTTTTTCTATAAGACTAACCAAAAGATGATTTTGACCCAATGGTAGGCAAATATTTATAGGCATAATGACTACCCACTACATCTCATCTATGACATCATTAGTTATGCTACAATATTGCAACTATGATATTATAGCTATGATATCATAGGTGTTCCAATTACATCCTTGAGTTAAAACAAAAGAAGGATAAATATTTTTCAAAAATTGTGGGATGATATAGATATAAAAACATACTACATACAAATATTAACTACTAGTTGACTTTGAGTGTTGCATCTTAATTCGAGTAGATTACAAAAATATCATGTAAAACATGATTGAAAAACATTGACAATAAATAAAAAATAAAAAATAAATGAATCATGATAAAATTTGCAAGATTATTGATGTAGGTCTTCATGTGGTCCTTAGTAATGGTAGCTTTTGTTACATCAATTATTTTTAAGGTTACTTTCATAATGCTATAACTTCCTCACGTAAAAAACATTTAGTAGCACTCTTAGTTTTTCTTCTTCAATATTGGAATTGTTACTTGTCCATGTAAATTTTGAAAGATTATTTATTATAGGTACTTTTGAAGGACATGACAACTATGAGAATAATTCATTGGCCTTAACATACCATGCTGCACATTTATTCCTCTTAATCTCAAAGGCCTTGACTAATTTCTACAAATATTGATAGTCATTCATTCTTCTAGCCAAGTTTACTACTACATATTTTTTATCACAATAATTGGCTTTTTCTAATTAGATTATTAAATTAACAACATGTAATTTCTATTACACTTCTTTCTTAGCTATAAACTTTTTTTCATACAAAAAGTGTTGACCTTTTGGTATGTTAAAACCTTAAGGAAAACGGAGAATATAGAATGTTTGTGATGGATAATAATTTTGTAGGACATGAATAAGAACTCCATAAAGAGATCTAAGAACTTAAGGAAATGAGATCTATGTCAAGATGTTGAAATGAATACTACATAGGCAAGATGAAATCATGGCCAAAAATGAAGTTTACAAGTCAACTGAAGATGCTCCAAGGACTACCAAGAAGAAAAATTGACTAGAGAAAACCTCAAAATTCAAAGTTCAAAAGTTTGGTAGATGTCTTGGAAAAATAGTAGATGTTTATTTCCAAAAATAGATGTCTCACTGTAGATGTCCCACTATAGATTTCCCACTTGCTAGTTAGATGTATCTCTTGCATTGAGGCCAATCTCAATCAAATGTCTCAACTTCATAGTAGATTTCTACACTGGCCATTTAGTAGCTGTTGCATAAATTACAAGGAGTTATTTGAAACTTTGAGGCTATAAGATCATGACAAAATCTTGGGAATTATGCAAACACTATTCACAAAAAGATCTATCATTATCTATCCTATGAAATTATATTCTTTCTCCTCATTGTAACATCATTTTCTTGATTGTAATTTGTACTAAGATGTAAGTACAAGGATTTATAAATTTAGTTACATTCTTTTCTTATTCTTTTCTTTCTTTCTTATAGCCTTGTGGGGTTTATGTGCTTCTTGTGAGAAGGCATCTGTATTGAGCTTGTTGGGATCCTATGGAATTGAGTGGTTTTGTGGTGTCAAAACACTCCAAAGCAACGCTCAAGTTTGTAAAGGTTGTAGAATCCTTAAAACCACATTCTAAGATTGTTGGTACCTTTCATGGTTGAGTGGTTTCATAGTAATGAAACACAACGGAGTGGATCTTAGAGCTTGTACAGGGTATGATGTCCTTCAAACCACTCTTTTTTAGAGAAAAAAAAGTTTGGAGGTATGCATAGATTCTACCCTCTTAGTGTGGATGTACCCAAGTTAGGAAACCACATAAAATTTAGTATGTTCTTGTGGCTAGTGAAAATGTTATTGGGGAACTTATTCAAATCCCCTTCTAAGTTATTGATCCTCAATAAGTAAATGGTTGTCAATTATTACTCCAACTCATTTCTAGGTTTCCTTAATTTTAACATGGTTAAGTTATCATATCATAGACTTTCCAACTCCTTGTACTTTGTCAAATCCTTAATTTGTAGATTCGTGACCTCTAGTTTTGCCTAATGGACCAAAGTAGGACTATCTAGGATAACCTACCAATTTGGTAGTTATTATATAACATGAATGATTTTGGATTTTTTCATCTAGATCTCTTTTTTATTGAATTTCTTATGCATTCCCACTTGGTCTCTAAAGTGTTCTTTCAACATCTCATGCTTTTTGGCCTCATTCTACCATGTGCTGATTTCTATTATAGACTTTTGTCAAATGATGTGGACTTATTCCATTTATAAGGTTTTGTTCTCTTTATCTAGTTGTTTTATTTTAAGGTTGACTTCAGCAAATTTCTCTCTTGGCTACTTTAAGTCTTCTTTTAGCTGATATTTCTTCTTCTTGACATTTTTCAATCTCGTATTTTCTATAATAAGTTTCTTATTCTCCTATTCTAGTATAGTAATTTCTTTGGCATGGTTGTACATCTTGGCATTTGTAGTAGATGTGTTCCATATTTCCTTTTCTCTTTCAAATTCCAATTGATGTTGCTTAGCCATAGCTTATTTACCTACTTAGTTTTGAAATCTTCAAGGTATTCTAATGTTATATAATTTTTTGGATCTTTTCTGTAAATCCTAAGTTGGGCTAATTCATCTTGGAATTTTTTGATCTTTAACTCAGCATGATGAAACCTTGTTTCTAATATCACCAGCTTGTCTTTTATGGAAATTAATTTTGACTGCACTATAGTTCTATTATCAAGATTATCACAAATATCCTACATGATTTAGCCTATTTGCATTAATCTATCTTGTGTATCTTCATGTTCATCAATATTCATTATCTCCTTTCCTTTTGTTTTTCAAGATTTTCTAACCACAACTTGAGCATGTTGTGCCTTGGTAAAGTCAATGGGTAACATGATAAGAATATTGAAGGTTTCTTTAATATATTTTGTGATAAGATTATGAGCTTCCTATTCATCTTTATGCTCCATTAATACTATAGTAGCATCCTCTTTTAATTTGAATGTGACTTGAAATGATGTAGCATTTGTTGAGATTCGTTGTATCTAGTCTTCATTTATAGATTATAGAGAAACTTGTTCACTAATTATACCTATTAACACTATAGGTTGGTTTGGCTTTTTTCTAACTAGAAAAATTCTTGACATATCCCTTATTCACTAGCTCACAGTTTCAACTAACTACTGTAAATGGTTCATTGCAAGCCTATAGTCTCATTGTTCTATTACTGATACTAAAGTACTAGCTCCTACCTATTGTACTCCTATGGCTAGTATGTTGCCTATTGGTGTTGATGCTACTACTAATTCTATGCTTGGTGTCATTTCAACCTAATCTTTCTTTATTAGACTATCTTGGAAATTTTAGCATAGGAAGCATTTGGAACTTTTCTTGATGTATCATTGGTGTACCCAAAAATACTAGCTTGTTTGCATAACTTTTTTGATCAAACAAGGGAATCAAAGTTTAGGCTTACCTGATTTCTTTTCTTCAAATCGACTTTGTATTCCAAGAAGCCAAAATGGATTATTTTTGCTTGATATTTCTCATTAGGATAGCACTTTTCCTAGTAGCATGAGATATTCTATTCAATCTCTTCATGGGATAGATATGATAGGTATCAATCTTGAAATAGATCTTCTATGTAGTGGTAGTTTCATTTTACTCTTTTTCTTTGCTTTTACAAGCTCTATTTAACTAAAGATATCTAGCATCTATGTCTAATTTGGTGGATATTTGAGCTATTGTAACACTAATGCTTGGTAAATTTAGTGCTCTAGTGATGGATTTTATTGTAACACTATAGTTCCTTCTATTTTTATTATAGTATCATCATGTTTATTATGCTAAAATTGATATGTCTTTCCCAAGATGAGGTAACAGACACTATTTATAGAAATTATTAACCAAAATGATGATACATGAAATTATTCTTGTACTTCTACTAGAGAAAACTCTAGAAATGGCCCAAAATTTAATTCCATATTAACTATATGAGAATTTTGAGAGCTCAAACAGTCATAGCTACTTCTTCTCATAGCAAGCTAGATGAGGAAGATGAAGTAAGACTTGCTAGAGTGTTTTGTAATGCTACCAGACTTTTGTACATTTACTTGAAGACATTCAATGTTGTAGATGACACAAATTCATTTTCAAGTTAGCTAAAGGTACTTGACAAGTACTTTGACTTGGAAGGGGTACCAAATAATTTGAGGGTACTTATTGTTGAATCTAGATTAGAAGGTATGACTTCTACTTGGTGGGAAAAGTAGTCCTAAGGTTATGAAAGAAAAAATCATACATCCATTAGAGATTAAAATATGATAGAATATACGTTAAGAATAAAATCTTAACAGTCTCATCAAAGGTAAGAAACCATTATAAAGTTGAAATTTCTAAGGAAAGATGACAAAGATGTTAAAATATTTTGCCTCAAAATTTGTGGCATATTCCATTAAGCTAAAGTAAACTAGGAGAAATATGAATAAGGGTCAATCTTTTTAGGAGGTCTCAAAATGACGTATCAATAGGAGTTATTCTTTTATGAGCCAAACACTCTTGATGAAGCTTATGACTTAGCACATAGGGAATAAAAAAGAAACTAAGTGGATTTAGAGATAGGAGCAACAAAAATTCCAAGGAAAAGAAGAAGGGACCCAAATCAAAGAAGAGATCCAAGTCCATATTTAAAGAAAAAGATGATAGCCATGAGAAGAAGACTATGAAGGGTGATGAGAAGGGAAAAGCCAATAAGGACAAAGAAAAAGGAGACAAGGGTTAAGGCAATAGCTCATCCAAGATTTAATGCTTAAAGTGTGGAGAATGGGGATACAAGCAATGGAAATGTTCACTTCATAAGGTAGCCAAAGATAAAGATGTACAAATCATGGAGGTGGAGGAGACATCAAGCCAAGATCTTTAGAGAGGTAACTCTAATTCTTCCAAAAATTGAGGAAGATTCTGAATTAAATTATTTTGCATTCATGGGGAATGTAAATAGAAGGGACCATCTTACTAGGTAATTATTATTTTTAGATTGGGACTAGATGTTTGTTTAGTATGAAATAGATTCATGATTTGATTAATATGGAAGCCTAAGAAAATTTTATTTCTTCTAGGATAGTTAATAGATTAGGATTAACAACTAATCCTCATCCTAGATCCTATAAGATGCATTGGTTATCTAGATATTTATCTCAAGATATAAGGAAACAATGTGTCTTAAAATTTAAAATTGGGAGTTTTCATGATGTTGTGGAGTGTGATGTACTTATAATAGATTGAATTAATCTAATTCTTAGTAGATCTTGGAATCTTGACAATGGTACTTCATTTGATAGAGTAAGAAATGTATAGATTGTAGCTAGATCTGATGGAATCCATGAGTTAATTACCATACTAGCTAAATAAGTAACACAAAAAATCTTACTTGATGCTTAATTCTTCTAGGAGAGAGGGAATACATTAAGAAACATTATGAAATATATTTTTGATTTGTTGTTGTATCAACAATTACTTCTAACCATGATAAAAACTTCAACCGCTACTTCATTGTTCATATGAGTTTACTTTTTGAAGGGTGGAAGAGCTAGTGTAGGGATACCTCTTGTAATCTCCTCATTCCCTTTCCTAAATGTATGTTTTTAAGGTTTTGGGCTCCATGGAAACATCTTATTGGCAATGAAGTCATTTGTCTAATATTTGAGCTATCATGAGAGATGTCTTGGAGGTTAGGAAACATCTTGGCTAGGGTTTGAGAGCTGGCAAGAGACATCCCAAGTTCAAAGAAGACATCTTGGAATTTTTGCAAAAGTCTTAGATGAGACATCTCCAGAATGGCTGAGATAACGCATATGTATTTGAGATGTATCACAAAAACATAAGATATCGCAGCTGAGACTACTCCACTATGACTGAGACATCTCTTCAAAATTAATAGCTTCTTAGTAAGACATCTCAAAAAGACCATATATGGCCTAAACTAGAGCAGAGACACTACCTCAATAGATCCAAAAAGGATCCATTTCCCAAAATTCCAAGTAGATTTATCTTAGAAAATAATAATAACATAATGAAATAGTGAAAATATCCATTATATTAAGAAAACTCTTAGAATATAGAGAAAATACATCAAAGATGAGGAGTTAAGCACAACTCACAACTCTTCCAAGGATCTTAGAGGCTACACATATTCCCTCTTAATTATCAATTACTCACTATGAAGCCAAAGCTTAAGGTAATAAACTTATAAGAGATTCTCTCAATCTATCTCCAGTGCTCTTCCTTTCCTCTCACTCAATTTCCTTGCATAAGCTCTCCTCCCTCCTTTATGCAAGCATGAAACACCATAGATTTATAAGAAAATAAGATAAGAAAAATTCTAGGAAACCTTCCTCAAGCTCCACTTGAAGATCTTCCACTATTTTCCATATTTTATTACCTTTTTTCACTATTTTCAAATTAAAATGATTAATTTTGGAAGTTTTCCTACTTGTACAGATTGTATCTGATCTCCACAAGATGTCTACTATGAAAATTCAATTCTCAAGAAAGATGTCTACAATTTATGGGAGAGGTCTCCTCTAGGACCAAGAAGTCTCCTTAGTTAGGTAGACATCTTGCCCAAGACATCTCCTCACTCAAAAATATGTCTTATTTGAGACATCTCCTACAAGGCAAAGATGTCTTGCCTAAGAAGTTAGCCCAATCAGTAAGACATCTCCTCTAATCTTAAGAATTCTTTTGTCACCCTTAGTTCTTAGACAAGACATCTTCTATTCCTCTAAGATGTCTTTGTTAAGTCCAGAACCTACAAACACAAATGTAAGGAATGAACAAAGTGGATTAGAAGAGGTATTTCCACACTAACTCTTCCCCTTTCAAAATTTCATGTTTCATGATCTTTCAAAAGCTAGAAGGCACCATGCCTCCATGACTCAAGGCCATTACACTTAGTACAATAATTTAGACTCAATGCATCAAAAACATATCAACAAGTATCATTTGAGGTTTTGGTTTTGAGCTTCCTTTGCTTATGAAGGCTTGTCATCATGTCTCACAATGCTTCCTTTATTTGAGTAGCTCCTTGGAATGCTTCCCTTGCATCCCCATGATGACTCAAGTCTGCATAAAAGTGATATAAGAATATGGAAAAATAATTGTTAGCATTAATCCATGAAGTAGGCCTCCTTGTCCTATGCTCAAATAGTAATGACCTTTCTCCACTTACCACCAACTAACCTTCCTTTTTTCTCCAATATCTCTTTTCCAATACAAACATTAGTCTAATAATTATACAAGTATCCAAAAGCATCACCCAATATACTACTATCATCAACACCCAAGATTTAATAGTAGCAAAATCAACCTTCTTCTCATTCATATGAGACTTTACACAATTAGTAATAGCATCCATATCAAATGCATCCTCTTCAACATCAAAGAAAATTTCATCATTATAAATAGCATTCATCATTATAATCTCCTTACAACTAGGAAGAATCAATGAAAAATTCAAATTACAAACCTCACTATTAGCAATAATGAACAAAATCTAAACTTATGATTGTTTCACCTTATAGTCCAAATATTATTTCCACCATCAAAGATAGCCTTATCATCATATTTCCATGGTCTACCAAATATAAGATTTGAACAATTAATAGACAATCCATCACAAATAATTTAATCATGAAAAATTTATTATAATGATTCTTCATTAACCAATGCATTTTGTATGGATTAGCGTGAGAAATTATAACTAGCTACAATAACTTTACCACCTTGGCAAAAATCACATTTTCTTGTGTTCCACCATTAATGAGCACACTCAATGAATATTCCTTAACATTTCAATGAGTTCTAAATAAATGTTTCCTTATAACATCCTCATTGGCACTAACATGTCCAAAAAAAGTACAACTATTTAATTCACTTTGTTAAGAAATGTAAAAAGGATCATTTTCACATGCCTTCTTTGAATATTTAGGATCATTATTTTGCATAGTTTAAATTTCTAGACTCATAAAGGCATTCTTCTTTGGCTTTGTGCATTCCCATTGTTTATGAATTGATTCATCATAATTATAACATATATCTTTACCATGATATTTACTTCTTGGAAATCGTTCCATTCTGCTTCCCCTCCTAGGAGAAGTGGACTCCCTTTCCTTCTTCTTTAGCTCATCTTTACCATTTTCTTTGGATGATTTCCTTGACTTATGAGCTATTTCTTTCTCATTCCTTTTCTTGTGATCTTTATCCTTCTTCAAGCCAAACTTTGTGATTTTCATTTCAGCCATGAGAGAAAAATCATAGGCTTCATCAAGAATATTAGGTTCATAGAATGCTAATTCTTGCTGATATTGCATCCTTAATTCACTAATGAATTTAGAAGGTTTCTCATACTTATTTCAATGAACATCAGCCATTTCCAAGGCTTTACAAAATTCAACATCAGCCCCTACTTTAGATTGGTATTAGAGTATGTAAAATTTTGTGAAAATACATAGAAATTTTAGCTTCTTGATAACTTCATGATGAATGGATGTCTTCTCAAAATTTTGCTTTAGCATGAATCTAATGAGTTGCCAACTCTCAATAGTTCTCTCATGCTCTTCAAGGTATTTTAGACATTTTTTGTTCCACCATTTTGCTACCAATCTTTCAAGTTTTCTCTCAACAACATGAATCATTGACTCACTAGAAAGTTGCTCAATAAGAAAATACTTATTCTTAACTCTAACCTAAGAAAGAAGAAATCTGTATATTAAATATCTTTAAAGATGGTAATATCCACATGAATAACTCTTAACGAACTTCTTAACATCTTTACAAATATTCCATCATCATTTTACTTATTATTACAAAGAAAAAAAAAACCTTGGCTCATACCTTTAAGTTCTAGTTCCTTCTCTCCTTGCAAAGTTCTTTGATCATTTCTTCCTCTTAATCTTTGCAGAGTTGAAAAAGGATTTTCTTCTTTAATCTTCTCTTCACTTCTTCTTGAAGCTTCTTCAACATCTTGGTGTTTGATGATCCTTACTTTGGGAAGAAATTCTTGCACTTCAGCCACAAAATCCTTAAAGAATTCTTTGAGCTCTTGAATCTCTTGTCTAAGATCTTGATTAGTCTTCTTCTTAAGAGCCATACCAAAAAGGAATCTTGATCTTATAAGATCAAACAATTCTTTATCAATCTTATATTCTCAAAATCCTAAGTGATTTTAAAGCTTCAAAATTCTTCAAAAGTTTGATGAATATCATCAATATAAGTCTAGATCCCTCCAAATAAAACATTAATGTATGGATTCCTCTAAATCTAATACTCTAATACCAATCTAAAGTAGGGGCTCTACCTCAATAGATTCCAAAGGCATCCATTTTTATAACTTCCAAGGAGATATACCTTAGAAAACAAGAACAACATTATGAAATGAAGAAAATCTCCCTTAAATTAAAAAAAAAACTTTTGAAATACAGAGAAAATACATCAAAGATGAGGAGTTAGGCTCAACTTATAACTCTCTCAAGGATCTTAGAGGTCACACATGTCTACTATTAATCCTTAATTGCTTACCATGGAGCCAAAGCTCAAGATAAGATACTTATAAGAAATTTTCTTAACCTCTCTCAAGTACTCATGCTTGCCTCTTACTCAATTTTCTTGCTCAAGATCTCCTCCCTCCTCCATGAAAGCATGAAACACCATAGATTTATAAGAAAATAAGACAAGATAAATCCTAGAAAACCTTCCTCAAGCTCCACTTAAATATCTTCTATTTTTTTCAATCCTTTCTTGTTTCCTTCCACTATTTTTTGAATTGGAACAACCAAATTTAGAAGTTTTCCTATTTGTATGGATTATCTCTAATCTTTATAGGATATCTACTATGAAAATTCAACTCTCATGTAACACATCTACTATTTTTGGGAGACATCTCCTTTGGGCACATGACATCTTCTCAGTTGGCAAGATGTCTTCTCACTTAGCAAGATGTCTTATTCAAGACATCTTCTACAAGTCCAAGATATCTTACTTAAGACATTAGAAAAATTAGCACGATGTATCCTCTAACCTTTAGACATCTTATGTTCCCATTAGGTCTTAGCCAAGGTGTCTTATAGCCCTCAAATATGTCTTCATCAAATATGAAACCTGCAAATACAAATGTGGGAAATAAACAAAGGGGATCAAAAGAAGTGTTCCTATACCACAAATAGGCATAAAACATTTTGAAATTGTCATTCCAAGTTTGGAAACAATGAGGAAAAGGTGGAAAAAGATGAAAATAATGAAGGATATTCAAGTTGAACTTGAGGAATATTTTTTAGGATTTTTGTCTTGTTTTATTAATAAATGTGGATTGTGTTTCATGCTTGTACCACAAGGAGAGGTTATAAGAGGTTTTGGTGAGATCTCTTGAGTTTATGAGAGCTAAGTAAGAGTGTGATAGAGCACATTGAGTGAGTGCATGTGTGGAAGCATCTCCAAGGTCAATTATATGATGTATTGGCCTATGTGTTGAGATTTTAGTACCAGACTATGCGAGAGACTCTCTATTGCTTATGCCTTGCATTTAGAACAACCATTATGTGGTTGTAGGGCCTTGTTCTTTATAGTATTATTTGAGTGTGTGAGATTGTTTTTTTATTTTGTGGATTTTGGAAACCTTGTTATAATATTTTCTATGAATAATTGAAGGTAGCTAGTTTTCTTATTTTCAAGAAAATTATTTATCTTTTCCTAATATCTATATTTAGTGATTGGAAGGTGAACCAAATTTGGAGTGAACATGATTTAGCTAGGTTTAGGAGTTGGCATTGGTTTTGTAGCTTCTGCTTGAGTAGATTGACGTGTTTGAGGCATAAGTTACTAAATGGAGAAGAAATGTTCCTCTTGCTCCTCTACCTATGGTTGGTTTCCTCCTTTACCTCTAGCTCTCTATCCTTTGGTTTTTTCTTTCTTATGTCTATGATGGAACTCTAGCTTCATGATTCCTTTTTGGATCCATTTGCAATCATAGGGCTTGATTATAATAGTTAAAAAAAACCTTTGAAAAAATTCCATATTACTCCTAATGAACCCCTAAATTTTGGATTTTGATTAATTTTTCAACTAAAAATTAATTTTTTCTTTGAATCATGATTATAGTGTTTGAAAATTCATCATTCTAGTTGCATGACATTCACAAGTGACATGAGTAGACATTTATTAGCTAAATAGTTCTCCTACAATACTTGCCCAATGTCAAAATCTAAGTACAATCATAGGCGATGTGGATCAAGTAAGGAAGCCTATGCTATACTACCCAATGCCTACCCATGATACGATCATAGGAAACATGGGTTAAGTTCTAGAGGTTAACCTAGACCCTCCAACAATGCCTACCAATTTATCTTGTTGAAATGTGAAACACCACCAAAAATGCATCCTGTAACCTTTGTAACCCTCAACCCATGAAACCCGAGTGTAAACTTCATTATAAATGTGAAAATGCAATTTGGCATACTTTATCTTTTGTGGCTGAAAAATGCCTCATAAGTGATCAAAGCCTTAGCCCCAAAGTGAAAAAATTCATATTATGCCTATATTTGGGCTCGGGGAAGTTAAAAATGCCTTTTGGACTACCAAAATTGAGATTTTGATGGGTTTTATGAGGGTATAACATTTGTTATGCTAGAAACACCTAGGGGGGAGGTTGTTATGATGCACCTATACTTAGAATTGGAGGCTGTAACTTCATTCATGCTTAGTGTGGGAGGTATAACTCTTACCTCCCAGCATTACTATTACATCTCCTCAGTGTTGCTCTAGCATGGCCTGGAATTTTAGCATTTCTCCAACTTCAACATTGACCCTGCACTTTAACATTATTGTTGGAAGGCCCAACATGGATGAAAGAAGCCAACATGGGTGAAATTCCCATTTACTATTTTTAGTAAATGGAATGGTTTTGATGCCATGGAGGTATCAAAACTTACCATACATAGTAACCTTACTGGATTTGTACACTTGCATGTAGCCAAAATTTTGTTAGCAATTAGGTAGAATTTGCAGCCAAATTTATAGCCAAAATCCTATAAAATCCAAGCACCAACACCATAGAAAGGTTCTACACTTTTGCATTTTGAGGCATACTTTTATACAAGAGCTATTGCAATCTTGTAGATACATAGCTTCTTGAATCGTTCCAACATGGAACCATTGTATCCATTGTGACTCCTTTTATCCCCTTTGAGATTGTGTGAGTGTTTAGAACTAATGTTGAGAATTTTGGGCTTGGGACTCCTAGCATTGCTCCTCCTAGGTACCAGGAAACCACCACACATCTCATCCCCCTACATCACCAATGTTGCAAATCTAGTGCAAAAAGCAACAAGGTTTGACAACATTGGAAGTTTTAGAACCTATGGATCATGGAGCTGACTATGGCACCTAGGGTCACTAGCTTCAATGAACTCTAAACCCCCACCAAAGTGAACTCCCCTGCTACTCTAGGCACATATTCTACACATTTCTTGAACTTTCGTTATTTCTATTAGAATAAAGTTTATAGTTCTATTTGTGTGAAAATTTTCTTTATTGATTTCATTTTGGTGAATTTATTTTCCATATTTGTATTTGAATTTTCATTTTTGTTACCTCATTTTGGTGATCTACCAAACTTTCTAGGGTACCTTGGATCTTGTTTCTCATGGAGGCCCTTAGGATCTAGGGTTAAAACTATTTCATTGAAATTTTCAGTTTTCCAACAAATGAGATTTTTAGTCACTACAAAATGCATCATCAAAAGATCAAAATGAGACAATGAAGGTCAAAAATTATTAGAAGATCATAAGAAAGGCATAAAAAAGGCAAAAACATAGCAACCATAAGTTGAACCAAAAAATGGTATGTTTTACCTAATTTGGGTGTATTTGGATGTGTTTTAATGAGTTCAAGATGTTCTGGGTTTAAAGAGAACCTATCTAAGCACATAATAAGGATCCATAATTTAGTTATTATGGCATTCCAAATAGTCCTAGAAGGATAGACATATTGCATTGCAAGTGGATGTCTACTACAAGATGTTTACAATGCAAGATAGATGTCTCCTATAGGACATCTACTAATAGAAATCTCCTCCAAGACATCTACAGTGAAAGATAGCTGTCTTGTCATGTCTAGAAAATGTCTTCTTAGCTAGAAAGACATCCGATTACAACTCTTGATACTTTAGGAAATACATCTTCTTGACCTCTGAGACATCTCATTTGTTTAAGAAAAATTAAAAAAATTGCAAGAAATAAAAAAAAAAGATAATATTCATTAAGGACCTCAAAAACAAGGATGAAAAAGCCAATGATAATAAGAAAATAATTGGATCATTGCAAACATACAAAGAAACAAATCTTAGACTAGTTACTCTACCTTAATAAGTTGAACTACAACAAAGTTGATCTGCAACACATAAAGTTGAATACCAAGAGATTAGATCACCACAAGAGAGGAAGAAATAACTTACAAGTAAGAGGAATCGATGCATAAGAGCTAAAACTCTCAATTAAATACAAGATTACAAACTTCTAGCCAATATATCAACCATGGCTTATAATGAATTATCTCCTTAATTAAATTCATGATAAATGGAAAAGTTCAAATAAGAGTTCAATAAATAATGAAAAATTCCTAATTCACATAGGAAAGAAAATAGAAGAAATCTTTAAACAAGTTTAATGAAAATATGATATTGTCCAAAATCCCCATTTGCTAGTTCATAAAATGTGTCACCCTCCATCAACTTGTTCTTAGCAAGAAATGCCAAGAAATCAATAGCATCCAAATCTAGAAGCTCAATAAAATAATATTAACAAAAATGCTTATTAATATCAAAATGAGAATTCAAAAGAGAAATGTTTGCAAAAATGAAAATCATAATAATACAAGGAAAATTAATTAAAAGATAATTAAAAAGTTTTCTCAAATATAATAAAACACACAATAATGAGATCAAATCCCCCACATGACATAAATCAACCAAAGAAGATAGATTAAGGGGTCAAGAACATAGGGTGTTACAACTGTTGACATAATATCATCTTCAATTCTTTTCTCCATGTATTTAGTTAAAAAATATAAACAAATAAACTTGCATTCCCAAGAAATAAACTTCAACTAAAAAAATAACTACATAAGTATACACTTAACTTAGATCAATCAATTCAAAATAAAGATCTGCATTGAATTTCATGAGATTGTGGATAATAGAAGTTAAAAGAATTAGAACAAAAACTTTCTTTCAATCAAATAAAATTATACAAAGAAAAAAATAATTTAAAAAAGTAATGTACCCTCTTTTAGCTCCATCGTAAGACTTTTGATATGAAAATCATCGAAAAATTGGACTATGTGAAAATAATGGTTGAATCTAAACTCTTTACCATGCATTAATTCTTGTATCCACATATCCAAAGTAAAACACTTGTAGATTAAATATTACTTAAGACTTGAATAGTTATCCTTAATGACTTATTTCTAATATTATCTACCTTAAACATTATCTACTACTTATACTTCAAAAGAACATGAGTTACATAGCCCAAATTTTCAAATCTTTGAATGGATGTATAATGTTCTTAAATTACAAAACTTATCTAACTTGTAAAACATACTTTTCTATCTAGGGATTACGCTAAAAGAATAGTTGTTTTGTTACAACACACATTTTAAACCTATGTATTACCAATTAATCTACAGCATATATGAATTAATTTAAGTAAATTCAAAAACAAAGTTACACCTGTAATTCATCATCTTAATGTAAATACTAATTGACACAATAAGGATGGGATCAACTCAACTTCAAGTTAAAATTAGAATATGGAATAATATGCAACATAAGCATAGTATATGTCATTTATAGTTGTAACAAGTGGTAGATAATGAGTAACACATATGATTGGAATATTACAAAATTAATTTCTGTAGAAGTAAATGGAAAATTTTAAGTAAAAATTTGTATAAGCTATTTAAGGTGCCAATGCTAATACTAGGCTATTACATAGAAACGTTTTTAAACTACATGAATATTGAGGACATGTTGTATTTAAAATTTATTACTATTAATGTCTTCTATAAAAACTAACTAACAAGTCCTTTGAATTTATAGACATAATTAAATTATATTTTTAGTTTTAGTTGCTTCATATAATAATGAAAGTAGCTTATATACATTAATAGTGACATAAAAATAAAATGTAAATTGTACATGAACAATGGAAATAGAAATTAGTGCAACACATTTTCATTCTTATGAATATTTGACATTTATTTTAACCACAATCATGCATCCAATTGTTGTCTTTATAGCTAGGCATGCATCCCACAATATGGATATCTGATAACATAGCATGGGCTAAAATATCGGGGATTCGATATCAAGGCCCAATAAAATATGATTAATCATACCCCCATGATTGAATGAAAACTTATTCTCAAGTGAACAAAAGAGAAATAAGCTCTTTACAAAATATTAGAAAGGTATGGGATTACTGACTAACTACTTGACACACCTCTAATGCAAACCAAACAAACAAACGCTAAGTACCCAAGTGTATGGATTTACAATCTTTGATAAAATTTGGTGTTCGTGAGAATAAATTTGAATACCCCAACAAAAATTAACATCCAAACCCCTCTAGTAGCTTGAAAATGAGGTAGAAGATCAAACAATCCTGAAGAGGTTCCGTTGCATGAGCTTCTTCTACCTGCTCCTGGGGTTGCTTAGGTTTTTATCCCCTTCTAGCTCTAGGTTTCTTGTCCCTTAGTTGGGATGGTCCCACTTCCAGTCCATGCCTCCCTTTTTGCTGTCATATGTAATCACAATAGAGTCAAGGATCAGCATGTGATGTGTAACTTATAACATTTAGGTATCTTTCTTCTTTGGGTAGTTACACTTGACTAAGTTGTGATCATGGCATATTGATTACTTTAATACAATAAAGTTATGAAATTTTGCTAGAATTCTTTAACTTGCATAAATTGATGATCTTAAAGTTAATTCATTAGTTAAACCTTTGTGGAAGTTAGAAAAATTTCAAAAAAAAGTTTCTACTTGGTGGCCTCCACAACATAGAGTGTACCTCCGATGGTAGTAGGACTACAAAATGAGGTAAATCAGACAAGGGATTTGAAAATTATGGGATACAAAAGATTCTAGGCTCACAAAAAGTTTCAAGATTAAAGACAAAATTAAAGGTTTTAGAGAGCTATAAAATCTATGAACACGATGAAATGCTTGAAGAGAATTAGAGAATTCTCAAAAAAGGAGTTTTTTATTAGAGAACATTTTGAAAGAATTCATGATTGGATGTCATTGATGGGGTGCATAGAGGATTTGATCATGAAAATGCCTAAGGATAATATACTTAACTAGCCTAGCCAAGAGGTATGAAAGTGGATCCTTCTCAAAGTAAGCTCATGCTCTTAATGCCCATGCATGCCTTCAAACTAAAGAGTTCATAGGTTCCATGGTTGATTAATGGTTGTGGAAAGTTAAGGACTACATCCTATTAGAATCTATCTAAGGATATTGACACCTCAAACTAAGACATCCAAAAAAACCATGAATAATTGGCAACAAGGTGAATTATGGAAAGTAGTAGTTGATGAAAGAGAAGATGGAATGGAGTTCCAAATTATGGTCACAAGAAGTCCCTTACGAAATTTGTGATTAGGATGACTTGATAAAGTCCATCCTTAGTCCATATCAAAACCAACCACTTTCAATGACTTCACATTAGTAACCTAACATCAATCCACCCCCTTAAGACACAAGAATGCTTCCACAGGTTAATCATGATTTCTAAAAGAGACGAAAAGAGAACTAGGAAGTGAGAAAGGGCCTTAGTTAGAGGGAGCCTTAAGGCATGGGTAACATGTTTGTCTAGCCCCATAACTAGTGTTTGTAGCCCATTATTGAGTCTAGGGACTATGCTTTAAATTTCCATTAATTTTCTTAATGTTTTACATTTTTATGATTTTTGGATGGAAACACAACATGCAAAGACTTTAATTTCCTATTATTGGTTGATAGCAGAATGGTGAGAAATCCATGAAAACACTCATGCAATTGAGGGTAGGCAAGTACAGAGAGCATCGAATCCTCTTTTATTCACATCCTTGTCTATCCATTTAATCCTTCCCAAGTAAAGGTTACCAATTTGTTAAAAGTCTTATTATGGAAGGAAACTTCATATTTCCAAAACAAGGAATATCATAGACTTTTTGGATGGGTGAATGACATTGAATTACTTCCTATTTCATGAAAAAGAAATCATGTCTTAGTTACATTGAATTACTTCCTATTTCATGAAAAAGAAATCATGTCTTAGTTATTAATACCAAAATTCAAAGAAAGAACCCAAACATTAGAAATAAAAAACATTAAGTACAAACCACCATTAATAATAGCCTTATGTCCTATTGGCAATAAGTGAAAAAAAAAAGATAAAACAAACATAAGAAAATTTTGAACCAAATAAACTAAAGTATAGAATAAATTGTAAAATATATAAGAAAGAGAAAAATGTACTAACAATGTTGTAAAACAAAAAAAAGGTGTAAAATAAAAAGATGTAAAAATAAAAAAAAATAAAAAAAAAATGTAAAAATTAAGGAGCCACTATGCATGATCAAAATTGATGTTCATCTCCCCCATGATTGAGTTGGAAGAAGGAGATTTGAAATATTGAGCATGATTGTCCATCTAAGGAGGTGTTGTTTTCATTGGCTCTCTTAGGCTCATGGAAAGGTTTGATTTTTTGCATGTTGATTAGCAATTTCTTATTTGAACTTTAAGGTTTGTATATCAACATGGCCCTAGAAGGAAAGGTATCATAGATGATCTAAGGTCCTTTCCACAATATTTGGAACTTAGTTCATTATGGCACATGTGTGGGGCTCCAATAAAGGACCTTGTCTCCTAGTTGAAATGTTACCTTCCTTATTTTGATGGCATGGTGTTGCTTGTTGAATTCCTTATGAAATTTGTTAGATGACAAGGTTGCTCATTGATTCTCATCTAGCAAGTTGAGGTCCATTAGTCTTTCTTTTTATGCTAGACTTAGGTTAAGGTCAAGGTCACAAACCATTGAAAGTTTATGGAGCTTGAATTGAATAGGAAGATTTGGGAATTTTTCATACACCAACTCATAGGGAGAATAGCTTGTAGGAAGTTTCCATGTGAAGTGGTAGTCCCAAAGGGCATCATTGACTTTCATGCTTTAGCCTCTTCTATATTTGTTAATTATTCTTGTTAAGATCTTAGTAATTTCCCTTTATGTTACCCTAGCTTGACAATTGGCTTAGGGGTGGTAGGGTGTTCTTAATTTATGTTCAACCCCCAAGCATTGTATGAACTTCCAAAATGTGATGCTTTTAAAGTGAGTACCATTATCAAAACTAAGTGCATGTGGCATAGCAAACCTATTTACAACATTTTTTAGTACAAACCAAGTAGCTAGAGACGATGTATAGTCAATGATGGCTATTTCTTCTACCCATTTCATACAATAGTTAATAGTGACTATGATGTACGTCTTTCCATTTGAAATGGCTGTGATGGGATCCATGAAGTTAATTCCCCATATGTCAAAGGGCTCTAGTGGTTGGATCCATTGTTGAGATCCCTCCATACAACTAGTTATTCCACCATCATGTTGGTAGCATTCATAAGAGTAGATGAATTGATGAGCATCCCTAAAGAGTGTTGGCCAATAATACACTTCCATCAGGATCTTAATGGCCATGTGTCTCTCTGCATAGTTGTCCCCACAAGGGCCTTCATGAGCATCTTGGAGAATGTGTAGTTGATCAACATCAGGGACATGCCAACGAACCAAGCCATCAACACACATCTTCTAAAGGAGTCTATTGATCTCTATGAAGCATTTCACATAGTGAAGAAACTATTGTTTCTTCCTATGATCCAAATTTTGTGTTATCTTCTAAGTGAGAAGATAGGTGAGAATACCATCATACTAGTTAGGCTTATTGGTTACTTGTTCCTTTATAACATCAGCAAAGAGGAGTTCATTCAGAAATTGATTAGAAATTGGGCTCTCATCCTCTTGGTTGTCCAATATCAACTAAGAAAAGTGATTAGCAACCATGTTCTAGGTTCTCTTTCAATCTACCATTGTAAGATCAAATTCCTGTAAGATCAAAAGTCTCCATATGATATAGGGGTTCACCACCAGTTTGTTCATTAAGAACGAGATTGCACTATGGTCAGTGTGCACAAACACCTTGTACTCAAACACATAGTACTTGAATTTCTCCAAGGCATACACCACCACCATCAATTCTTTCTTAGTGTGCATCCACAATGCTTTGGCTCACAAAGTGGATGTAGTAACAACATTTTTGACCATCCAACTACATGAGCATGGCTCCCAACGCATAATCTAATGCATCTGTCATGATGTGGAATGGTTTAGAATAGTTAGGTGCTTGTAAAATTGGAGTTTTCATGAGCATTTTCTTGAGGTGATGGAATGCATTCTCACATTCCTCAATATAGATAAATGAAGCATCCTTCTTTATCAACTCCATCAACAGTTTAGCAATCTTAGAGAAATTCTCTATGAATCACTAGTAGTAGCTAGTATGACCAAGGAATAACCGAACATCTTTGATAGTTTTAGATTGATGGGTAATTCCATAGATGACCTTGATTTTCTTAGGGTCCATCTCAATCCCTTTTTTAGATATTCTATGTTCTAAAACAATGCCTTCCTAGATCATCAAATGGATTTTCTACCAGTTGAGCTAAAGGTTTATCTCCACACACCTCTTTAGCACTTGCTCAAGATGGTCTAGGGCTTGCTTGAATGTAGTACCAGAACTCATCCATGAAGACTTTCACCCTACTACCAATATTCTATTGAAAGATTCTTAAGATAAGCCATTGGAAGGTTGTAGTGACGTTGCACATACCAAATGACATCTTTCTATATGTGAAAGTTCCCCAAGAAATCGTGAATGTTGTTTTGGCCTGATCTTCGAGTATAATATAGATTTGGTTATAGCCATTATAGCCATCCAGAAAGTTGTAATAGCAATGCCTAGAAATGGTGTCCAACACCTGGTTCACAAATAACAATAAGAAATGATCTTTGTATGTCACCATGTTCAATAGCCTAAAGTTGATACAAATACTTCATTTGCCTCTACACTTTGGTACTATCAAAAGTGGGCTAACCCACTCACTATCTATAGTGGGATAGATGAACCCCACCTTGAGGAGCTATTTAGTATCCTCCTTGATAATCAGCTTGAGTTTAGGATTCAACTGTTGCTACAAATGCCTCTTTGGCTTCATGGAAGGATCTATATAGATGTAGTATTGGCATATCCTAGGATCAATCCTAGTGAGTTTAGGATATGAGCAAGAAAAGGCTATTGGCCATTTGTTAATCACCTTCGATAACTTTTCTTTTTGTTCAAGAGCAAGATTGGCACTGATTAATACCAACTTTTCATTATTTAAAAAAGCATATCCATGTAACTAGGTAGAGTTTTCAACTCTAGTGGCTCCTATTTAGAGCTCTCGGGGATTTCTGACTTACCCCAATAAGTTTCATTAGGTTCATTAGAGAGTTGGTGATGGATCTACCCCATCTCATCCATGCCTTCAATGTAGGAAATCATCAAGCTTTCATTAGATACCATGTAAATTGATTTGCTATCAAGATTAATTATTAGCCGCTAGGTGTCCTTCTATTTTATGGTTGTTGCATACATCCACCTTTGAATTTTAGACACATCTACATACTACTTGCATGTTGAATTTTACACTAGAACCTAAATCCAAATGAGCCTTGCAAGGTTCATTCTGAATGATTTTCAAAATGATAAGAGGGCTTCTAGGATTAGATCTCTTCGTAGGAAGGTGACTAGCCTTTATCCAATCGATTACAGCATGGGTCAACATGATGATATGCACTTTGGAAATTGTTTGGTTTGAAGGGGACTTGAATGATATAGATGTAGAGGATGAAGAAGAAGTAGGGCTTTCAGCCACATATGCTTGTGAGGGCTTTGTAGGACTATTGGTTCAAAAGAATAGTGTTTTTTAGAATTGGCTTTCCAAACCACTTGGTTGAGGAGTCAGCTACAAGTTAATAGCCTTGGTAGCATTATGTTACTATGGTTGGGCTAGAACTTCACCCTGCATTGATGGAGTAGGTGGTAATTACATTAAGGCCAAAGGAACATGTGCAAAAGAATGAGGAGGATAATGGGAAAATGGTGATTTCCCTCTTGGATATTGGACTTTGTAGTATTTAGGAGGGTAGTAGTGATGCTAGAATGAAGCATGATTGAAAGAGTCATGTAGAGAAATGGGTTGTAGAGCATAGTATCCATATGGATCTAGCTACTAGTAAGGGTACTACTACCTTGGTGGCAGCATCCCCCATGACTATGGATGCTACCACTGATGATACTATTTATAATGTTGTGTTGAAGCTCCACTCAAATAGTAGGCTTGTTGCTAGTGGAACTACCTAGAGTTTCCCTAAGGATAAGATAATCTTTTCAATGCTTTCCTTCTTATTAGTCTAGGATTTAAAACATATACCCTAGACTCCTGCAAGTGTGACATAATTGGATAACATCCCTTATAATTTTTGTATTGGTAGATGTTACATCCACCATCATTATCTAATTTAGAGTCCACAACCTCCACTATTGCAGCAACCTTTCCTTACCCCTTTGGTAGGTAGGTTCAAATTCCTTCCTTCATCTATGATCATGATTAGTACTTTGCTCATTGGATTCCTCTACTATTTTCAAAGCAATTTGGAAATTTTCATCTAAAGAGTCCCACATTTTGTCTACCTTGGTTGAAATTTCATAAATAGATTTTTGAATTAATAGGGTCTTTTGCTACACCATCTCATCAAGTGGTCTCTCCTCCTCATTGTAATAGAACCAAACCTTACTTTTTCTAATGGAAGGATCCTAATTGTACTCCTCCATAATTTTCCTTTTTCTAAGTTTCTCTTCTTCTTTAGCAACCTTCTCTATTAGCTTTTGAATCTAATGGACCCTTAATTTTGAAAGTCTCCCTTGGCCATAAACCCCAAGAGTTCTCATTCTTTCTGTTTGAAACCCATCTATGATATTGCAAAGTTTCTTCTTCTGAGAATAATCATTATCAAGAAATTGGTGTAAGAGAGAATAGTACTTTTCCATGGCTACATCGAATGCTTCATGTGTTCCTTATCTTCAACCTTGGATTGCTTTCTCAAGTTGGACACTTAGGAGTATGTTTAATACTTGTCATTGAAGAGCTCAAGCATCATACTCCATTGGTGGATTGATTACAACTCCAAGGATTGGTACCAACTTTTAGCTTCCTTGATTAGTATCCTTGGGAATAGCTTTAATTTTTTTCATTTGATTTTGATGTTCTACAAGACACAAGCATCGTGAAAGTTTTGAAGATTGTTCTATGAGTCTATCCCCCTTCAAACATAAAAATATTCACATCCAACCACTTGATTTTGCTATCTTTCACATGCCTTGTTGGGATCCTCATGACCACTATGATGTTCAAGATATTTTGAGTTACAAGCATAGTCATAGCCTTTATGATGCCTATGATGCCCTCTACTATCCCTTCTCTTCATGGTGGTAGACCTCCATTGATTACCCACACCCCTAGTATCTACTATTCTAATGGGTCCTATGATCATCTTTGTCCCACTAGTCACCTCCATCATGGTCACATCCTTTGTAGCTTTAGTTAAAGCTAGAGGAGGAAGAAGAGAATGAAAGAGGAAGGAGGACTAGCATCACCAATGTGCCTGCCACCTCCCCTTCTATGGTCACGGCCACAATCATCATCATGATGCTTGTCCCTATCCATGCCATGACTCCCATCTTTGAATCCCTCATGATCATGGGACCCATTTTTCCTCACATTAGGATTATTGATAGTAGATTGCAAGTTTTGGTTTAGGTTTCCCTCACCAAAGAAAAGAGGAGGAGATTCAGTGAATTGAGAATTCCCAAAGAAGGATTCCTCACCATCTTTTTGGCCTAGTAGGAACAAGGGTTTAGTGAACCGTTTTCTCTTTGAAGCTTTGTAACGAGCCTCTTGTTGTTGATATTTTTTCTGTTATGCCTTAGTGGGATGATAATCCTAAAATTCATGTTCCTACACAACATGTTCAGCATGGAGCCCCTAGATGTCCAACCTCATGAGAGTTTCAAGCAATATCGTAGGAACTGATCAATTAGGAAACAACATAATGTTGTCCTCCATGTCCTTCCACTACATTTGTTCATCCTAATATAGGATGAAGATGAAATATAGCACATACTCATCAACATGAGTACAAATCACTTTGCATTGTTGGGGCATTGACTATTTTGGCACATCGCATCTTTGAATGGAAGTGTGCTCGAACAACAGTGAAGAATCAACCTTGTGAGAAGAAGACATTTTAGTTGGAAAGAAAAAGAGTGTGCTTTTAATATTATCATTATTCTCAATGATTATAACAATTTTGAATAATTTCACTAAGTCCTAGATAGCACACATAGCTAACTAAAGTTCCCAACAATCGTGCCAATGATGAGCAGTGAGTATACCCTACACCCAACCATATGAATCACTAGCATTCACTTAGTGGTCCAGTCAAATTCTATAGACTTTAGATCTCTAACTACACTAGTTTCTAGGAGGTGACTCTAAATATTGAAATTTTTGTCTTCCCAATTCCACTTGTGAAGTGCAAGTATATGGTTAAGTGTAATTGAGGCATCTAATTTTTATCATTTTGTCTTTTATGGTTTAATCTCCTAAGTTTTTGAAACAAAGTAAATTTAATATGTAATCAATCTAACTAATCTAGTAACTAATGAGCACTTAACTAATCCTAACATAGGTAGTTGTTCCCACTATCCATACACATCTTGAACATGTTATAGTGCCACTAGGTTACCAAGAGTTAAGCACTCATAGGATTACCAAGTGTTAAATGTATGGTCGAAGTGGTCATGCTTCTAGTTGCTATTTAATCACTATTAATTAATTACTTTAAAACATTAAGGTAAATTGCATGAATATTAAATGCATAATGAAATCATTAATCTATTCTAAGTGCTGCAAGGTTTAATAAAAAAATCTCATCTTTATTGTCGTTCACACTAAGGTGCTCAAGTACATTAGTGCTTGAATAAAGATCCATACAGTTCTTTGACTCCTATCCTAAGCACCCAGAAAATATTCTAACTTTCAAATGGAAAAACTATAAGAGCTTTGCTACAACTACAAAATAGAATGGATGAATCATGCATCCAAGTGTTGTATTTATAGGTAGGCATGCATACCGTAGTATCGAATATCTAATAACGTAGCATGGGCTACAATATCGGGGCTCCAATATTTGGAATTCAATATTAGGATCCAACAAAACAAGATTCATCAAAGGTTTATAAGATTTCAATTTTTGTCTATGATCTAAATTGAGAAGATACCATTTGTATATCAATAACTAAATAAGTAGAGCATTCTAGAAGACCTAACAAAAGCATAGTCATTTTTAATGTTGCTTACAACATTTCAAAAATCATTCATATGGATCTAAAAATTGATGACCTATCATAAATTCAAGACATGATCATAGCTATAAAGCAATTCAAGAATGCTTTGCAATTACTAATTAACATCCATATTTATAATATACTAAACCCATCATTAATGATCTAATGTCTTCAATCTAAAATTGTATGCAAAGTTAGTCATGATACATTAATAAGCTTTAGACCTCTTTAAGTGAATAAAGGCCATGTAACAAACCATAGTCAAAAACTAGCAACACATCAAAAGTAACCAAATTCAATGTAAAAAGTCTTTAAAAAAAAACTAAAAATAGCATAAAAAGTTGATTCCAAGCCTTTATATTGTTCATAAATGGTTAATAGAAATAGTCTAATAACCAAAATTCTCCATAATATAAGTATCATAGAGTTAAATTCCTTCAAGGATCTAGAGCTTCATAATTTAAAGAGAGAATATTGTGTTTATTGATCCTATTATTGTAACACTAATAGAAGAAATATTCATCTTATTTAATGTTATTCTAATAACTACTCTAGGAAGACCTGGTTAGCTTTTCAAATTGTTTCATCCATGTTTACTACCATTAAAATGCATGTAGAAAATAATATATTAAAAAAATCAAAACATTTAATGTTGGACATAGTGGATTTTTAAGCAACATTCCATAATTTTAATAAAATTAGTAATATATATAGCCTTCTCATATGCCAAGAATCAATTTTTATACCTCTTTTCTTTCACACTTTCTCTTATTTTTGCTAATTAACTAAATATTTGAGCATTCACCATTAAGCTATGAGTTTGTGCTCTTACATGTTTCATGCTTAAATTTAAATACAGAACCTAAGATTTAAAATTCCAAACTTGAGAAATGATGGCACCTTTATCTTAATAATGTGGACTAGTCAATTAAAGTAGGCAAAAACATTTATGATAATTCTCTATAGTCTATTGTCTTCTTGATACGATATCGTAAACATATAATTTAGGTACATTTCAAGTGCATGTATCTTAGCACAATATTTATCATTTAGATGAACCAGTACTTTCTTAGATAAATAATAATAAGATTTACAAGTTTTACAAGTAATCTTATACAGGATCTAATTTCTTTTGATTTTAATGTCAATTCAGCAACTAGATGGTAAGCTTAGAGTTAATGGTAGCCATTCATGAAAATAAAAAAATATAACAAAACATAAGTTACATGCATTCATTAAAATTTTAAAGGAAAAAGCCAAAAAAATACACCTATATCAAAAATAAAGAAATAATGTACTAGTTAGCAACATGCAATTAACTAAGATATCTATCTCATAGGTGATAGACACTAATAGCAAATAAAGTCTCGTAGAGGTGACCCTTACTTACACTTGAATGTAACTCATATGATTTCAAACCAAGATAATAAATTAAATTTATGATTTTGAATTTTCTATTTGATAAGTAGTAGATAATTCCAGCACTCAACCATACAAGTCACAAGTATTTACGTATGATCAAATTGTAATCCATGGATGGACAATATAAGTATACTAGTGAGTTGATAAGAAGTTCATAATTATTTTCACTTAGAGTTAGTAAGCATAAAACATATGATTTAACTCTTAGTGAGGTATATGATAAAATGATATTATTTGGCTCTAAGTGTGCTATAGGTAAACAATGGAATTAATTATAAATTCAATCTCTAAGTATAGTAGAAACATAAAACTATTCTATCCTAGTGGTAATAAGTATTTGTTCTTGGTTTTGCATACACATCCTAGGCGAATGTAATTGTTACTAGGATTACCAAATAGCTTTAACATTGAGGGAATTAAGCAAAGTCACTACTAGGTAACCAAACAATTATATTTTATGCTCGAAACCAGGTGTACTCATTCTACCTTTACTAATAAACATGGCAATAATAAATTACTTAGGAAATGTAAATGACACAGTAAAAGTAAACAACATTAGAAAGTAAATCTATTGTATGTGATATGTTGTAATGATGAAGAATAATCTTAATTTTTATTGACATTTATGAATTATGTTTAGGAACAATTCACTTAAATAAATATGTTGTACAAATGTTAATCACCACACTATAGACATTCACAACTAACTCTAACTTTATGAAAACAAACTGCGAAAAATTCATTAAGTGTTAGTAGAAAATCTACTTTTTGATATGATGGTGGGCTTATATTTATAGACATGACCATGTCCCAATACATCATATCTATGACATCATATAATGGGCTAGATATCGCATCTATAGTATCATAGGTACAATATCGTAGTTCTCTACAAAAAAGTGTTTCATCATCCTCCACAACTAACTAAAAACTTATCCTCTAGTTTAAATAAAAGAAGAATAGAGTTCATTATAACCTATGAGGTTACATGAACTTAACATCACAACATATATATATGACTAACTCTAATTATGAATGTCACATATTTTTTTTAAGTGGTGTTACAAAATTATCATGTAACACATGATAAAAAATAGAACAAACCTAGAAAAACTGGAATTTGATATCGTTTCTTCAAGTTTCTAGTGATGGTGGCTCCTTCATTGGCCTTTTTCCTTTATCATTTTTTTTCTTGAATTGATACCTATTTAGTAGTGCTCTTAGTTTTTCTTCTTTAGTCTTGAGATCATGCACTATCCATGTTAACTCAACAATATTCTTATATGTTGATACTTCTTAAGAACATGGAAGTTGTGGAAACATTTTATTTTCTTTCATGTAGCATGCTACAAACTATGTTCTTTCAAGTTTAAAGGCTTTGGTCACCTTTTATAATTCTTGATAATCAATGATTCTTCTAATCGAATTTTTCATAATATGTTTTTGGTCTTAATAACTTAATTTGACTACTAAAGGTTTAGAGTTTGTGATGTGAAGTATTTTTTGTATATCTTTTCTATTTACAAACTCTTTTTTGTATATGGAATACATAGTAGCCAATTTCTACCAAAGTTCTATTCTTAGTCTACCTATTGTCAACATGGCTAAGTTAGCATAGCATAGATTTGCTAACTCTTTGTACTCTCTTAAATCTTCTATTTGCAGGTCTTTACTTTTCAACTCATCTTAGTGAATAAGGGTAAGAATATCCAAAATGAGTTGCTAATTAGGTGTTTGTTGTGTAATGGAACTAATCTTGACTTAGCCATCTATATTTCTTTCTCATTGTTCTACATGTACATGCCCACTTACTCTCCAAAGTGTTTCTTATGTATTTTATGTTTCTTGGCCTTATTCTTCCATGGACTAATTTGAATAGTTAACTTTTATCTAACTATGTGTTCTTCTTCCATTGATAAGGTCCTATTTTCATAGGCTAATTATCTTATATCTAGGTTGACTCTAGCAATCTACTCTTGTAGCAAATGAATACTTTTCTCAAGCATGTTCTTCTATTTTCCTATGTCTATCACCTTAAGGTTTTCTATAGAAATTCTCTTCTTCTCTTCTTCTAATGTAGTGATGACTTTAACATGGGTATAGATCCAAGTGCCTACTATTGAAGCATTTCAAATTACTTTTTTCTTCTCTATTTCAATCTATTTTTTTCTTAGTCATTAATTGATCAATTTGCTCACTTTTGAATTGTAGTAACTATACTAGTGCAACATATTATATAGGATCTTGTCTTTCAATCCTTAATGAGGATAATTCTTCTTGTAGCCTCTACGCTTCATTCTTTGCATACTTCATCCTTGATTCTACCATGAAAAATTTTCCTTTAGTAGATATTAATTCTAACTATACTAGAGTAATATTACTAGGGATATCAAAAAGATTATTCATGACTTGTCTTGTTTGCATTAGTCTCTCTAATGCATCCTCATGTTAAATAGAATACATGATCTCTTTTTGTGATGTTTCGAGTAATGTTTGTACATACTTCATTTTAGAAATGTCTGTTGATGGTACAATAGAAATATTAAATGACTCGATATGATCAATTATTACCTCTACTACTTTTATTACATCTTGATATTACATCATGCCTACAGTGGCTCATTCATCAGTTTCTAACATCACTTGAAATGATGCAGTGTTCTAAGAGATATGTTG
Organism: Gnetum montanum; assembly: GCA_015680685.1. Lineage (NCBI taxonomy): Eukaryota > Viridiplantae > Streptophyta > Gnetopsida > Gnetales > Gnetaceae > Gnetum > Gnetum montanum. Next base: position 1,002,122 of record MNCI01006151.1, on the reverse strand, counting down.
TGCCCAATCATTATTTTCTTCTACCTATAAAGATATTTGGAATGTCTTGCTAATAATATAGATCTACTTGGATTATCTCTAGCTCTTATACATGCCTATGAATTCTCTACTACCCCAACAGATTATTTTTATAATTTACTACAAATTACTTATAGAAGATCTGGAATTAGGTTGTTGTGTTAGTGAAGCATTTAGTCTTGCTATTTTTATTACTAGGGTTGATCCAATGGGTTCTACATGTTTTTCCCTATGTTAGAATTTTTACTACTAGTGTTGATCTTGCTGTGGCTTTAGTGCCTAGTGGTTTTTCTACTCAATCCTTCTTGGATGACATTGATTTGAAAATATCTATATATGAAGCCTTTTGGGCTTTCTGAGAACATCATTTATGTAGCCAAAAATTCCTTCTTTCTTGCAAAACATTATAATAAGACAAGGAAATGGAAGAGTGGGTTTCCCTATCTTTTTCTCTTCAAACCTTCTCTAAATTTCTAGAAATAATAAATGAGCTATGTTTGCTTGGAATTTTCTCATTATGATAACACCTCTTGTAGCAACACAAGTGGAAATATTATTGAATCTCTTAGCTGGAAAACTATGATATGTCCAATATTGAAATAGATCATCTCTATAGTAGATAATCTATTCTATTTTTTCCCCATGATCCCATATGTCCTCTACAACCATAAGTTCCTTGCATTTATGTTAGATTGCATAGAGATTTATGTGATGCTAGATTTAACATTTTTTATGTTTAGTGCCTTAGCTATAGCTTCAACTAAATATGGCACTATTACTCCCTAAATCTTTACAATTACACCATCTTGTTTATTATGCCAAAATTGATGCATTTTCCCAAAATACCATTGATCATTACTTGAAATGGTGGTGATGAGTAGTGAGTATACCCTATGCCCAACTATATGAATCACTAGCATTCACTTAGTGATCTAATCAAATTCTATAAAATTTAGTTGTCTAAGTACACTGGGTTCTAGGAGGTTCTAGAAGGTGAAACTAACCATTGCAATCATTGTCTTCCTAGTTCCACTTGTGAAGTGCAAGTGTATGGTTAAGTGTAATTGATGCATGTGATTTTTCTCAATTTATCTTTTATGTTTTAAGTGGCTTAAGAATAATAATGAAAAAAAATCAAGTAATCTAATATTTAACTAATCTAATAACTAGCTATTACTTAACTAATCCTAACATAAGCATCTGTTCCCACTTGTTGTACACATCCTGAACACTTATAACACTACTGGGTTACCAAATGTTAAGCATTATTAGGATTACCAAGCATTAAACATATGCTTGAAGTGGTCATATTTATGTTTACTATTTAATTTATATTAATTAATTACTTAATTTCTTAAAAATAATAAAGGAAACTACTTGAATATTAAATTCTTAAAGAAAATAATTAATCTAATCCAAGTGTTGCAAGGTTTGATTAGAAAGCTCATCTTTATTATTGCACATACTGACGTGCTTAGGTACAATAGTTCTCAAATAAATATCCGTACACTCGTTGACTCCTACTACAGGCACTCACAAAATATTCTATCTCTAAAGTGGAAATGTTGCTAAGATTCACTACAACTAGCAACGGAAAGCCATAAATGTAGTAGGAAGTTGCACATTTATAGGTGAAATAGGTTTCCCCATCAATGGATATACATCAATAGGTTAAACCCCACATTGATGGGATCACGTCGATGAGATCCCATCAACAAGGTCACATTGACAACATCCCATTAACATGGCCAAACCATGTGACTCATCATACCCCCATGAATAAATAAAAACTCATCCTCAACTTCTTTACAAAATTTGGAAAGGTATGGAATTATTGACTAAAAAAAACACATAAACAACACAACAAAAACTAAGTGCCTAAGTGTACAACTCCCAATTATTACAAAATTTTTGGTATTCAAGATAACAAAATTAAACACTAAGACAAAATTGACAAACATAATATCTCTAATGGTGTTAAGATGATGAAGAAGATCAAATGATCTCAAGTAGTGGAGGCTCTTGAGGCTCAAAAGGACCTTCTCCTACTTTAGGCACATGTTGTGGTTGAGATGGTTGTGGTTTTCTTGTAGGAACTAAAAATTTTGGTGGAAAATAAAAGCTAGAAGATGTCCAAAAATGTCTTCATCTTTTTCTTCTTACTCCAGGAATCATTGATAGTTCATGCAGCTTCACCAATGTGGATTGGAATGGAAATATTCCATGGATAGTGTATTGTAGAAAATAGCTCCTTCACATTCATGAACTAGGTAGTGAACTATTTATGTTTGATGTTGAATGCTCTAAGTGCATCCTATAGCTCCTAGTAATCATTCATTATTTTAGCTAGGTTCTCAAAAGTTGATTGTTGATCAGTGAACTTCACCTTAAGAACCTCAAGTTTAGTGTTTGTAGTCTCAAGCTTCTTTCTAGTCTCTTTATGGTGCTTGAACTCTACCTCGTACAACAAGTATGCACTAGCCACTTGTTTCTCCAATTCAAACTATGGCCTTCTAATAGTTAGCATCACTAGGTTTGTGTACTAGAGATTAACAAGCTCCATGTACTCTATCATCTCCTCGATCTGTAGCTTCTTCATGTAAATTTTAGCTTTGTTGTATGCATTCAACCCATCAAAGATAGGCTACCAAACATCACAACCTTGTTCAAGCTACTGGAGGGCCTCATTTAATTTTTCTTTTGCTAATTATATTTCTTTCTCATTAACTTCTTTTTATAGACCAACCTGATCTCTGTAATGGTTCTTGAATCTTTCAAATTTAAGAGCCTCATTCTTCCAGGCGACTACCTCTATTGGATATTTTTGGTGAAGGACATGGACTTCCTTCATGAAGAGGTTTCTATTTTCTACTACCAATCTCCTCAATTAATTATTCACCCTAACTAACTACTCTTATTGTTAATGGATAAATATACCATCTGCTACTTCAGCACATTAATATTCCGTAAGCAATGATTCTCTACAGTCAAAATCTCATTTTCACGGTGAATCTGGACCCAGTCCTTCTAAATATTATGCATGGTGGCATTGGCTAAGGACTAATCAAAGGTTTTTGTCTCAGAATTCTCAACATCGTCAAGTATCTTTAGAAGCTATTGAAAAGCTTCATCTCATGTTAGTATTGGATTGAGGAATGTGAGATCAATAAGACAAGCTCTTAATTCAACAACCTTCACAACCAAGTGTTGGTTTTCTATTCTAGCTATTTCTACTTTCTACTCCATTATGATGCATTTTCCCCTTGCTTCTAGTAGCTTTAATTGGATTTTAGTGATGGTATCTAGAAGATCAAAGACATCTAGAATTAGTTTCTTGGTTCCCACCAGTTAGTCCAATAATTCCTCATGCTAGGCTACACTCAATCTACCGCTAATGGTTCCTATAGATATTTGTACATCTTTTAGTATATAAATGTCTAATATAGACACCAAAAGTGTATTAAGTACCTCAACAATTCTATCAGCAACTACTTTACCCATTATCTCCTACCCATGCTACTACATCACCAAGATAGTTGCTCCTTCACCCTCCTCCAAATGCACCAAAAAGGTAGTAGCATTTTCAAAGATATCTGGGAATTGCTGCTATTATGAGAAAGATATTGTTACCTCTCAAGCACTAGGATTTTACCTCATGGGTACCTACATTCTTTAGGCTAAGAAAATGAATTTCCCATCTTCCATCTAACTTATGGTTTGGGCCACTTTGTTGAAGTGGCCCATTGCTGTGTGGTACATAGGTGGATCACCATCACTCATTCTTGCTTGCTCTACTATTTTTACAAGAGCTACTTTCAAAGTTTGTAATGTGCTCTAGGGCAGCATGGGCCTATAACATTATTTTGTGAGTGGGTGGTGGAGTTGGTTGTTGCTACTTCTCTTCTTTAATGAATTTAGTGGGTATCTTTTTCTTTATTATTTCCACTAAGGAGTTGGTTGGAGCATGTCGAATAGCATCATTCATGTAGCATGTTATGCCTCCCCTCTTGCATAGCTTTCTAATGAAGCATGGGAAAGGGAATCCCTTCCTTCCATGTTCATTCTTCTTAAAATTCTTCTCTATCTTTAGATAGATTAGCTATAAAAGGTTAACTAGGAATTTACCACATAGAGTAACACATGCATAGGAAAATAAGGCTACGATCTTACATGGCCTCCCCATTGCATTGAGGTGAAAGGCCACAATCTTGAAGTATGCATGTTCCACTATGGTAAGTGCCCAAAACTCTTTATGATCTACACTATAACACCTCTACATCCATTCTTTTTTATGCCAAGATCTACCTGCATTGAAATATTTGCATGATTTTCCTAAATTTTTAGCAACCCAACAACCTTGAAAATGGCTTTCACTAAGTAGGACACTAAAATTTCCTTGATCTTGACTATTGAAGCAACCTACCAATTATTCTAGAAGAGATGTATCTCTCCCATGTGTAACTCCCCATTCAAAGTGATGGTGGGCCACATGGGAGAGTTTTGTAATTCTACTTTGACTTTGGAGCCACAAACTCCAAGAAAGGTCCAAAGTTTAACTCGTGAAGCATAGATTTTTGGACCTTTTTATTTGAAATCTACCTAAGGCATGCCTCTGTTAATATGACCTCAAGGTTCAGTCTTAGGTCTAGTGCCTCATCTCAATGAGACTATTTTGTTATAGTATCTTCTTCATAAATTTGTCAAGAAAATTCCACTTTGGGCTACTCCCAAAGAGGTCCCATTGCATGGGTTTTTTCTTCATGCACATGGGGTGTCTCTTGGCCCCTTCCAATTCATGAATATTTGTCCCTTGGTTTTGATGGACCTCCTTCCTGCATGTGCTTTCCCTTAGTTGTCATCTATGGTCACAACAAAACCAAGAATTAGCATATAATGTGTAACTTATAACTTTTAAGTATCTTATCTCATTGGCTAGTTATGCTTAGGCTAAGTTATAACCATGGTGGATTGATTATTTTAATGCTATTTCATTTAAAATGTCACCAAAGCTTGTTGGAAGGGTTTAACTTTCAAAAATTTATGTTTTGAAGTTAATTTCTTAGTTGAACCTTTGCGGGAGTTAGAAAATTTTTATTAAAAACCTAAGATTTGTGGCCCCCATGAAAAATAGCTTAACTCTAGTAGCTACAAGATGGAAGAATGGAGTGAATCAAACAAAAGATTAGGAGGCTATGGCTCTTGGAAAGTTCTAGGCTCTAAAAAGTTCAAAAATGCCCCCTTCATTTATGAGAAAATGTGAAAAAGTTTCAAAGTGTGAATGCCTATATATAGACTTTTTACCTTATGTTGATTGGGTCGCATTGATGAGGTCACATAAATGGGTAGGCTACATATATGAGGTTTTATTAACATGGTTGTTGGAGAAAAAATTTCACAATTAATATCTTGAAAAATACAAGGATTTTCTACATGAAATTGGGTTCTATGGTGAGCCAGAAAAGTCATGAACATGATGAAATGCTAGAAGAGGGCTTATGAATTCACAAAAATTGGAGAATGGTTGGGAGAATGAAATTTTATGGAGAAAATGCCATAAAGGAGCACACAGTTGGATGCAACCGATGGGGTGCACAAAAGATTTGATTGCAAAAATTCCTAAGGATAAGGAGCTTAACTAACCCAACCAAGAGATATGCAAGTGGGTCCTTTCCATATCAAGCTCATGCCCTTTTGCCCTTGCATACCATCAACCAAGGAGTCTATGGATCCCATAGTTGATTAATGGTCATGAAGAGTTAAGGACTAAATCTGACAAAATCTACCTAAGAATTTCAACACATCAAACTAAGACATTGAACAAGATATGAAAAATTGGCAATGAAGTGAATTATGGGAAGCATTGGTGGAAGAGAGAGGAAATGAAATGGAGTTTAAAATCATGGTCACATGAAGTCCCTTATGGATTTGATGGTTAAATAACCCAATAAAGTACATCCATAGTCTAGATTAAAACCAACCACTATCAATAACTTCACATCAATATTCTAAGACCAGTCCATCCCCTTAAGATACAAAAATGCTCCCATAGATCAAACATTATTCCTTATTGAGAAGAAAAGAGAAGAAAGAAGTGAGAAGCAGTCTTAGTTAGAGGGAACCTTTAGGCATGGGTAACATGTCTTTCTAGTCCCCATAAGTAGTGCTTGTAGTCCATTATTTTGTCTAAGGGATGTGCTTTGAATTCTCATCATTTTTTATGTTTTTATAGATTTTTGGATGGGAACCACACCATGTAAGGGCTTATCTTCCTTTTATTGGTCAACAGTGAAATGGTAGGAAATCCATGAAAACACTCATGTGCCCAAGAGTTTGGGTAGGTACAGAGAGCATTGAGTCCCCTTGAAGTCACATCCTTATTAGTCCATTTGATCTTTCCCAAGTTTGAAAACTACCAAGGTCACAAGTTTGTTAAGGTATGAAAGGAATATCATATTTCCAAAACCAAAAACATCATAGATTGTTGTGGATGCGTGGATGACATGGACTCACTACCTATTCTATGAAAAAGAAACTTTTCTTATTTTTCAATATTAAAATTCAAAAATAGAACCCAAACATTAGCAATCAAAACATTACATACAAACCACCATTAGCAAATAGCTACAACATTATTTTGTCCTCTTGGCAACAAAGATATTTATTAGAAAACATAAGAAAAATTCAAACCAATATAAAGTAAAATATAAAAAAATTATAAAATATTTAATAAAGATAAAATGTAATAATGACATTGTAAAACAAAAAATAGTAAAAATCAAGAAAGTGTAAAAAAAAGGTGTAAAATCAATAAAGTGTAAAACAAAAAGATATAAAATCAACAAAGTGTAAAATGAAGAAGCATAAAAAATAAGGATCCATTTGATTCATTAGCATGGGTGGCTATCTCTACCATGACTAAGTTGGAAGAAAGAGATCCAAAATATTGAGCTAGGTTGTCTATCCGATGAGGTGTTGTTAACACTAGCTTGCTTGTATTCATGGAAAGGTTTTAATTATTGCATGTTGACTAGTTGTTTTTTGTTTGGGCTCTTAAATTTGTAGATCAACATGGCCTCAGAAGAAAAGGCTTTATAAATTATATAAGGCCCTTCTCGTAATATTTGGAACTAAGTCTTTTAAAGTACATGTGTGGGGTTCTAGTAAAGGACCTTATCTCCCAATTGAAATTTTACCTTTCTTATTTTGAGGTCATGGCATTTTTTGTTGAATGCCTTCCACACTTCATTCAAAGATAGGGCCACTAGTTGATTCTCATCTAGTACTTTAAGGTTTATCAATCTTTCTTTTTATGCTAGGCTTAGGTCAAGATCAAGGTCACACCCTTTTGAATGTGTACAAAGCTTAAAGTTAATAGGAAAAGTTGGTAATTTTCCACATACTAGCTCATAGAAAGATTAGCCTATAGGGAGTTTCCATGTGGAGTGGTAGGTCCAAAGGGCATCATTGAATTTTGTGCTCCAATCTCTCCTATATTTGCTAATTCTTCTAGTTAAGATCTTAGTGATCTCCGTATTGGTAACCTCTACTTGATTGTTAGCTTGAGGGTGGTAGGGTGTTAATTTATGTTCAAAGGTGGTTCTTGTAAAATGAGTTCCATTATTAGAAATCAATGAACATGGCATCCCAAACCTATTTACAACATTCTGTTGTACAAACTGAGTAACAATAGAATATGTACAATTAGTGACAACTACTACTTCTACCCATTTCATACAATAGTCAACAGTGACTATAATGTTCACCTTTTTATTTTACATGTGTGTGATGGGATCCATAAAGTCAATGCCCCAAATGTCAAAATGTTTCAATGGTTAGATCCACTAGTGAGGTCCCTCCATTCAAGTTGTCATTCCACCATCATGTTGATAGCGATCACAAGAGTGAATGAAGTGGTGGTCATCCTTGAAGAGTATTAGCCAATAATACCCTACCATTAAGATCTTAATAACCATCTATCTCTTAGCATAGTGGCCCCTACAAGGGCCCTCATGAGCATCTTGGAGAATGCACAATTGGTCAACATCAGGAACACACCAACAAACTAGGTCATCAATGCACACCTTGTAAAGATGTCTATTAATCTCCATGAAGCATTTGGCTTGATGAAGAAATTATTGTTTCTTTCAATGGTCTAACTCTTGTGGCATCTTCTAACTGAGAAGATAAGTGAGAATGCCATTGTACTATGTAGGTTTAGTAGGCGCTTGTTCATTTAGCACACTAGTAAAGATAAGTTTATTAGGAAACTGATCAAAAAGTGGGCTCACCTCATCTTTGTTACTTCATCTCAATCGAGACAAGTGGTTAGCAACCACATTCTTGGTTCCCTTTCAATCTACCATTGTAAGATCAAACTCCTATAAGATCACAAGCCACCATATGACACAAGGGCTCACTATCAATTTATTCATCAAGAAGAAAATTGCACTATGATCTGTGTGCATGAACACCTTGTATCCAAGCGCATAGTACCTAAATTTCTCCAAGGCATACACCACCACCATTAGTTCTTTCTCTATTATGATGTAATTTAGCTGTCCACTTGTAATGCTTTGGCTCATGTAGTGGATGTAGTATGGACATTTCTAATCATCCAACTACATGAGCATGGTTCCTAAAGTATAGTTTGATGTGTCCATCATGATGTGAAATAAATAAGACCAATTAGGTGCTCATAGAATTGGAGTTTATACAAGCTTTTCTTTGAGTTGCTAGAATGCCTTTTTGTAGTCCTTAATCCATACAAACAAAACATCTTTCTTTGTAAGCTCTACCAACAATTTAGTAATCCTAGAAAAATTCTCTATAAATCATCAGTAGTAGCCAATGTGGCCAAGGAATAACTAGACATCTTTAATGGTTTCTAGCTAACAAGTAATTCCTTGGATGATCCTAATCTTTTCAGGGTCCACCTCAATCCCTGCTTGAGAGATTCTATTCCCTAACACAGTGCCCTCATAGACTATCAAGTGGCTTTTTTACCAATTGAGCTAAAGGTTAGTATTCACACACCTTTTAAGCACTTTCTTAAGGTGGTCCAGGGCTTGCTCAAACATAGCACCATAGGTGGAGAAGTAATCCATGAAGACTTCCATCCCACTACCAATAAATTATTAAAAAATGCTAAGGACAAGGCATTGAAAGGTTCCAAGGGCATTGAAAAGACCAAAAGACATCCTTTTGTATGAAAAAGTCCCCTAGGGACTTGGAAATGTAGTTTTTTCTTGATCCTCCAATGCTATCTAAATCTAGTTGTAGCCACTATAACCATCAATAAAGTTGTAAATGCAATGCCGAGAGATAATAGCCAACACCTAGTCCACAAATGATAATGGAAAATGATCTTTGTAGGTCATCATCTTCAATAGCTTGAAGTCCATAGAAATCCTCCATTTTTCATCTGTTTTTGGCACGATCACAAGTGGGCTAATCCACTTACTATCCATAATGGGATAGATGAACCCTACCTTAAGGAGTTATTCAATCTTCTCCTTGATAATCTACTTCAATTTGGAATTCAACCACCATTTTGGATTTATGGAAGGATTAGTATAAATGCAATGCTAGCATACCATAGGATCAATACCAATGAGTTTAAGATATCACCAAGCAAAGGCTGTTGACCATTTGTTAACCACCTTCAACATCATATTTTTCTATTTAGGAGTAATTTTGGCATTGATTATCATCAACTTACCATTTTTTAGAAAAGCATACTCCATGCTAGTAGGTAAAGTTTTCAAATCTAAGGTTTCCTATTTAAATTTTTTATGGATTTTCAGCTTTTTCCAATAAGTTTCATCAAGTTCATCATCAAAGAGTTGACAATGAACTTGCTCTAGTTCTTTCATGCCTTCAAGATAAGCACTTGTTAGGCTCTTAGTGGGTTCCATGCAAAGTGTGCTACTTTCAAGATTAGTTGTCAGCCATTGGATGTCTTCCTATTTTGTGCCTATTGTGTATAGTTACCTTTGAATTTCTAATTCATCTACACACTACCTACATGTTGTTATTGATGTACTTTTTATGGCCCATAGTTTCTACATATAGTTTCACCCTGTATCACTACACATGATGCATGTAACTCTCTTCTTCTTGATCTTTTCAAATAAATTTTCCCTAAAAATCTCCAAGGAAAGGTCTCTAATGCCCAGATGTGAAATAATAGTACTTAGCCAAGCCCTCCCCATGATGATTGGAAAGTCCCCCTTACAATTATCAACATGGATCACTAGGAAATTAGTAGGATAGGACTAACCACAAATGGTGGTCACAATTTCCTTCACCAATCTGAAAGGAATAGTGATGGATTGATTTGCCAAATCAACATGAATGTTACTCCTCTTTAGTAGAGGTAGGTTCTAGGCTTTCTGCATCTTGTGAAAAATCAAGTTAATACTAGAAATTGAATCAAGAAGAGCTTTACAAGGCTCTTTTCTAGTAATTTGTAAATAGATTAATGGACTCCCAAGATTAGACTTTTCCCTATGAGGGTGGCCAACCTTTATCGAATCAATTACCACATGGGTTAGCATGACAGTATGCACTTTGGGAGGTGTTTGGTTTAAAGGGGGCTCAAATGGATTAGATACAAAGGATAATGTAGAAGTAGGATTATTGGTCGCATAATTCTATGAGTGCTTTGTAGGACTATTGGTTTGGAAGAATGCTCTTTTTTAAGATCTAGTCTCTAAACCACTCGACTAAGGAGCTAGCTATCAATTAATAGTCCTAATAGCATTACATTGCTATGGCTAGGCTAGAATCTCATCCTACATGAAAGAAGGAGGTGATAATTAGGTTGAGGATGGAGATACATGCTGTTGTCACATTTAACCATTTCATGGAGCAGACTTCAATTACTTATGAATTTGTGAAGAAGTAGCTTGATTTTTGGTTTAAAAAAACAAGAAGGAGAATAAGTACACAAAGACATTCTCATATTTTTAGGAAAAACACATATGAGAAAAGCCTGGTTGAGAAATACAAAATCATCAATATGTTGTTCCACTTTATAATTCAATGAGGCTAGTTTATGAATACTGCAAATTCAGCAGTCCAGGCAGGGTGAAGTATTTCCTCTGTAAAGGTTGAAAATATATTTCTCTATAAGCAAAAGCTGCAGAATGAGAGAGGTGCTTGTATTATTATAAGAAACCATGAGAACAGTTTCATTATTTAACAAGACAGTTTCAAACAATATACTGTGCAAAAGTAAATATTTAAGTGGATAAACAGGAACAGGTTTCTTCAGCACTTCGTTACTAGAATCCTCATTCTCTGTTAACATTGCTTTGCCAGAAAACAATTACTGAAACTTGCAGCAACAAGATCAAAAACCACAAGAAAGAAAAACAAAAATGTAATGATGCTAGTTGCTGGAATTGAGCAAGAAAATGCCAAGAAATCATTTCACATTTCGTCAAACACTTGTCACGGAGGGCTTCTCTGTTCTGCTTTCACAGTGAGCTGCATTTTCTGAAACAAGGGTTATCAAAAATAAAAAGAACGCAGTCAGTTGCCACGCCTATGCCTTTGCCTGCAACCCCGGACAGCCGTTTCAACCGCAAACCGTGTTTCAACGCAGAAGACGGCGGATGAGCAGCAGCTGTAGGTGGCAAGAGAAGCAACAACGGACAGAGGCATCAAAATCGGCGGAGCGGAACGGAGTGGTAAAGAGAAAGCGCAAACGGCCGGTGCACACGCTTCTTGAGGGCAGACCTTGATGCAATCAAAGGTAGAAACAGTGGCAGGGAGATAATCAGAAAAAACGCAGGAAAGGAGAAGAAAAGCATGGGAGGCCCTAAATCAATTTAGGAGGGCAAACAGAAATTAAAACCCTTTGTTTTGGGTGCATTGTTTCAGGAAAAATTCCTTTTCTTCCAGCGCGATGGCAAAATCGGATTTCTGTTACAGGA